>JAGSMP010000279.1:695000-1028511 GCA_029286625.1 Parnassius orleans
GCGGCAAAAACCTATCGCTTGATAACAAGACTAGAGGCTCGTCTTCACACCTAAACAATCCCTTTGTCGCCATTTAAAGCCCTCTCAATAATCGAACCCGGGGGATCTTCCATTTGATTTTATGCGTGTTAATAGAGAGAATAGATATCAAAGGAAACTTTCTTTTTATATTGAAATGAAACATATTGACTTGAATGATTTCTTATATTTACGCGAACACTACACACGCTACGCTATTGACTTGAATCTGTTAAATTTTCGTATTAGACGACGGTCCCGTGACAGACTACGATCAGAAAACGGTCGAAAGATAACACTGCACGGGAGATATTGAAGCCTTTGTACTTTTAGTGCAAGAAGTTCTATATTTTTATTTATTATACCGTGTCGTGGCAGTGTAGGAATATCCATTATCCCATATCATCCCGCGGGTGTACTAGAGTTGTACTAGTACTCCATACGAAACACAGCAGCGTTAAACTGCTATTTTACGCTGATATTCTGTGAGAGCGTGGTCCTTCCCCGGTGGAGCCGACCCATTCGTGTTACAACTATACTACTAATATAGCGGCAGCAAGGCTCTACCACGTTATAATTATTAAATACTATATTTCTCTTCAACACTTTACTTTTTGTTTACTAGCGACCCACCCCGGCTTGGGCGGTGTAGCGTAATTAGATAATCAAAGACCACCTATTTTATAAATTTATGCTTTTAAAAAAATATATCAAGCTTTTCCGTTAAAATATAGCCTAGATCCCTCCAGGCACTGCTATCTATCTGTTCGTAAAGTTTTATCACACACGGTTCAGCCATTCCAAAGATTAGCCTGGATAGACAGAAAGAGAGATAAAAATTGTTATTGACTTATGTCATAACAGCATGCAAATAACCGCAAACAGGGTGATGCAACTCTGTATGAAGCCCGAGAAACTTGCACACAATCATAATTTTATCTATGTGTGGGGTGGGCGTGTAAAATTAAAGCGAGAAAAAGATATCGCCGTTTCATTCTTTCGCGTTGTTTCAGATTGCCATTTTAAAAATTAGGTACAAATATACATAACTATTATATCGGAAGAAACTGAATTTTTTTAATTCTATGCTATATTTTTTCTTTTGCACCTTACAATAATTATATACATATTACTTTGAGGTTTGCACAATTAATTGACCTACTAATTGATTAAAATTAAATTATTAAATATTAGCAGAATTCTATTAAGAGAAGCCATGAACTAAAAGAAGAAAAAAAATGACATTTGTTTGTCAACGTCTTTCATATTGAAAATATTTTCTGAAATTGATTCAAATTTATTTAAAATGATTTAGATTTTAATATTTGTTATTGCGTTTTGCTTTAATTTAGTTATTATCGGTTCAGAATACTTCATTTTCGTTTATAGGCAATTCTTCGCGATTGTGTGTGTGAAGATTTTTGTGAGATACTGACTCTGTATGAGATATTGACTATAAATTAATTTATTATTTAAAAATTATGCAAACAAAAGCACAAAATCATCCGATCACTTTTGCAGGTTTCTACAATAAAATAGAAAACTTTTGATAATATTGTGGTAAGTCTTTACATTTTGAATTTATTCATCGTTATTTGTAGGATGATTACTATATTAACTCGAATTTTATCTATTTCAGATCATGTATTTGGGCTGAGTTAAGTTTTCGACATGAATTTTGTTGATTTAAATTTACGTTAATGTTCTGTGAAGAATAGTTCTCACGATAACATATGTTATAAATCAATATTACGCGTGGAAATATTATCTGCAAAAGCAATAGAAAACATAAATAATAATATATAGTGTATAAAACAATATCTTCCAAAAATAAAATTACATAACTATACCTATTTTTGGTTTTATTTTATCCCACATACTCTTTCTAGTATCTGAGTAATTTTTGCAACCTCTCAAATGTATGGAATTTACCCCATAGGTTTGTGAGGTTTGAGCCAAAATTACTGAATATGCCTTAAATAAAAGTTCAAAGTTACACAATACAAGGTTTGAAATTCTACAAAAAGTTTTATATGGGCGCTCACCGAGGCGCTTTTCGTGTAAATTCATAAACACGTGTTTCCTTTTTTTAGTATGAAGTTGGCGTTCTTCTCTTGGTAGAGAGTAATTGTGTTCTGTGACCGCAAATAACTGAGCTTAATGGAATCCCGTTATTTCAATATTACAGACAGTCACTTCAATTTTATTTATATGTATAGATAGTAATATTTAGTATAATATGGTGTATTGAGTGTACTCTTTTTTATACTTTTAAAATTACTTTATAATATTATATTATAATATTACTTTTTTAAAATAAAACTTACCATCACGATGTCCCGACATTGTAACGGTTCACGACCAATGACTTTGACAAGCTGCTGTCAAAAAAGTTTACGTCTCAGTGTTGCCAATTGATTTTTCTTAGAACTGCTAAATCATATCATATGTGATAGCTTCGGTTGTTACACGATCGCATAATATTTTTTTTTTTTTTTTATAGAATAAGGGTGACAAACGAGCACACAGTCCACCTGATGGTAAGTGGTTGCTGTGGCCCATAGACATCTACATCTATCTTCGTTTGCGAATTTAAATGCAGATGCGTTGTCAGCCGTGAGGACTAAGATAGAATGCCTCTTTTCCAGTAAAAAGGGTCTCCGGTTCTCTACACTCACCATACGAAACACAGCAGCATTAGGCTGCTATTTTACGCTGGTATTCTGTGAGAGCGTGGTCCTTCCCCGGTCGAGCCGACCCATTCGTGCTACAACTATACTATTAATATAGCTGCAGCATGGCTCTACCAAATATAGAGCGCAGAAAAAAAATTATAACCGTAGGTATCAAATATGATACCTAGGGACTGAAGAGGATAAATACCTTTGTACAGTTGTTTGTATACCGTAATAAATAAAATATACCATCACAAAATTCACTTACCATCAGGTAGACTGTGTGCTCATTTTTATTCCCTATTCTTTAAAAAATATTGCATCATGTTCCACGGCAAAGCGCAGCAGGAATGGTACTTTGAAAAACATGATGTTCAAAAGACAATATGTTTTGGATGCTGTCGATCACGTGGTAAATATGAACTGCATATTCCAAATAATTGTAAAATGAAAAAAATGCATATTACAAAAAAGTTATGTAAATTGTCAATGAGGATATCGACGACTTTTCCTGCCACCAGGGCGGCGCCAATTAGGGGTGAGGTGAAATATTTGACAGATTTCATAGCGGGGGAAGTTTATTTGTTCAGAAAAAGTAATAAGTTACGGTTTTCTTCTGAAAAATTAGTTATATTTTATATTACTATATTCATTAGATTAGAAATAGATAAACTAAGCCCCGGATATTCCTAAAAGAACGAAAATTAAAAAAGTGCAAACAATTAAAGAGCAAAACACTGAGACATTGATGAGTGTATTTACACACACTAGAAACCGATAAACTTTTATTTAAAACGCAATTTCTCAATTATAATGACATTGTGTAACAAATAAGTTCACCTCAGTTCCAACTAGCGACATTTGGTGAGCGTAAATTTATTAACCCTAATTATTATAATGTTGGTACATGGTTTTCGTTATGTAAAAGATGACAAACTCCTCAGCACAAGGCCTGACGTCAAGTAGTATTCCGTTTAAAGATTAACTTGCTTTCTATTTTTAGAGCAGTTATAAAATTCAAATTACCTAAAAAAGGCATGAAGACGATTTATATATACTTTTATTTAAAATCCTACCTAACGGACTATACATATACATACTTAATCAAAAGCATATATTTCAGGGAATATCAGTGAACTGATTCGAAAAAACAGGCACTTTATTTATATATTTTTTTATTGCAACAGTGAGCAGTGAGCACACAGCCCACCTGATGGTAAGTGAAAGCTGCGGCCTATAGACTTTATATTTCTCCTCGATTAATAATCAAAATGCAGAACAGATGCGTTGTCACCCCCGAGGACTAAGATGGAATTCATCGTTTCCAGCAAAAGGGGTCTGCGGTTCTCCACACTCACCATACAAACACAGCAGCATTAAGCTGCTATTTTACGCTGGAATTTTGTGAGTGAGTGGTCCTACCCCGGTCGAGCCAACCCAGTCATGCTACAACCATAACATAGCTGCAGCGTGGCTCTACCCCGTATATCATGTATCTTGTGGCTCCAATAATATTATAAATTTATATTATAGTTGTTGTGCTACAATAATGTAAATTTATGATATATTGTAATGGGTCGACTAGACGGAGGAAAGGTCACGCTCTCACAGAATACCAGCGTAAAACAGCATCTTAATGCCCCATGGGGTGACTCCTCAGGTAACCTCCTCTTTAGTGACAACGCATCTGCGTTTTGATTCTTAATTGAGGATATATGTTTATGGGCCATATCATCAACTTACAATCAGGTGGGCTGTATGCTCAATTGTCACCCTTAGTCTATTAAAAAAAAACAAGTAATATCACCTTCGTAAAAAAATATTTCTTAATTTTTGTTTTTCAAGATTTGGCGAAAAATTTAATTGAAACTTGCGCAATATAAAGATAAAAATAGTATATTTTAACACAAAAGGAATAAAACTCACAAACTTTCTCTCAAACTTTTAAAACAGTTAATGTCAGTCCATTTGATGGAAAGTGGTTGCTGTAGCCCATAGACATTTTCAACTATACTGGATTATAAGAATCAAAATTCAGATTATTGTCAGTTGTCATCCCTGAGAACTAAGATGAAATATCTCGTTTCTAGTGAAAAGGGTATCCGTTTCTTACACTACACTCACAATATGAATCACAACAACATTAAGATTTTATATATTTTGTGCGAGCGTGGTTCTCCCCGATCGAGCCGACCCATTCGTGCTACAACTTTAATATACCTACAGCATGGCTCTACCACATAAAAAATCATTTAATTTAAAAGCCGATTCGACTTAAACAAGTCGCTAATATCAGTTTTAGGGACAATTTTTCAATCAACGGCTAAAAGTTATCTATAAAAAAAATTATAACCTGACTGAATATAAAAGTGAACGTGAGTCATTTTATTTTTATTTATCTTAGAGTTCAAAAAAAAAATTATCTGATGAATGTAAAATCGGTACTTTGTCAAGTAAGTAAGAAAAATGGGAAAACGAGTTTTTATCATTTAAATGTCGTTTATTTAGTTATTAAATTTTACATAGTAATCGTCTTAGTTCCTTTTTGTTAAGCTTACAAATTGTCTTGTGAGAAAGGATTCTAAGGTCTGCTACTAAAATTTTATGATGTGAAGTTAGTTCAATCTGATTTTGGTAAAAACGTTAAATATTTATAAATGTGGTACGCACCTTAGGCTAATTTTTTTTTTGTGAAACCGTATTATCAGGGTTATTCTCAAATTTGTTCTTGTAGTAAGGTAATCTCAAAAAAAATAATTTTTTCTCATGATAACTTTACGGCACCTACTTACCATTAAGTGAACTGTGTGACCGTGTGTCATACTTATTCTATAAAAAAAAATTAGTTTAAAGTTATGACTAGCGGTTTCGAAATGCCCACCCTATTTTTAATTGCAAAATATTGCAAATATACCGCTGCTTTGGGTTAACGTGTTACATTTACCTTCATTAAGTCCTCACCGATATAAAAAGGGAGAGCGGTTCACCTCTTGTATAATGTGCTACTTAAGTCTGAAAAGCCTTGCAGATACTTGAAAAGAACAAACTTTATTCTATACTCTGATTTTAGTATACTTAGCAAGGGATGTAATCAATATTTTTCTGATAAAAGCTACTTTAATGTTGATTAGGGTACCGCACTCTACATAGAACCTTCATTCTGTTTGTCTTTGCAATAAACTGTTAGTCAGTTATAAGAAACGACCAAAGGAAATCAGTTTTAAGTAAGGATTTTTCTTTGCTATTTTGTGAGCAATATTTTTTGACCTTTTAGATCGAGTGGATATATTATCTTAGTTATTAGCCGTTGGTCCTTTACTTGATCTCTCTCCAGTCGTGTCGGATTGCCGACCTATCGGACTATGAGAAAGGGAATAGAGAGTGCACTTGTGCTTGCACGAACACTTTTTTTTTACTTATTATAAGCCAGTGCTTGACCACAATTCCACCTGGTGGTAAGTGGTGATGGAGCCCTAGATAGTATATCCCACTGTCTTAGCGTAACAAAAGCCTATTCACTCTTGCCTTGAAGACGCCCAGATTGTATTCGGACGGAAAGATAGACGCCGGCAAATTATTCCACTCCTTTGCCGTACGCATTACAAAAGACGAAAACCGTTTGGTTCTAATGCGTGGAATATCGACAACAAAGGGGTGAAGACCCGCCGACCGCCTGGTTGTCCGATGGTGGAAAGGAGGGGAGGAATTAAAGCGTGTAATTCCTGCGCACACTCACCGAAATGCTTCCTATAGAAAATCAATAGACTGGCTACTCTGCGTTTGTGCTCGAGGCTGACAAGATTGGTTTCAACCAAATCAAGGTCACCAATGGGCCTTTTAGCACGTCTCTCCACTAAATTCAACGCTGCCAGGTTGTATTTTGCAGCACCAGATCATATGTGACAGCAGTACTCCATGCACTACCGGACTTGCGCTTTATATAAGGTAAGAAGCTGCCCGGCGTGAAGTACCGCCGCACCCTTGCAAGGACACCAAGTTTCCTTGCGGCTGCTTTGGCTCTGGACTCAATGAACCACCCATAGTTGAGGTTCAGAGAAAATTCAACCCCTAACAACTGAAGGTGGTCAGTGTACTCCAAGGATACATTCCGGAAAGTAGGAGCCATGGTGAGCGGGCTCCTTTTAGCGGTGAAAAGACACGTTTGTGTTTTAGGGGCGTTGGATCTCACGAGATTGGCATCGTCCCATTCAGAGACTGCCTGTAGTGTGAGATTCACACGCTCAACCATAGCCTCTCGTTCGGACTGTATTTGATCCCGACTGGCCCGGGCACTTGGTTGATATCTTTTCACAACTGTGCTGTCATCTGCATACCCATAGGTACCGGGAATGAGCAGATCATAATATTACTTGTGCACTATAATCCTGCCCTGCGCAGTCGAAGTCCCTGTTGAGACTGGCAGCCGTGGTCGGAATTCAGTCTGGAGTACATTATTGTACCATCATATTTCAGAAACCCTGAGATCTTGATATTTCCTGTAGTCGCAATTTATAACACCCACGGGGTGAAATGGGTTGATGGATTCTTTTACGCTGATACCACACAGTAAACGACAAGTAACCATTTAAAAAGCAAATCATTTAGTCACGACTATAATTATCACCATCACCATCTTTCTTTTAATCATTATTATCGTGACAGTAATATACGGATATTTTATACCAGCGTAAAATAGCAGCTTAATTTTTCTGTGTTTCGTATGGTGAGTGTAGAGAAATGAAGACTGTTTTCACCGGTAACGGGGCATTTCATCTTAGTTGTCAGGCGTGACAACGAATCAGCATTTTGATTGTTAATCGAGATGGTCCGAGAGCGCATGACGCATTTTTCATGAAGTGTTTGATGCATCATGAAACTTTGTTGAAAAGTATCATTCCACTCAATAAGCAGATATTTGACTTTTTGCGTGGCCTACCTGGGTACACCTGGTACTGTGCATAGAGGTAAGTCGCAAAATAAATCGCCCAAAAAAAGTGTTTGATTCAAATAACAATAATGACTTTCCGTCAGCTAAGTTTATAAAGAATTAAGAAAAAAAATGGTCCTTCCCCGGTCGAGCAGACCCATTCGTGCTACAACTATACTATCACTACAGCTGCAGCATGGCTCTACCACGTTATAAGAAATTGTATGTAATATAAAAATTAATAACGCTTAATTTATGAATTAAAGCAGATATTCCAAAAATTCAGTTCGCAAAGTAATTAGATTGTGCCGACGGCATTCTCCATTACCAAAGTTTGTACGTTGTGGTCTGATCGCTGGAATAAGTTGTGCGACTAATATTTTCTAAGAAATTCCACTCTCTTTGGTTAGTTAAATATCATCTAATTTATTAGTTATATTTTTTTACTATTCTAAACCAGCGCTTAATTACTATCCAAACTGATAGTAGGTGGTGATGCAGCAGAAGATGGTGAAGCGTACTGACGTATGAAACATAAATATATTAAGCAGTTAATGTATTTTCCTGTAAGATATTCTTATTAGGAACACGGAGTTAACAAGTTGGTGGTGTATCACTTCGTACCAAAACACTTAAATCCGTTAGTCCTACGCCTGATCTGTTACCGGTCGTGTCAAATTGTCATCCATCTGACTATGAGAGTGATGGAATAGAAAGTGCACCTATGCGTTAATTGGATGGATTCCTGCAAAGTAACCCCTGATTCTATTAATTAGATTTAACCTTGAAAACAGATTTACCGTGTAGTTGCGAGGGGCAGACGACAGAGGTAAATTGAAACAAGAGATGGGTAGCAGCGTCTTACTAATAACGACAAAATAAAAAACTGCGGTTGCCAACCCGCTTGCCAAGCGTGGCAACTATGGCAAATATCTCCAAATACCCCTCTATGAGGCAATATATGGGAATGGTCTTTGTTCAGCAGTGGCCTTTAATTAGCTGTAACAGTAACGGTAAACATAAGATATTTGTTTCTTCTGTCTAAGAATATATCAATATTATGAATTAATTTTGCTTTTAGCTTAAAAGTCATCCATCGTATTTACAAATACGTAACATAATTAAGTTACGTATGTGTTTGTGATCAGTATACAGGGTGTTTGTGAAACGCTCTCGAAAACAATGACAGACGATAGTACTAACGATAACTTTGATGATGGGTCCGAAAGAAAATCGATCTCGAGGAAAAAAGTCATCTTTTCACAACGTTTTATTAGCTTTATTCACGCTCCATCATGTTCGTACAGCTAAATGAAACGATAATTTCATTAAAAAATCATGAAAATACTTAAACATAAAACCAGCAGTGGAATTAGAATCAGCTGACTAGGGGTTAATGTACGCGCGGACGCCGAATTCGCTCGGCCCTCAGCTAGCCATCGTACCACAATACCTAATAATTTACAACACTTGTCTAAATACCTAACTTATCTACTTAACCTACTATTTTTCCACTGTGCTCGTCTCCACCTAGCCACTTTAATTCTAATTTACAGGTTAAATAAATCAAATACCTAGTTCGATTCCCCGCTAATGAAAAAATTACTCAAATGAAATGTTAACAAGGGTAGAGTCATGCTTTTTTATCCATCGTGTAGGTATGTTTAATATTCTGATGTATTCAGTTATGTACCTATTCAGATCAGTTCAGTACTAGGTTATTTAAAAAAAATGGTGTGAAATAGCTTACCGATCTAAATCCTCCGTGGCCTTATGAGATTATCCAAGGCACATTAACATGTTGCCGTATTCACGAGCACTATAAACGTACCTACGCGTTAGGCATTATTAAAACAAAACAAGGAACACAAAACGTAACAACAAGAACAATAACCACAAGTAATAACAACAAGACTTTAATAAACAAAACGATTGCACTGTCGCTCACGCGCACGTGATAGTCAACACGAAACTGTCTCAAAAACTAAAATTAATAATCAATCCCACCAAAACAAATACCTCGTGCGTCGTAACGTCCTTGCGGTAAGCACTTTGATCATTTCCACAGATCGTTAAACCGTTACGACATTGCCAACGTTTATTTTATTTATAAGTTTAGTTATACCTACGACTAGTCTTCATATGGAATTAAGAAGTTATGATTGTCATTTTTTAATACAATTACACAATCAATTGTACCCTGACGCAACAAGCAGTTCTTTAATACAAAAATTATATTGAAATTAATAGACGTACCTAATTGGGTACTCAGTACTCACTTACATGATTATAAACACTATTTCATCGTTATCTTTAAGATCGTCTCGTTCATCATCATCGTTTCTAAGAAAATAGAAATGAAATATTACAGAATAATTTAATAGTTAAAATCAATTGCAATTATGATCGACAGTTAGTTAATCCATCAGAATTAATCTAACAAATAATTCCTTTACTTTATTTTAATTGACTTTCAGTATTTAATCCGACCAATACTTTAAATTTAAAAAGAGGTACGTCAAAACTATTAAAAATTACTTGCAAGTTTTATAGTGGTTGCCGCCTCTAATTCTTATGTCGCCGGCAAACAAATCTTAGTAGGTAAATTTCGGTGCAACATGGCAGCGTTGCCAACACCAATTTATCAAATTCCTGAAAATTCATGTCAAATTCCCCAAGTTAAGGACAAAACTTCAACAGATTCCCCACAAATTCCCCTCAATTTTATTTTAAGAAATGAAACAATTTTCAACTAATTTTATAAGATTTATTTTTAACCAACATTTTTGTTCTTTAAAATTAAAAAATAAAGAAATGAAAAGCATTAAATGATACACGAAAGTTGCGGAAATAAATCCGAAAATTAAATTTGGTGCAATGAAGATAATTAAAAAAGGGAGTCATTCGATATTCATAAGTAACCTAACAAAATGTTAAGATAAGTATTTAGATTTCTTGAAAAAAGGTTCTGACTTGGCCCTAGCTATCGATTTTCAAAATCTCCGCATTTTACCCGCATAATACCAATCCCCATAAAATTCCTAACCAACTTTAAATCCCCTGCAATTTGGGGAATTCCGCACATGTTGGCAACGCTGATATGTTTAAATTCCACAGCGCGAGGCGACACGAGTCAGCCGGGCGGCGGCAGCGCGTGTGTTAAAGGGAAGGGTAGAGTGAGTAATAATACCTAATGCATTGTTTCGTACTGAGCTAGATAAGAGTTCGGCGTCCGCGAGTATATTGAACCTATTGTCAGCTGATTTTATTTTAAAGTTTCACTGCAGGTTTTATGTTTAAGTATTTTCATAATTTTTTAATGAAATTATCGTTTCATTTAGCTGTACTAACATGATGGAGCGTGAATAAAGCTAATAAAACGTTGTGAAAAGATGATTTTTTTTCCTCGGGATCGATTTTCTTTCTGACCCATCATCAAAGGTATCATTAGTACTATCGTCTGTCTTCGTTTTGGGGAGCGTTTCACTAACACCCGGTATATTTGTGGTAAACCTCAGACACGGGTACGGTGTCAGCAAATTACTCCTTATAAATTGAATAAAATATTGGATGAATAATTTTAATTAAAGTTTCAGTTTAAAAGTCCACTGCTGAACATAGCCCCATAGATTGGCTCATAGAGGTGTATGGATATGTCTCAACATATGCCATATTTGTCACGCTTAGCAGGATGGTTGGCAACCGTAGTTTTTTTATTTTAAAAAGATTCTGCTGCCCATGTCGGGGTACTGTCGCCTCTTACGACACCCACGGAACGATATGGGGTCAAGAATTTTGTAATACGATCAGTTTTAATATGAGAAATAGAAAAGTTAAAATTTTTTGTACTTCCATCATCTTCATTACAGTCGACACTATTCCACTGCTGTACAAAGGCCTTCCCCATAGATTTCCATAAAACATGGGCCTGAGACATCTGTTAATATCAACTTCCTGCAAGTTTTACCAGTCATCAACTAGTAGGGGTCACCCAAATCTGCGCTTGTCAGTACAAGAATGCCACTCGAGAACCTTTCTTCTCCATCGTTTGTCGGTTCTTCGACATATGGCTGCCTCAGTGCCGCTACAGTCTTCCTTATAAAGTTAATTAATGATGATTTTCTAGCTTTAATTCTTTCTTTACTTGTTATCAACTGGTAACATACTACAGACACAACTGATCACAAGTACAGAAAGGATTACATTTATAAACATTTTTGCGTTCTGAGTATTGGTCAATATTGTAATAAGGTACCCATCTAGTGTTTACTTAACAACTCTTAAAATTTTATTAAGGAAGCTATAGAAGATTTATTCATTGATTTATTTATCTTATATATACTTTTTTGGGGAAATAACTCCTGGATTACTATCAAGTGGACTATGTACTCGTTTTTCACATTTACTTCGATATAAAAAAACTTTACTTCTAGGCAAAACTCTGGTGTGTAGTACTTGGAAGTTTTACTTATACTAACAATAATAGGTAAGCTGGTTGTTGAACCCTGAGCTAATACCGGTAAAGCTGTTCCGCATAACAAGTCCTTTTTTGTAGAATAAGGGTGACAAACGAGCACATAGTCCACCTGATGTTAATTGGATGCTATGTTTCATAGACATCTTACATTACAACTACTACATCAATCCTCGATTAAGTTTTTACATGTAGATGCGTTTACACCCTCGAAGACTAAGATAGATTGCCTCCTTTCTAATTAAAAAGTTCTACGGCTCTACTATTATTTAATAACCCACAAACTTGCTGGATTCAAGTTTTCATTACACGCGTACTCAGCGGTGAATGAATGTTTATTTGCGTGAAGAAATCTCTCATCATCTCAGTCCTAGGGGTGATATGCATTTCGATTCTCAATCGAGGATAGTAAATATCTAAGGGCCACAGCATACACTTATCATCAGTTGGACTGTGTGTTGGTTTGTCACCCTTATTCTAATAAAAAATTGCTCCAAATGCTTCTCAAAAATGAGAGGAACCCTGGGCAAAAGAGAATTAATTAAGCTGGCTCGTCCTGGAATTGTATAATATGATCTCAAAGCAATTAACGCGATGCTTATTAAGCTAGCAATTAGTCTGGATTATTATCTTTCACAACAGTAAATAGCAAGTGTCGGATCCATTTCCATTAGATTTGTTCCAAGTTTTAATGAATGATGAACAATAATGGAGAGATAATGTTAGTATGATTAGTTATATATTTATACATTTATAGAGATATATATGTATAAATGTGTGTATTAATTTATATATGTATTCAAGTATATATGTGTATATTTTATGTATGTTATGCATGATACACATATAAATAGCTAATAGTTTAACTGCCCAAAACTTACTCTCTGTTCTCACCCAAGGTTAACTGGTAGAGAATGCCATATAGATTAAACTCGCCTATTGTACAACATTTTTTTGCAATAAAGAATGTAATAAATAAATAATGGAGAAATAACCCGTATGATTTTTATTTGTAATTGATAAATTTGACGGTTTAGACTTTCAAGCGATATCGTAGATGCCTCGATGATATCACATTCAATATAGAGTATTCGACAGTTGTGTACCCTTTTTTCTTGATTAGCCGTTTACAAACAACACAATTTTCCTAAAAATCAAATTCAAAGTCCATTGCTATCGCATGGTCTGCACCTCGATCGATAGTGAGTGTGCTTCATGAAGTCTTTTTTTTTCACGGCACAATATTGTCAAATGGGCATGACCGACCAAACAACAATTTTTTTGAACCACTCACAATGATTTTTGTCTACGTCGTCCACCGACAAGAGATTTTGGGAAATTTGTTTCCAAGATATCACTAGCAGAACGCCCACTAATAGTCTGAGACTGAATATACCAGTGAGTGTTTTTATAGTTGTCTGGAGTGTAAATATGGCAATAAATATGTATAATATGGGTGATAATTTGTGATACGAGATGTTGTTGCTTATTATTTGAAATTATCTTAAAATTTATAATTTATATAATTATATTTATAAATATTCACCAGACTTTGTAACGTCCCTTCAATCCTTTAAATATAATATATGCTCATTCATATATCTTCATCATCATCATGATCATCAGCATTCGACAGTCCAAGAGAGTTCGAGACAATTCGAGAGTCAACTCGGCCTTACAATAGAATTAGTACCATATTATTATTTTTTTTATATTGTTTGTAACCAACATATTTCTTTACAATACTAATATACATTATAATACTTAGACATTAGATGGGAAGTCTGAGGCCTGTAGCACAGTTTTAACTAACGCAGGCTTCAGAGCTCAAAATAACTGTAACTATAACGATGTAATATGTTAAATAAATTTCATTTCATTTCACTGCTGGACATAAGCCTCTCCAAGGCGCGCACAAAATCCATTCATATACAGGTTACAAGAAAAATCGTGCTAGATCCGTCAAGGGCGAGGTACCATCATTTCTGACTTATTTCACTATGAAACACCCTACCTACATAACCCTTTTCGAGATATTCGACTTTAATTTTTATTGAAATTGCCGATTTTAGGCTACTACATTTATTTTGTTTATTTTGTGTATCTTATTATTATTATTATTGCATTTTACATGTGTAATAAGATGCTTTAGGACGTCAATCATTAAAATAGTGCATAAGTTAATTGAATAGACGTAGTAGACAAGTAGTAAAGAAATAAAAATAATTATTAGAAACTTTATTTTTCTCTAAGGATATCTAAAAATAATATTATGGCAATTGTTCGGTGTAGCAGCCACACAATCGCAGTATCCGTAACAAATAAGCATATCAGCATATTCCTCAGGTGTGTAGGACAAGACTTCAAGACTTCATAATCACAGGTACAAATCAGAGTCCGGTTAACAAGCACAGTAGTCACAAATCAGAAGAAATAGTCCAGAATCACAGCCAAGTCGAGAAAAAGAACAAAACGATATCGCATCTACTATGTACTGACACAAAAGCAGACTGACAACCAAACAATACCCCTGTTGTATTCCCAGCCCTAACCGGTCTCTACACATTTTTTCTTTCATTTGCACTACATAAATCGTCACCTGTCGCTCGCTTGGTGCGTCTTAACGAAGGACAATAGGCGCGGGACCGTTAGAACTGCTACCTGGAGCGTCCCAACTACTTTTTTCCACGAAATGTAATACAAACCCTAGATTGTTATACCTCGTTAGATAGCTGATGAAACGTAGATATTTAAAAAACATCTGCCGAACAATTGCGATAATATTATTTTTAGATATCCCTTAGGAAAATAAAGTTTCTAATATTTTTTATTTCTTTACTTTCACTTGTCTACTACGGTCTATTCAAATAACATACTATTTTAATGATTGACGTCCTAAAGCATCTTATTACACATGTAAAATGCACAATAATAATAATAAGATACACAAAATAAACAAAATAAATGTAGTAGCCTAAAATCGGCAATTTTCAATAAAAATTAAAAGTCGAATATCTCGAAAAGGGTTAAGTATAGGGTAGGGTGTTTCATAGTGAAATAAGTCAGAAATGATGGGTACTCCACGCCCTTAACGGATCTAGCACGATTTTTCTTGTAACCCTGTATGAAATCTATCACATATATGTATCATTTATATTTATATGGCTCTTCACTTCATTTTATATAAATATATCATTATAAAACATAGCGACATGAATAATCAGTTTTATTTTTATATTTGTAGTATAATTATTGGAACATGGTATACACTTTGAAAACCTTTCTTCGGCTCCTAAATGTTCACCTTTATGATTTCCTACCGAATTTTTTCACTTTTAATTTCGTTAATTCAAAATTCATAAATACAAATTTTTTTGACAATTGTATACTTTTATAACGATTTATGGAAAACTTTTATCTAATAATTAAATTTATGAACAAACAAAACATTTATTGAAGGCCAATTAAAAGTTTCCACATTAATATTATAAAGAGAAATACAAAAGAAATATCGAGGAAGACAAGGTCAATAGATTTTAAAAGATAAAGTATATGATAAGATAAATAAATAGATTATATCTAATATATAAAAATTAATTTTTGTTTGTTCGTATTTTATGCGCTGCCATATCGTTCATCAGATTGCGCTAAAACTTTGTCAACTTATTGCTTGCACTTGTGAGAAGGTAGGCATATTACAACTAACTTACAATAGGTGGCGCGCGTATCGTATCGACAAATTTATTTGAAAGTTATACATCGAGGTCAGTGTATACATCACTCAACTTCAATGAATGTATTATCATTCCTAATTAAACAATATAACTCTTCCAAATTTAAAACGATATTTCGACAATTATTTACAACAACACAGCAACGCGCCGGGTACCAGCTAGTTGGTAATAAAATATATTCCAAAAACATAAGAGTAAATATAAACTAGAGAAAAATTAATATCCTACGCTGTTTGCTTTTGTGTAACAAAAAAATCTTATGAAATGCCAGTTTTATTAAGTAAAATGTTACTTAATTTTGAGATCATACGGCATTCTATAAAGAGAGAATAATTTTCTTTTATTCCCTTCTCCTTTCTTGCATATAATGTAAGAGATATTATGTGTGAGATACAGTACTCAAAATCTAGGGATATAAATAATTGACGATGTTCATTAAGTTACGTTTATTTAATTAAAACAGATATCATTTCTTTTGCCTTTTCTTACAACTTATCAGAGGAATTATTACACAAATATTTTATAGCGATGATTTTTATGATTTTAAAAGTTCACTCACTCTGCAAGATTTCACTGCTCGTCTTCTAAATGCTTTTCGAGGGAAGCAATTCATTTAAGCACCGTATAGCCTTAACGGCGTACGCAGAATTTTATGTCGACCGTGTTTCTCTCCATGATAAAATTCGTGAGGGTCGACCCTCACTATCACTGCGAAAAATTTGGCTACTGTTAGGCATATAATTGAAGAAAACCGGCACATCTCCTACGAGGAGATACGAGAAAATTTAGATATTGAAATGAGCTAAATCCAAAAAATTTAATCAACGTTAGAAAATTTTCTTACCGTTGGATTCCTCATGAACTTGCCCAGAAAAAAAGCGGGCTCGAGTTGGTTGGGGTAAAAAAAATTGTTAAACTATGACCACGGGCGTTCAAATGCTGTGTAAGAAATTGTGACAGGAGATGAGATATAGATATATTGTTACGTTCCGGAAAGAAAACCTTTCTGTATGGGTGTTCGAAATATCAATCGTAGGCAAAAAAATATTGTTTTTTTCTCCTAGATGGGTCCTGCCTGCATGATTCCACTTGATAAGCAAAAGACAGTTAATGGTGAGCAGTATATCACCATTTGCTTGCCCAGAGTCTTTGAAAAAGTTAGGGGAAAACGACAAAGAATCGCATCTTATTGCACCATGATAATGCTTCTGTGCACACCGCAAACAAACTAAAATAATTTTGGTTTCTGAAAAGGTGTAACTCGTGACTAGTTCAGGACACATTCTAGACTTCACACCATGCAATTTCTTTATATTCTCAAAATCAAAGATTTAATATTTGACATTTATGGAGCCAGAACAGGCCGTGATAGCTTTCAACAGTACGTCGAAAAACATGCTCTCAGACCAATATTCCATATGTTTTCAAAAATTGGTTTGAACGAATGAAAGAGAGTTTTTAAATCTAATGAAATCTTTGAAAAGCATTTAATATGTTAGTTTACATATAAAACAACTTTTTCGATTTTACCTTTTCCTCATCGATTAGCACTTTAACACACTTCAATTTATCACAAGGAACACTATTACCCTCCATTTTCACTGAAAATCTATAAAAAAGCATAAATTTTCAACTCGCATAATTTATTCGCTCAAGTAAACACACAGAGTAAACATTGAAATGTGAAGTGAACTTGCAAAGGTATCGCCCGCGCTTGACTAATTACTAACTTCACACTAAAAGCCTGGCTTTTGGCTACGTACAAATTGCTATATAAACAATCGTAGTTATATTTCATTATAGAACATTTTCATCACAACCTAATTTTTATGACAACCTAATCGCGCAGTTTTGCCGCGTGTTGACGTTATAAGGCCTGTGTATATACAGTAATCTATGGCCTGTGTAGAACAGGTCTGCGACAGCGACAGAGAAGCGCGCGGGAAATTTGAAATATATTGAAACAGTTTAAGAGTTATTTTATTAGTTGATATTATTGATTGAGCGGTTTGATAGGGCAAGCGCGGCTTCTCGGTTTCTATGGAGGCTTCGCTACCGATAACTGTACGTAAATTGAATCTAAGCTATATAAAAAATTATGCGTGTAATTTTGTACACACGTACGAAGTAAAACTTCTTTATCATTCTTCTTATAGTTTAAATTTTACATAAGTAGGTTAAATAATAGTATAGTCATGCTGCCGTGGCGGTGAAACGTTACAAGAAAACGTTACATGAAACGACGGTTTTTTTAAAATACCGTACTAGTTTTCTCCACTACGTCGATAAAGAAGTTTCACTTCTATTATAAATTGGATGGATCATAATATTGTGAGTGGTTTTATATTTTTTTTATATGTTTTTGAGAATTATAAAACTAAAGCTTTTATAATAAACAAAGCCGCACGCACTAAACAACACTAGCACCAAAATGGCTTCCATAAAGTCCGCTCCACTTTACCGCCCTATATATCCAACGTGTCTCGGCGCGAATTGCCGAGATTCGCAACCCACGTGGCAGAAAAGATATTGCGTCCATCTAGTAAGCTTTTATAACCACGATGAGCGTAAGGGACCCTGCATATTTACCGGGGCCTTATTTTAATATGTAGTAGAAGATAATGATTGATGAATGAATGAATGATGATTGTAATGAAATTTTGATAAATTAGGGATTATATTTTATTTATTATTATTTATAAGTTTTACGGGATTTATATTTTGTATAACTACTTCAGGCGGTTCATTAAGTCCAGGGCCAAAACAGCCGCAAGGAAAGTAGGTATCCTTGCTTGCAAAATCATTGACCCTTGGCTCCAACGGAACTTAACGCCGGGATAGCTACTTACCCTATATAAAAATCTGTCGTAAAAGACTGGTTTCGTCTGTAAGGCTGGTAATGCAAGTATGGTCTATGATTACATATCATAACTAAAGACCACATTGTGACCACTAAAAAGAACATACAGAAGTGACAAATATTTCCAAACACATGGTAAATGTGATCGGTCCTTTAGTTTTATACGAGGATAGGGATAAACGGAGAACTTTAGGAAAAATTGTGACCGAACGTCGACACAGCCTGCTGTAATCCTGACAAAATATTCCCACGATACGGTCCCGCAGGAAGCAAGTTTATTTTGCTTCACGGCAATAACTTACAACTTGTCCTTTTAACAGTTCCACTCGAGAACCTCTAACATGTATATAATATCAAAGTTACACTCTTTTGTTTACTTCGAACTGCTTATGATTTGTTTGTACGTTAACTTAAAAGTTATACTAGTGATCCGAACCAGTTTCTCCTGAACAGTGGAGTTGTGTGGAGACCATTTATTTGCATAAATTGCTTGCTTTTTTTTAATCTTCAAGTTTTTCGGATAAAATATAGCCTAGATCCGTCCTTGTATTGCTTTCTATATAGTTGTCGCAAGTTTCATCGCAGTCGGTTCAGCCATTCCGAAGATTAGCCCGGACACACAGATAGATAGACAAAAGAATTAAAAATGGTTATTTATGTCTTAATAACATGCAAATAACCCCCTGATCTCAATAGATGCCAGTTAGTTCATTATTAGAGATATACACTTCAATTTAATTTATATGTATAAATGAATACAATATTTCCAAACTGTATCCACCTAAATAATAAGAAAATTATAACTTTTAACAAAAAGTAAAAACCGACATGCAATTGCTAAAAAAGGAGTTATTTATTTGCTAACCTTAGTGGTAAATTTTATCATCCAAATTTATATGAGACCACCCTTGAAGTATAACCTATTTAATAAAAAAAGAAACATCAAAATTGGTTCATAATACATACATATACATAAACACTCACGCCTGTCACCCAGAGGGGTAGGCAGAGACTACGGACTTCCATTTGGCACGATCCTGGCACACCTCTCTCGCCTCCTTTACATCCATATATTCACAATCTGCGAAGATATCGCGTTACATACATACAAAAAAAACATACACTCGAATGGGAACTTCCTCTTTTTAGAAGTCGGTTAAAACTGATCATCAGACTCTGACTTACTAGTAGGAACCTTTTCTGCCTGGTAATCCGTATTGGTAGATAACACCCTCTTCCTTATTTCTTCGCCATCAAGCAGCAGTGCACTCAATATGATTAGGAGTCCGCCTAAGCCGAATGTTCGGCGATATGACCACTTTTCCGCCTAGGATTACGTCTCGGTAGGTACCACTATCTATTTATGTTGTGATGCCACTATCTACTTCTGTGAAAATGCTGTTGCCCATCTACTGTTTCATTTCCCTCTGCCACCTAGTGAGTTGTCATGATAAGTTAACACTTATCATCATATTGACTGCTACCACTTATTTCTAGCTGCTGCTAACCTGTTATCTAGTTAGCGCTCTGATCTTTCTCGTAATCTTTACATAATCAATCAATTCCTTAAGATAGAATACCTCTTAGTAAAATGGTCTCTACACTCACCTTACGAAACACAGCAGCATTAAGCTGTTATTTTACGCTGGTATTCTGTGAGAGCGTGTTCCTTTCCCGGCTCCGCATATGATAAATTAAGATACTCTCGCACATATATGATAAATTAAGGTAGAACACAAAATATCCCTTCATATTTAACGAGTCGTGCGTAAAACGCAATGGATAATGGCCCGGCACTGACAGTCAACACCAGTGGCAGTTAATGGAGTGCACTGATAAAGAATTTATGGGTGACTAGCTTTTGGTCGGGGCTTCATCGGCCTGGAAACTCCGCTTTTCATATCTTATTTCTCTTGAAATCGTTATTTATGAGAGAGAAATGATGTTGTGAATTTTTTTACATTGTATAAGCTTGAAGAGAACTTAATATATTGATATCATTTGGCATTGATATTCAATATTGGAAAGCCAACCGATATTGTATAAAGTTTCTCGAAGGTTGGTACTTAACCTATTAGGGGTCTAGATTAAGGCACAACCTGATAAAATCTGCAGGGATTCGATGAATGCAGGTAATTTATGATGGTGTTCTGTGGCAATATAATATGAAGAGCGCCAATGTTCAGGATATTGGAATTAGTATAGTCTTTTACAATAATCATGATTAAAAAACTATCGTTTTCACATACACGCACTAGTTGAATACTTTACGCACTAGGGATTTGTAAGCATTGAGATATCCTAAGTCTAATTTATTATCTGGTATAATGTTTAAACTAGAATATGCGTGAACAATTTGGTTTTTGCTGTGGCAACCCCAGTGACAAGTTGTAAAATAATTGCTCCCAACTATTTTAAAAAAGTAAATATTGTAAATTATTAATATTCACCTCAATTTTGAGTTGCAGTTATTAAATACGACTTATTTGTATTTGTAAAATAAGTAAAAGTCATAAGTATTTTAATTAAATTGTGTTTAGTGTTCCAACCAAAAGTGACAGCTGTAACGAACATCGTTTAAACTTACTGTTAGTTTAATATTCTTGTTATCTTTTTAACATATTGAGACTTACCTTTTAAGTAAGTGTTGTTCCGGATTTCATTTGAATTATATATATTACATGACAATTTAATTTGAGATCTGTAAATAAACCCATAGATCTGGACATTTGCTTACTCTGCTTCTTCGGTTTTCTTTCTTTGTTTTCTTTGCTATTTACACTTAATAGTAAAATGAATACACGCAACGCCAAACGCGCCAATTGGAGAACCAACTCAAATGGCGCTTCAAGAACTTAAGGCGTCAAAGGAGCAGTGTGAGCTGTTGTGTAAAGAAAGGGATGACAACGAAAAGGAAATAATAAATATAATTGCTAAAATACTCAGCTAAAAAGTGATATGGTTGTTGCATAAAGAATATACTTTTGTTTTAAAAGAAAAGGATGAACTTCAGAGAACAGTCGATGAGTTTGACCAATGCAGCAAGGAATATGAGGAATCCTCAGATTAATTGCTGCATTGCAGTTACAGTTAAGTGAGGCTAATGAGCAGATTGTGCAATTAAAACAATACATAGATAACTTGAAAGCGTCCCAGACTCAAAGTCTGTTCAATGAGCTCATAGAATGTGAATCTTCTAAATCTGTCTCCCGCAGAAGTCATTACGTAGCTTGCTTGACTTTCAATAAGTGCTTTGTAAAGACCAAATTTTTACCTTCAAAAATATATGAAAATAGGTTTGTTTTACCTTACTACTGGATTGTGTGATTGTTTGTCATCCTTATTCTATTAAAAACAACATATTAGTAGTAAGTGCTTTGTAAAGACCAAATTTTTACCTTTAAAAATATATGAAAATAGGTTTTTCTAAACATATATTCTTAATTAATATAATCGGGGAAAAATGTAGATATTTATGGGCCATAGTATCTACTTACCATTAAGTGGACTGTGTGATTGATTGTCACCCTTATATTCTATTAAAAACAATATTATATTATTAGTAAGTGCTTTCAAAGATCCATTGTGAACTAGAGACAATTGAAACGCCTGTTGATACACAAAAACCCAAATGTTCCCGTATATTTTTTTAAGTTTCTTTGGCCTTTGTTAAGAAAAGATCAGGCAGGAAAGAATCAGGTGTTACTTTGTAGTGGCGAGCCGAGTAATGTCAGCGTAAGAATATCCACTACCCTATATCATCCCGTGGGCGTCGTGAGAGGCGACAGAGAGATACAGGAACAGGAGATGAGCAGCAGCGTCTCCCTGATAAAACTCAAAATAATAAAAAGTCAAAAAAAAGGCAGTTTCCCACCCAAAGCCCGGTGGCAAGCGGCCTATGTTCAGCAGTGAATGAATGTTACTTTGTAGTGCCATTATTAAATATTTAAACAATATTCACTGTATAATATTAATAATTCATCAATATTCAATAATTCATTAGCATAAAGCCGCGTAAAATATAAAAATAATGTGTCCTACCTAGTTTGAAGAGCACCTCACGCCTTCCCGCAATGGCGTGCATGATCACCGTCACCACTAATCCAAATACCGCAACACTAGGGAAGACACACAACCGTCGATAACACGACACGTGATTCGCCTCTAAGCGAGGCATCATCTGGAGAAGTTGACACTGCGATAGCCGACTTCTAAGTTTTAAGTCTTAGCGATCAGCTAAGATGGGCTGGGATGGATTCTTCAAACTAAGTAAGATATATCATTTTTATTTTTATGCCGATCTTAGCTAATTAATGTTTATCATTTTTAATTCATAAGGAAAATTTTGTTCACCCCTACAGCAGGTCATAAAGTTTCTTATTAACTTCCTTAAGTTACCGTGAGAGTACGTTCCCCAAGCAAGTTATTTGCAGAGGCTTATTTACCGAGCTCTCACATCAGTAAACAGTGGCAATAAGCGTTAATTAACTTGGTCCTTAAATTGCTTGACATCAAACTGCTCTTTTTACTCTTGATTACTGTATTTTATTTTTATTTTTGTTTATTTTATAAAACGTTACCTTAACTCCCACACTAGAATTGTCTTCTGTATCGTGAGGGCAGTTGAAATACATAAATTTCAAAAGGACAAACATCCAGACCCGGAACAATTATTTGTAGGATATACAAATACTTGTTTCGTGCGGTATTCGAACCCGCGGCTCTTAACGCTGCAACTTATTGCTAAGCCACTGCACCACGGAACCGTCTTTTAATTTTTAATATTATATTTTTGAGAGGTTTGGAGCGATTAGTCCACTAATCTAGTGCATTTTGTCGGACTTCACATCATATAAATTTATTATTCCTCTAACACTTGTTTTCCTTCACCACTGAGCCCGTCATAAATCAGCACATAAATTTCTATTAACAACTTCATTAGTACGTTGTGCTGGTGGAAAGTACGTTGTAAATCGCATTATTACCCTCTCAGAAATAAAAAGGGGCCTGTGCCCAGCCGTGGGACTAAACTCTAAATTTTCTTTTGAAATTATATTTTAGAACTGTGTGTCTTTCATTTATATTAAGTTAGTAGTATAACTTGAATTTTATACGTGGTAGAGACACACTGCAGCTATGGTTTTAGCAGGAATAGATCGGCTCGACCGGGGAAGAACCACGCTCTTACGGAATACCAGCAAAATAGCAGCTAATTCTTCTGTGTTTCATATGGTGAGTGTAAAGAACCGGAGACCCTTTTTAATGAATACGAGGCATTCCATCTCAGTCCTCCGTGACAACGCATCTGCATTTTGATTCTTAATCGAGGATAAATGTAGATGTATATCGGTCACAGCATCCACTTACCATCAGGTTGACTGTGTACGGACTTCAAAATATTATTGTGGATTACTGCGTAATTTCTACGCTTGAAATACCAGACTACGGTTACGGATCTTAGATCGAATTCTGACGGAGCCATTACGAGCTGCAAATTTAAAGAGGATCCGATCTCTTTACATTTGCAGCGTATAGAGTCTAATAGGTCAACGAACTTCAAATCCTACGTACTCCAGGTTCCTGCAAAACACACATTCCTCGCTCCCAATTTCTGGCCCGCTGGGGTAGTGTTTCGCCGATACAGGGACGCGCCAAAGAAGAAAGTTTCCTAAATAGTGTTAAGTTAATTTTATATTTTATATATATTTTTACGTTAAGGTATATATTGCTATGGGCCAATGTTCTTAATTTTTAAGTCCTTGATGCTTGAAATAAAGTTATTGTATTGTATTTCGGCCTATCAAAAGTCCACTGCTGGTGTCCAATCATAAATCTCCCCCTTAATTGCGTTATTTTGTTTAGTCATCACGTAGTTGCTGCTATCTGAGACCGTGCTCATATATATTCAAAAAGGGAAATTGTTTGGTTTTTAAGTCAGCAGTATCCAACCATATCGCATCCTGATTTTGATTCCCAAACGAAGCCAATATATCATCATTTTCATTATCATCATCAATTACAGCCCTTCACAAGTCCACTGATGAAAATAGGTCTTCCCCGAGAAATTCCACAAAACACAGTCCTGAGCCACCTGCATCCAATATTTAATAGCCTTTATTTATTTTTGGTCATTGCTCTCTACTTTATTTTCTGGGTTGAAACAAGCGCAACTTGCTACAGTCTATACCGTTGAAAGAAGCTTGTAAGCAATCAAGCGCCTTTGGCAAAATGCCATGTTTTCAACTGTCTCGAATCACCGTAACCCAACATAGCGAGGCAACTTAAGTCACCGTTACAATTAAACATCTCTTTCACTAAAAAAAAAAAAGAATAAATTCGTATTCTTGCTAATCGAAATTAATTAGTTTAATCCATTTTAAAGGAAACTGTTTTTATATGCTAATGCATATAAAAACAGTTTCCAAACAATTCATTCTGCTGAAGGATTGCTTTAATAGAATGCAGTTATAACCACAAATTGAGTTTACAAGCGTAATGACTATTTCTGTACCTGAAACTGACTATTGAGTCTAGTTTTGGGTCCGTCATCGGAGATCTTGTTCGGAGATAACATGCCAAAACAAATTATTGACTTGGTGTATGTGTGTTATGTTCTTATGTATCTAACGCTTTGTCAAAACTGACCGACAGATTCGGATTTGTAGGCCTACATGAAAGCTTTTACTGTAAAGATTTTATCGTTATATTAATACATGAACAACGAACATTAAAATATTTAGTATTTGATAAGAAATTTATATTAATATTAAATAATAAATTAATATTTAAAAAGAAAAAATATAAGAAAAACATGTGTGTATGCAGTTAAGGCAGGTAAAATAAAATGTACACACCACACATAATTGATGTAAACATGGTATATAAAAGCAAGAAATTGTAATCACAAATTTTGATTACATTCATGGCTTTATTTGTAATTAATTTTGAAAGGTTTGAAAAGGAAATGATATTTCGGTTTATTTTTAAATGTTTTTATAAACGAATAAATATGCTCTTCCTTTTTTCTTTTTAATGATCTATCCATTTTAATTTCCTACAAAGGAAAAGATAAATAAAAAAACATGCCAAGACTTATTTGTATCCATTCAATTTGTTGAATTTAGACCACAGACAATACTAGCATTATATAAATAGCCAAAAATTAAATAACATAAACATGAGTTTGTAAGTAAACTAATAGCATTTATATAACTCTTTCATGAGGGATTTTAGAATAGAGAAAAGGGCCCAACGTTTGTTGGTGGACTTTACAGGAAGTTCCACAAACACGATGTTTTCTTCCGCCGTGATAAATCAGTACTTAAAATATCTGCATTAATATTTGCAAAATTATCTGCCAAAACATCCGGCAATAGAGCTTTTTGGTATCTCGCGAAAGCAGTCGAGATTAAGCTTCTGTCGGCCTACAATGCATACATATGGCTATAGAGAAAGTGTACTTGTTCGCGTCTCACTTTGTTTGTTTGTTTACGTACAGTGACAAAACGTACCACCTCAACTGCTGCACTGCGGTAACTCGTAGCGGTTCAAGATTACTACCAAGTGGGAAAGTAGTTAAGCACTGCCTTATTTGTGCCGCGTTGATCGAACTCCGCTCGGGTATTGTGAAATTTTAAAGCAATTGCGTATTCTCTGGGCTACCATGGCTCAATGTGTAAGATCGTAAAATAACTTCAGGACACCTATGATTGTTTGATTAAACCTAAGATACAGTAAGCTCATTCTGCGTAGATTGGATCAAAATTAATAATTAAAAGCTGTAGATACTTCAGGTTAAATTTCATATCAGGACGTCAATCACCTCAGTCCCCCGTGACTAGAATAAAAAAAGTTAAATTAATCGCGATAAAATCCATAAAAATATTTTTTCTTTTTATAGAATAAGGATGACAAACGAGCACACAGGCTATCTAATGGTAAGTGGATACTGTAGGCCATAGACATCTACATTTATCGTCGATTAAAAATAAATATGCAGAGGCGTTGTCACCCCTGGAAATGCCTCGTATCCAGTAAAAAGGGTCTCCTGTTCTCTACACTCACCATACGAAACAGCAGTATTAAGCTGTTATTTTACGCTGGAATTCTGTGAAAGCGTGGTCCTTCTCTGGCCGAGCTGACCTATTCGTGCTACAACCATAAAAATATAGCTGCAACGTGGCTTTACCACGTACAAAACGTTTTGTTCAATGTGTAGTGTTCACGCATGTGTAATCCTCACCGATGATTAAGTTTAAAAAAATATGAGTTTGATGGTGTTTATGAATTTCGTAACAAAATTATGTCTGAAATACATTTAAATATGGATCACATCTCAAAGGGAGCAAACGTACGAACGATAGCAAACCGCAATAAACAAATTTGCACTTTATTTCTGGTAATTAATGTGCTCAAAAATGTACATGACAAATATTGGCCATTTGCTAAGCAAATGTTCAGATTGAAAAACTTTTAATCTCCCCGTTGTACGCTAATTAAGGCGTTCTGTTAATTAATAATTTAACGCGCTTGCTTCGTTAAATTTCGCTGGCCAATTTGTGTTTTTAATTTTCATGCTGCGTTCGTTTGTTAATTGTAGCGTTTTATTTACTCTATGCTGTCTTTGTTTTTGGAAGCAGCTGGAAAAATATCAGACGTTTCAAAACAATGATAATTTTTTAAAGAAAGAAAAATCTTTCTAAATCTTAGTTTCTATATTTAGAAAGATTTCCGTAGTTCTGACCTTAGTTTAAAAAAGAAATTGTTTTCTAATTTCTTTCTTATTACGAAACGAACCTCATGATATGGTAAATTGAGGATGGTGGAAATTAATTACTTGATAGCCTCCCCTCGCACAATACAGAAAACTGTTTTTGTTTTAGTTTCTACAAGTGGTCGCCTTATGGTCGAAATTTGATCGTAATTCGATAAATATTTTAGTTTGTTTATTAAGCAAACTGTATTTCACTTTAAACTGTGCATGGAAACACAGATATCTAATATACAAATTTCGTCGATATATATGTATTACGCACAGTACTTAAAACTCAATGACAAAATATAAAATAAACACCTTTTTGCAATTACATACGCTCCACAGGCTAATCCAAAAATATTTTAAAATTCTTTGACAACAATCTCTACTCTGTGCGACTGTTTGACTACAGACTATATGTTTGAAATTGGCAGTATAAACGTAAACAATGGAACTTTTAGTTTTTTTTTTTCATTTTTTATAGGATAAGGGTGACAAACGAGCACACAATCCACCTGATGGTAAGTAGAATTACTGTGGCCCATAGACATGTAGATATCTATTAGCTACAGCAATTCTTTGATTCGTAGTTGAGTTTGATGTGTAATTGAGGATGGATGTAGATCCATCCTCAATTACAAATCAAAATGCAGATGCGTTGTCACTCGTGAGGACAAAGGTAGAATGCCTCGTTTCCAGTAAAAGGAGTCTCCGGTTCTCTACACTCACCATACGAAACACAGCAGCGTTAAGCTGCTATTTTACGCTTGTATTCTGTGAGAACGTGGTCCTTCCTCGGTCGAGTCGACCCATTCGTGCTACAACTATACTTTTGATATAGCTGTAGCATGGCTCTACCCCGTATAATTTTTTTAATTAATTTATAATATGTAACGTAATGTTTCTGCACTCTTTTTCCATATCACAACTATTACTACGTCAAATGTCACACTTCTCCGTGCGCGCAATATGCTTAAAAAGGGTACATAATTTTCTCTTCACGTATAGTTAATGTGGTTTCAGGTATAGATATTTCGCATTTATATTTCTTAATAAAAAGTTTACACCATACTAGGCTTCTGTCCTATATATTGAAGGCATTACACAAATATTTGAAACAAATATTTTGAAACATCCAAAGTGATCATAAACATTCAACCATCCATAGTGGTCAAATTATTGAGAACATTAATCTTGCTCATATATATCGAAACACTTACAACGTCAAATATACGCGATCGTTTAAACCGTTGTAAATTATAGTAACAAACAGAATGCCAATGGTATCCAAGCAGCCAAAGTATTCAAAAATTTGGGACATTTTAGGAAAATAAATTTTATCTTGATTATACAAAATTGAATTTTGAATAATTTTAAAATTCAATCCAAGCATTTAACTATAACGCCTTCTCTTTCTGACAGACAACAAAGTAATCTCCTGACCTACCTAAGGGCTAGGCGAGGGTGGAGTCTTAAGTGCATATTGTTTGAATTGAACAATCAATTAATGACTTTTTCCAGTCAATAGAAAGATAATATGTCAAGTATTGAAACAACTGGTGATGATGTTGATAATGATAAATTTCTACTCGTATTACTGACTACCTGTATTTATTTGACTTAAAAATATTTATTGTTTTCAAATTAAAAGTTTTTATATACTAGTTCTTTCTAATTTCACTTTCTCATCTCCAATATTTTCTACTTGGAGAGCTACATAAGGACGAAGATGGCTAAGTTCGGTTTTGCTTAAAGGATTGAAAATTATTTAATTTCTTTAATAGGGCTCATAGAAAGTCCCACAATAAACTTAGTTTCCTTGTCTTGTCTTTTCGTATGGTTATCGATAGTTGCTCCAAAAAAAAACCCGAATCAATTATCGTTACAAAATGTTTAGAGCTTTTACAATAACAGAATAATACCTATATGATTTAAATTAACTAGTACACGCGAATAAAGCCACGGGAGTGCTGCCAATTACAACACTGAGATCCAATAATTTCATTTACATTAACATCATAAAATAAGCAAGCGAAATAGTAATACTGAGTTTCACTAAAAGGAATACTTATAAAAAGGAACATTGATAATTTAATATGGATTATATTGTTTATTTTTTATAATAAAATGGATGGTTAAATATTATTGATCACTTTGGATGTTTCAAAGTATTTGACCACCTTGACTGCTACCTTCCTTTTGACGCTGACTGTACGTATATGAATCGCACATACACATACAATAAACATACAAACCTAGAACAATTATTTGTATGACACACAAATACTTGTTCTGTGTAGGATTCGAACCCCAAGCGCCAAGTCAAGTCCTTAGCCACTGCGCTACTGCGTATATTGAACATAATATCATTGTACTTGTTCTCTTATAATAAAATCGGTCCATGAATAGATACGCGGCCCTAATATCTTTTATTCGCAAGCTTCCGTACCTACCAATTAAATAAGGATTTATTTCGGTCTTCTTAACATCTTCAGAATATAAAAAAAACATAAAAAATAATGCCATTATATTGAAGTTTAACATAACCTACATCTTATAGCACGCTGTGTAGTAAATAGTATAGTTAAAACCTATACACGTCCCACACCTGGACACAGGCCTCCTCTCGTTCCGAGAGTGGAGGCTCAGTGTGAGAAGTATATAGGCTTTGATCAGTACGACAGTATCCCTCTCATTTTAACAGGGTTTTAGGGCAAGGGAGTGCTCTCCCTACCGCAATGCGCGTTGGCGGACTTCATAATATGACTTCGAAAATTTACCCAGTAACTGCATACCGTCTAAGTCCTCAGAAGTTACAATGCATCGGTGTTTTGAATCCTATCAAGTGTCGACTTTACATCTGGTGGAATTTGTACCCGTTTGTCACATTTGTCTAAAAAGTCACAGTATGACATGTCCATCCATCCATTACAGCCTATAAAAGTCCACTGTTAAACTAAACCTCCCCCATAAAACGCCTCATTTGGGGGATTTTTCCATTGTTGCCACACTTGGTAGGCAGGTTGGCAACCGCAGTTTTTTATTACCAATAAGTTCCTTATCGTACGGTACGAATTTGGCGGATTTGGGGGCTAAGCGAGAAAAAGTGTAAGATTTTGCCGTCACGACCCCTTCTGACGTAGTGTAGACAGCCTTGGCGGCTATAAGGAAGCAAGATGGAATAATATCCATCTCCCTCGCACTTTTTCTTATCTTGCCATGAAAGAAATATTATTTTATTTTAAATGACGTTTCATTTAAATAGACGCTAGGAATTCATTTATCTGTATTTGTTAATCAATAATATAAAACAATTATTAATAATAATATACTACGAAAGGAGCTTCGTTCCAACCGAGTGTTCCACGACACTCACGCATGTTTTTTTGAGTTGTTATAAGGAAGATGTTGCTGTCCATCTCCTGTATTAGTTTCCCTTTGTCATCTCTTACGAAACCCACAGGACGATACGGGATAGTGGATATTATTACACCGCAACCATGAGGCTATATGGCACGGCATGACACGGCAGAGTATGACATGTAAGTAACCATATTCTTATTATGTGAAGGAACAGCACGTACGGTATGTATCCCTCGGCTAACGTTGTATGAATGCGGTACCTGTTAAATTTCCGACGTTTTGTCACGTATGCTTTTAGAGTTCAAGTCACGGACACATTACGAGTGAATATTAAGTGTAATGGTCCTTGCAAGAGAGGATAATATATATAAATGTTGTTTGGCTCTTATTGGTGCACGTGGCTTGTTATTGTCATTGTAATTTGTTGAATTGTTATTCAATGCTTTCCTAATTTAGCAGTAACAACAGAAACAGAATGAAGAGCCTGAATGACCTTGATGAAACGGCGACCGCAGAGATTTTAGCCGACGTCAACACCGTTTAGTGACTATTTTCTGTATTATTTAGAAAAGTGCAAAGACTAACAGACTGCAGAGGTGACAAGTATATAAGTTATATAGGTACTGCCTATTATGTTTGCGCGTCACTGAGAGTTATGTCGCGGTTAAGCATCATTAATTATATTGCACGATATGGTGCTGTAGCTTCGTCTGGTAGTCATCACGAGCTATCAAGTGTTTAAGTTTTAAGTACGTAAGAGTTTTTGTTATATTCGTTGAATCTTACTTATTTGCGTTGTATTAGTACCTCTGGGTCTAAGCGCTCGCTGTAAATTTTGCCCGGGTTTGATCCGCGGCAGCACCAATGAAATTTTTGTATTGCAATTTTAAGTGCTGATTTAGCACGTGCTCGACGGTGAAGGAAAACATCGTGAGAAAACCTGCATATGTCTGAGGAATAAGAAACAAAAAAATTCGAAGACCCTCTCAGAAGTAAGAGGAGGCCTGTGCCTAGCATAGCGACTTACATAGCCTGTTACTTTACTTTTGTATCGTATACATATGCAATATTCATATTCGTTTCAGATACAGAAGGGTACCTAATGCTGACAAAAATATCATGTGGAGGCCACGAAAACGTAAAACATCTTTGTGCCTAGATAAAATGTTCTATTGATTGTCAGTCATTTCATACGCAACATTTTCTATAGTGTTTAGAACGTTTCAGATAGGGCAAACTAAAAAATAATACAAAATATTATGGGAATGATTTATAAATAATATATACATTTATAGGTATTTATAATAAAAATAATGAACAAGCTGCAAGGTTCAACTGATAGTGTTTCTTCTAAACACAACTATAAAATTGCTGTTCTCATTTTATCAATGGTGAATTGATGAAACGTAGTCAAGGTCACTTTATATAAAATATATTTAATTAAATTGGCACGTGGCGTATTTGGCCTTCTACTTAAAACTCGGTTCTATCACAAAATATTTGCAATAAATTATTACTTTTTGTACAGTGATCCTCTCCTCTTAGTTTTGGCGTAACTGCAGGATGTTATATAGGTACTGAGTAACCGTCAATTCTAAATTTTTTGGTTTTATTATTTTTGAATTTTGATCGATTTTTTGAAATTTTTTTTTTCCATACAATTTGATGGGCCTGAGTATTATGCCAGTTGTGCTCTTTGGCTGAAGTTATTTTTTATTTTATGCACAATTGCAGACAAAACAATCTCTAAAACAAAATTTTACCTCTTCTCCTTCTAATAATAGCTCCTGCACCTGACACGGCGGAATAATTTTTTCTATAAGACCATTTACAATAACAATTTTTGTTAACACTTATGAGTGTAACATTTTTATTAGCTGCTTTATTCATAGTACCTTGACAACACTTTACCAGGTTCTGTACAGAAAATAATAGTTTAAAAAAAACTAAAAAAAAAATAGGCGTTTGTAGATAACCGCGTGGATTGCTTTTTCAGATATTCTTATGACGCTAATTTTATAAATGTTCACAAAAATATTTACAAAATATGCCATCAAGCACCCCACGCTTTTTTACAATAAAATGATTTTTTATGTTAATCACAATTTTCTTATTTTAAACTTATTGAAAATTATTTTCTACTTTTTAGTTCGGTTATCTACAAAAGCGTGTTTATTTAGTTTTTTTAAACCATTATTTATTTTCTATTTTTTAGTGCGGCAAACTACAAAAGCGTGTTTTTTTGGACCGAAGTTCTTTACGCGGCTTACAGTAGGTTGAACTGGCAGAAATCGTAGTTGTTTTATGAATTAATCGCAAATCCTGAGGATGAATGAAATGCTGATTTATTTTCTTTGAAGAAACTGAACTGAACTACACTTTATAATAACCACCTAAATGTACCCCATTTAGGTGGTTATTATAAAGTGTAGTTCAGCTTTTTCAGCCATCTATAATAGCATGCAAATACATTTTTTATAATTAAGTTTACTATATTACAATATAAAATTCAATTAAAATATTTCTTGGCATGTTATCGTTTACAAATTAGCAATACTAATATAAATACATACAAATTTAAACATAATTAAGATTAAAATTCGATTAAAAATATATAATTACTGATGTGTCACATCATGTCAAATTTAGGTAGTCATTCACATTATAAAAACAATGTTCATTTAGCGACCTGTAAAGGGCGCCTTTAAAACTATTAAGGAGTAAGTCTTTTATATTTTGGGGTATTTTATTAAAAATGAGAATACACATCCAGTAGCGGTTTTTTTTTTAAATCGAGCACTCTTGGGTATAATTTCAGCAGCAATACTATTGCCATTTCTGGTATTTCGTGTGTAAATCTCTTTCGCTTGTCTGAAATAATACATGTTTTGTTTTACAAACTTTGCAATTTCAAAAATGTACAGACATGGGAGGGGTAGTATTTTCAGAGATATAAATAGCGGCCTGCAAGGCTCATCAGGTGCAGTGCCACATATTGCTCTAATACATTTTTTTGGGCAATGAATGCCTTTTTTGCATCTGTGCTTTTTTTTTACCCCACATAATGAGTCCGTATCGCAGAACGGATCCCACATAGGCAAAGTACGCAGTAAGTGCTGTATTTTTGTGGCTACTTTACTTAGTTTGTAAAGTGCGTAAGAAAATTTTTTACAATCATTTTCAACTTGACTTTTCCAATTTAGTTTTTGATCTATCCATATACCTAGGAATTTTGTCATAATTGTACTTTTTAGGTTTTGTCCTTCAAAATTAATATTCATTGTCTGGTATAATATATCATTGAAATTTGTTTAAAAAAATAAGTTTTGTCAAGATTTATAATTAGATTATTATTTTTAAGCCATTCTATTATTGTTTTTACTGTACTGTTAATGTCATTAATATGGTCTTTTAGTGATTGTTTACCATTTGTTTTGACTATTACAGATATGTCGTCAGCGAATAAAATGCATTAGTGTTTAGTTACATCCGGGAGATTATTTATATAGACTAAGAACAACAGTGGTCCCAAAACGCTGCCCTGTGGAACTCCATATTTGTTTTCGTTAAGGTCTGACATGTAATTTAAGACCACATGATTGTAGTCTGGTCTGTTTATTTCAATATTTTTAAATTATCGCATTGTCATCGGTCCTTGATAAGTGTGCGAAGTTTCAAATCAATGTGACGATTTGAAGGGGATGAAAATCACAATCAACAATTCCGTTACATAAATAGAATGATGCTGGCTTTGGTATTTCTTAATTGAAATAATTCGTAGGCGTAGTGCTGCAGAACTGCAAACTGTCCCAAATATGAATGGCCGCTACCGATGAATTTAATACCTGCTATGTTACACCTATTTACAAATAAACTTTAATTATCTTATTATATTAAATTCTAAATAGCACTTTTTACACAAGAAAGTAAACTTTGAGATCAGTCCATCTTGTTTTTCGCTAATTAAGTGAATAGTAAAACAAACTAAGAGGTCCGTGACTTAAAATTTCTTGCTGCTTTTTACAGAAAAGCATGACCTTATCATAAAATGTTAGTTTATATTTAGCGATCTGATCTGAAAACTTTTAAGTATGCCAGTCATACATTAATAATGATATTTGGGTTATTATACTGGAAAGAGTCTATTAAATATTTTATAATACAATTAATCATCTTCAGTATGATTGACAGTGTGTATGAATTTTATAAGTCTATTCTATTTTTGATGAAAATTATTATTGCAGATAAAAAAACTTTCACATTTATTTTAGTCTCGAATTTAATTAAACAAAATAAAAATTTGAACTTTTTAGGAAGTCTTGTCGGTAGCCTTCCTTTAACATAGAAATCTCGTAATGACATGCATTTCTTTTAATATGAACTTGGTCGTGTTTCTTTGAAACTGACAAGGTTTGTTTTACCCAAAACTAAGAATGACGCTGATGAAACGACGTAAAAAATAGGTATGATAGGTTTCGTTTTTGCAAAATGTCCCGTCAATGGCTCTTTAATATATATATATATATTGATATAAAAAACACCGTATCAAAATCAAATAATTATTGGTAGTTAATTTTTTTAAATCATTGAACATTTTTTAGATTGTGTTGAAGCTCCACTGGTAAAATATATAAACAAATATGTATATATGTATATATATATATATATATATATATATATATATATATATAGAATGAATGAAAGTATATAATAATAAGAATAAAATGAAGAATTTCTTATGTAAGCTAAACTGTGATAGTTACTGTAAACAATTTAATAAAAAAATAATGAAAACATTTGTAAATACTTGCTTTACAACATTTAACCGTAATAAAATAGAACAAGATAGTCTTCGGCATGAAAGTAAAAATAAATATTTTCGATTATTTTTGCAATACCTTAACAGCCAGGTTAGCGCGCGATTCAGATCCGTTTAGAGACGTTAAATTTCAGCCAGCACTGTCAAATTCAATAGGAGTGACAGAAAAAACGCTACTTGATATAGAGGGGCAAAATAAATTATTTAAATTAAAGTAAAATCACTTTATTAAAAATCAAAATAGCCCAATAGCTTTATAAACACGTGACACACAATTGTACTTATTATACTCAACATTATTTTTAGGAAATCTGAGAAAGTTGAAAATTTAAGTATTTTCAGAAGCTACTTTGCAATTTTTCTATTGAGTGAGTTTGTGGAATCTTGTTTTGAAAACTGTACGCTCAATTTTAAGTACAATTTTTTTCGATAACGATGTGAAATCACAAAACGTTCCCCATGCAGATCAATTTAGCTCTATTCAGCCTCTAAATATGGACATACCTCGGGATTCAGCGATTTTAAAAGTTTTTATGCTTAGATACTGAAAAATATAATATTATATTATTACTGTCCCGCGTGAAAAACTTTTATTCTTATATACATATTCCTATCACACGTAATACATTTTTATGGTTGGTAAGAAAAATAATATCTACGTGAAAACTTTCACAGGGTAAATTTCTTTTTTTTCTATTCTTAGTCAGTGCTATCAACAATTAAACCTGATGGTAAGTGGTTATGTAGCCTAAGATGTTGAAGCGCACTGATTTAACAAAAGCGTATTCACTCTTGCCTAATAGTAGTAGGTAAGTATTATTTGCGACCTTTTTGTGTGTGTGTGTGTGTGTGTGTGTGTGTGTGTGTGTGTGTGTGTGTGGGTGTGTGAGTGAAAAAAGCGTATGAGAATACGTGCAGAGGAATAAAGATTGAGTATTCGTAGTAAGTACATTTGGCTTCATTATCGTCATCATTACAGCCCTACACAAGGCCTATATATATATATATTGATATAAATATAGGTCTTCTCAAGGAGTGCCACAAAGCATGGTCCTAAGCCACCTGCATCTATCGACTTCCCTCCATATAGTGGGAGGCTGCCCTGCACTTCGCTTACCGGTACGAGGTTGCCACTCGCGAACCTTCTCGCATTTTTTTTATAGGATAGGGTGACAAACGAGCACACAGTCCACCTGATGGGAAGTGGTTGCTGTGACGCATAGACATCTACATCTATCCTCAATAAAGAATCAAAATGCAGATGCGTTGTCACCCGTGAGGACTAAGATAGAATGCCTCTTTTCCAGTAAAAAGTGTCTCCAGTTCTCTACACTCACCTTACGAAACACAGCAGCATTAAGCTGCTATTTTACGCTGGTTGTCTGTGAGAGCGTGGTCCTTCCCCGGTCGAGCCGATCCATTCGTGCTACAACTATACTACTAATATAGCTGCAGCATGGCTCTACCACGCATAAAACGCCAGCCCATTGGCATTTCACTTTAATAATCCGTTGGGCTATGTCAGTTACTCTGGTTCTATTGCGGATATCCTCATTTCTAACTTTATCACGCAGAGAAACTTCTCTCCAATTTAAAAGTTTTATATTTTTCAGATGATGGTTTGTCTAACATTTAAAGAAAACATACACAAGAATTTCTTTATTTTTCTTTATGCACTTAGGGAAGCAACACTTTTATTTTATTTAAATTGTTTGATATAATTTTATAATAGTGTACCTAAATATAAGTATCTGTATCTAGATTTCCCTCCCCAATAATGTTATATTAAAGTCATACTCATAAAAATAGCGTTTTATTGTAGTACATAATTATAAAATTCAGTATCACCTAATTAATAAAAACATGCATAGGTATTAAAAACTATCGAAATCTAAGTAACGAGAGCTTGTTGGCACATCTAAATTATATAAAAATGCATTATTCAATTTCAATAATCAACGTCGCCGCGAAAATTTCTTCTTCTTTGGACTCTTTAAAAAATAATTAATTTAGAAAATAATATTTACAGTTACCAATGTACAGATATTAACTAAATTAAGTATTTCTATTCATAAAATATTTATAATTGGGTATAAACTCTTAAAAAACTAAAATATATTTGAACGAAGTCGCTCCAACACCGACGCGCGATCCACCCACGACGATGTCCGAAAACGGACTGTAACAGAGCTCGCGAGTGATTACAGGGCGACGGAGCAGGCACGTTCCCGCGAATATATTCAATTTCGTGGATGAATGACGTGGAAAATGATATTTTTTTGAGTAAAACGGGGAATAAAAATAAAGCTCTCAATTAAAAATATTAATATTTTTAAGACTTTTTTAGTGTAAAAACTATTTAAAAAGCTTATGCCGTTTTGGAGAAATTTTGCAAAATATGACAATGATAGGTAGTCTTTGAGGATTTTTTTTTCTAATAAAAGGTTGACAAAAGTACAATTTTGTTCAATTACGAAGGCATTTTGTCCATAAAACATTTTCCTCGAAGTTTTTCTTTTATTTTTGGAAATAAATTAAAATCGCAAAGTGCGAGGTCGGGGCTATAGGGCGGGTGACTGAATTTTAGTAGTAGTCGATTGTTTGCTTGGCGGTGTGCGACGAGGCGTATTCGTGGTGAAGGAGGATCCTACTGCGAGGTCGTTTCTCCCGAACTTATTCCAAGACAAGTGGCAAACAATTGTTAGTGTACCACTCTGCAGTAACTGTTTTTCGAGCCTCTAAAACAATTGTTGCGTAATGACCTGTCCTTCCAAATAACGAGGACACCATCTTTTTTCCCACGCTTCGACCTCTCTTCACTTTAGTTGGCTTTAGTTGGTTGGAAGCACCCAGACAGCAGACTGTCTCTTAGTTTCAGGATCATAACAATAAATCCAGCCTTCGTCACCCGTAAGTATGTCGAACACAGAATTTGAGTCACCTCATTAAAAATATTTATTAAATCCTCTTCTGTCACCCTGTATTTTTTTTGCGGATTAAATGAACAGTTATTGTGATTTTTTTCTTAAATATCTAAGAATTTAGGCATTTCAACCGCACTTAAGGCCTTATCTTGTAGTTGCGTTTGACTTCCAAATTCTATTTATAAAATTGGGTGTGTGACTAATTAAAATTCAATTTTTGTTTTGTAAAACAAAAACTACAGAATCGATTTAAATAAAAAGTTAATCAACTATTCAATAAGTAATTGAGGAGCGTTTTCACAAAAAGATACATCATTAAAAAGTGTATTTTTCAATTAACGGTTTTATGTATTTATTTCTTTATGGTTAAGAAGATTTAATAAAAATTACGGTTTATTTGGTAGGTATTTTACTTAGTTATTATTATCTTACATAATAAAATACAATCAACTATAATTAACGGAAATAATGAGATCACAAAAAACTTTAGTTTAACTGTAGTAAATTATTCTTTGATTGATTGATTATTGAGATGTTTCAAGTTTGTAAAACTACAGTTTTTTCAAACTTGAAACATCTACTGTTAATGTCTCGGTTTGATAAAAACCCCATACAAATAGTTTAGATTCCGAGCCATGTTATATTATAGGTTCTTCGTCGTCGTAGTTACGTCGAATATTGTCATCGTCAGGACCAGAACCCTGAAGCACATCCGTATAAAATGCCTGAGCATCAAAGTCATCAGAAATATCACAAAATTTAAGTAGATTTTCGACTTCTGCTTTCTTCTTTGATGAGATCATATCAGTTTTAGGTAACTGGTCACAATCAAATCTTGAGAAAGATTTGACACATATCTTTTTTATATCAGTGGTCATTGGCGCATCCGAATATGCATCGTGAACACGAACTTCAATATTTTTTGTAGCTCGGGATCCGACTACAGTAAAGTGAATTATCCGTGTTTGGGATATCTTAAATGACAGTGTTGCCCTTATCAATCGTTTTGCAGTGGCTTTTTTGTCATAAGTATAGCAATTTTTACCCCATTCGTTGGCTTGTCCATGTTTTCCTAAAATTTAATAGCATTCTTTGGGCGACACAATCACTTCACGTTGACGCTAGTGTTTTTCCACCCTTCCGATTACTCTTCGAGGAGTCGTAAAACTAAGGCCTCGAATAGGAAAAATGTGTCTCAGTTTAGTGACAGAAGCCATGAAATTTGCTAACATAGTTAATATGATAAAGTTTTTATTCTGAGTGCTGCAAGAATCGGAATACAGTTTTCCGATTTTTAAATTGATAATGAATAAGTTGTCACCCCTGAAGAACAAACTAACGTGGCACAGTGACTCAAAATGAGTCTTGGCCTCCGACGGTCTCGTGACATTAGACATTTTATGTGGGGGTGGGGTGGGGGGGTGTTAACCCACCGCAAAACCCCCGAAATTCTGGAGGACCACATCTTTCTTTGGTCAGCAAGTATAATGGACTTAACTATAAGCTAGCTAGGCTCTACTACTGACGATTGCCTCATTCGCCACCCTGAGAGCGCTCCCCATACGCCATGTAAGCCCAGCACGAGCCTACTGGAGACTAAGATGGAATGCATAGTTCTCAGTAAACCGTCTCCGGTTCTCCACACTCATCATACGAAACACGCTATTTAACGCTGGAATTCTGTGAGAGCGTGTTCCTCTCCTGCCGAGTCAACCCATTCGTGCCACAACTATAAAATAGCTGCAGCGTGGCTCTACCACGTAGCAATCCATTCCATTACAGTCTATAAAAGTTCACTGCTGAACATAGGCTTCCCCCGTTGATTGCCTAATAGAGGGGATTTTGCCATAGTAGCCATGCTTGGCAGGCAGTTTATATAATTTTGAGTTTTTATCAGGAAGACACTGCTGCCCATCACCTTGTTTGTTTCCCTTTGTCACCTATTACGACACCCACAGGACGATATTGAAGTTAAAATCCTATTCTTCAAATTTCTCGAAGCCTCGTTATCGCCCCAATTTCTTAATGTATAATGGCCATAGGTTACAAGGGTATACGTTATCGGCTTGTAATAGTCTACATAGTCAACAATAAGATGAATTTGTTTAAAGGGTTCTCCGGTATTCCATAAACAATGACTTTACACATGAATACTAAACTAGAATTCAAACGATTATTAAGGAACATTTGGGTTTTGGGTGTATCAATTATCTTTAAATAAATGATATATATTGTGGTGGATATCCTTGTAAGAATATCCACTACCCCATATCATCCCGTAGGTGTCGTAAGAGGCGACAGAAGGAAACAAATCAGGAGATGGGCAGCAGCATCTTCCTAATAACGACTAAAAATAAAAATCTGCGGTCGCCAGGCCGCTTGCCAAGCGTGGCAACTATGGCAAATATTCCTCAAATTAAGACAAATTATAAGACAATCGATGGCTGATTCCTATGTTTACTTTGATAAGCTGTATTGATTGATTAATAGTACTATAATTTGCATTATTCCAAAAAAGGTGATAATTAGTATCATACTCAACACTGAGATAATTCTAAACATAAACTTACCACAAAGGAACCCCGGCATGCAGCATAGTACGTGTATATATATTATATATTACTATCTCGCGTAGGTGGGACAGAGGTCGTAAATTAAAACTTTAAGCTGTTATTTGAACTCGGGTAAAAATATGGCACCCCTGAACTGTGAGACATCGCCTAGCTAAATTTTTTACCCCTGCACGTAGCACTTTTTTACGTGTTCGAAATAAACACGAAAATTGCTTGGCTTAAAAGAGGTTAAGCGTAAGCATTATTGGAGATAAACATTTTATACTGGTTTACAACGTAACAAAAAAGCCATACAACTTTCATTGAGTTTAAAAAGGTTATGCTACCTTGTTGGAAATAGTAAATCTTTATATACTCGTATATATAATTCTTCTGTACGTGTTTATGTGACTGAACTCCTCCTAAACGGCTGGACCGATTTTGATGAAATTTTGTGTGTTTGATTAAATTAATTCGGGAATGGCTAAGGTTCACAATTGGTGGTGTTGTTGTCTAAATCCAGAAATAACAGGTGTGCCTTGGCGGATCGCTAGTATATTATTACTAGCCTGAAATGTCCCACTGCAGGGCAAAGGCTTCCGTACTCTCTTTCCACTTCTCTCTCTCCAGAGCCACCATAGACGAGTCCTTCATGAAGGAGTCCAGTTCATCCCGCCATCTCCGCCTGGCTCTGCCCCGCTGACGTAGCCTTTTATAGGAGCCCATTGAGTTGTCACTATTGCCCATTGTTAATTTGGCATTCGGCAGATATGTGCAGCCCAGTCCCATTTTAGCGTAGCAGCTTTTTGTGTGACATCAGCAATTTTTGATTTGGAACGGATTTCATCATTTCTAATCTGGTCTACAAGTTTAATGCCCAGAATACTCCGTTCCATTGCTCTTTCACAAACCTCAAGTGTGGACCTCCGCTGGACTGAAAGACCATGTTTGGGCACCATAGGTGAGCATGGAAAGTATGCACACGTCCATGAGTTTCTTTTTCAGGGATAAAGGAAGAGCACCCTTCATAAGATCCTTCATAGACCAATACCTCTTCCCGGCGTTTTCGGTGCGTCTTGCAACTTCTTTGTCTTGTCTTGCCTGGAAAGAGACTATTTGGCCCAAGTACAGATACTCATCGACGTATGCAATCTCTACATCCTCGATAGTAATCTTGTGATGTGTGCTGTTTGTCATCAACTTTGTCTTTGACATGTTCATCCGAAGTCCAACCTCAAGGCTTGCCTTGCTAAGATCGTCTAGCATCTGAGTCAACTCGTCGGCTGAAGATGAAAAGAGGACAATATCACGGGCGAAACGGAGATTGGATAATCTCACATGTCCAACTCGAATGTCTCTATCCACCCAGCTAGCTGCCAGCGTTCTAAATACCTCTTCTAATACGACCGTAAATAGTTTAGGAGATAGCGGGTCTCCTTGCTTTACAACTTTGAACATGCCTCTTCTCACTTCTGAAGGATTTTAGGCCAAATGAAAAATGTCTGAAGTGTGTTGGCGGAATTCACATTACGTCAAAATTTTTTTCTCATATATACAGGCTTTCTCACGATGTTTTTCTTCACCGCTGAGCAAGTGGCAAATCAGCACTTAAATCTGCTATTGACAACTACACATACAAACTATAAATAATAATAATAATTGTTACCTTCAGTTTTTTTAATATTAATTTTTGGTTCAATTTACGCAGAACTGCGTCGCCTATTACATCGGACGTCAAACCATGCATGCTGTAATGCACCCGTAACGTCGGGAATTAAAAAGTTAAAATTAAACGTGACAAAATCCGTACAGTTAGTTAAATTTAATGACGAATAAGAGGTTGTTTTTTATATTATAGATATTTCATAATAACATGAATTGTTTATAAAAGTGCGTGCTATAATTGTCACACGTATAAAGTTAAAAATAATATATATTCCTCCTACACAAAAGCCTCTTGACTTAGAACGGCTATTCACGCAACACTTGAAACTAGTCTTGAACTTGCCAAACAATGTTGAGATCCTCTTCCCTAAGCGCGGTCTTTTCAAACACGTGCTGGGTTTGATTGAGTGTTTTCTGTTCTTTGATAAACGCCTCACTAGTTTAATAGGCTCTTGAAAAGCTTGACTTTAACGCAACGATTTCCCTTTGGATAAATCAACTTTTCACTTTTGTTATCAAAATGTGGCAAATCAACATGTAGTAATCAGATACTTGGTACCAGACGTCTGCAACATCTGCAACTGCTTTGCTTTGCTTGTCTGGCTGTTTTTCAGACCGAATTTCGTTCACGGCGGCCAGTCTCAACGGAGACTAGCCATCTGCGCAGGACAGGATTATAGTGCCCAAGTGTATGCGCTAGCACAGGTGCACTATCTATTCCATTCACTCATAGTCCAATGAGGCAGTAATCTGACACGACCGTAGAGAGATCAGGCGCACTACCAACGGCTTAACGTGCTTTCCGAGGCATGGGGGTGAGACACCGCCAACTTCCTGACCCCGAGCTGCTACTGACAATTGCTTGATAGTTAAATCCAATAATTGATTTTGGTCCGACCCGGGATTCGAACCCGGGACCCAATGATCAGCATTCGCGTTTACGGCCACTAGACCAACGAGATAGTGGTATAAAATCTATAGAAGTGGTAAGAGTCCCTGTAAATTTCAACGTAAGCTAGCAACCGGGGTCTGATTACTGCTGGCATTAATGAAAATGATAATTGCAAAATTAAGTGTCTCACAGAATACCAGCATAAAATAACAGCTTAATGCTGCTGTGTTTCGTATGGTGGGTGTGAGCACCGGAGACCCTTTTTACTCGTAACAAGGCATTCCATCTTAGTCCTCAGGGGTGACAACACATCGGCATTATGATTCTTAACCGAGAGTAGATGTAGACTATGGGCCACAGAAACCACTTACCATCAGGTGTGTGTGTTCGTATGTCACGGTTATCCTTTAAAAAAAAATAAGTGCAAATTTAGTGTACAGGAAGGAAAACACAGTGAAGAAATTTGCATGTTTGTGGAATAAAATATTTTAAAGGCATGTGACATCCGCCATTATGTACTGGAGCAGCGCGAACTAATATCTACACAACCCTTTCTGCAATGGGTAGAGGTCAGTGCCCATCAATGAGGCAAGCAGTGGTCATCGGTGAGGCGTAATATGTTCTAATTTTACTTCTCAGACTCTAAATCTATGTCTAGAAATCCGACTCATTTCAACTGTCATCAGTGCCTCTGTGGTGACGAGTTTGGCCTCCAAGGACTTTCATGTGAGAAAAGTGCTGGTAGGTTTTCCTGTCACGGTTCTTTGAACGAAGGGCTCTTGTTTCTATAAATGTTCCCTCGGTTTTAGAGCCTATTAGAATATTTAGAGACGACGGCAGGAGACCCGAAGGAATGACATCGGTCCCTTGGGAAAAAGGTAAAGCCCTAGTGTGGGATGCTACACTTACGTAGACACTTTGTCACCCTTTCATCTCCGGGGTACCACGTAAAGAGCCAGGGCGGCATCAGAGACAGCTGAACTCAGTAAATGGCGCAAGTATGAGTCTTTGAGAGATGACAACATATTTGTGCCTTTTGTTGTAGAGACTATCGATCCGTTGGATCCACGTGCGGTGAAGTTCCTAAAGGAACTGTATCTGCAACTGGTCATCACTGCTGGTGATAAGTGGGCTGGTTCTTTTCTCACTCAAAGATTAAGGATAGCCATTCAGCGAGAAAATGCAGACAGCGTTCTTGGCACGAACCACGGGAAGTAGGACTGTATGATAATTTAAGTTTTTAGGTTTAGTTTTTTTTAATTAGTTTTGAATATTGTATATGTAGTATACAATATTCAAAACTATAATATGATAAAAATTGATTATTACAAAGAAAAAAAATTCGACTAGTACATATATTTTTTTGTAAGTATGTTTCTCGATATCCTTGCCAATTGTGACCCGATATTAATGATTCTTTTGTATTTAATATGTTATACTTTAGGGGTGCCTAATTCCATCTTAGTCCTTAGAGGTGACAACGTATCAACATTTTGATTCTTAATCGAGAATAGATGTAGATGTCTATGGGCTACAGTATCCACTTACCATCATTTGGACTGGGTGCTCGTTTGTCACCCTAATTCCATAAAAAAGTTATAAATGTAATTATTCAGACGACATTCTAGTTTTTACCTTTAGATTTTGATATTTCCTAGTTATTTGAAGTCGGTTTTACTATTTAATAAATGTAAATAATAAAGAAGAACTCTTACAATCGGGACGAAATAGGAAGTTAGATTCTCTGACATAAATTATGATGATCAAAACTTTCTCGGTTAATCTATACTTATTACAGAACTCGTTGTTCTCTTAGAAGTTCACAGAAAACCTCTCTAAAAGATCACGCCATTGTTTCAATAATTTATTATTTATAGTCACGCAAGTCTCGAAACGTTGAAGTTCAGCAAGTTCCTTTGAAAACTATTCACTCGTCAGTCGAACTGTCTCAAAACTTACTCCAATTAAGTAAAGTTCCCGTTTCCAAATGTCTTTCGGCTTAGTGACAAAAATAACTCCTGAAGAGGAAAAGTAATTAATTCTATTTCGTGAATACGTTTTCTGTGTATTTATGTTATTAATACAGTAATTATAATAATGATTTCTTATATTTACGCGAACACTACACATTGAACAAAACTACTTTTACGGATTGTATCGCGTTTAATTAACTTATTTTTATTAATTCCCGACGTTTCGGGTGCTTTACAGCACACATGGTCACGGGGGACTGAGGTGATTGACGTCCCGATGTCAGAGTTAATCCGGAGTACCTTCAGCTTTTTTAATTATTAATTTTGGTCCGATCTACGCAGAATGAACTAACTGTGTTTTGAAGTCTTGCAGTGGTATGCTTGGGTTTAGTTTTAATTTTATTAATTACAGGATCCCAAGCAGGTGGTAGTACCCAGCCTCCCTCTCTATTGAAATTAGGATGTTTTTTAATTTCAATAGCCTCACGTATCATCCTTGGCAGGAATCCATGTTCTTTCGCGCGAATCTGTGTTTTATCAAATCTAATGTAATGGTACAGGTAGTATAAGGTACGCAACCCTCGTCAACACCCTCCAAATCTTGATAACGTTGTTAACGAGAGACTTGTGGACGATAAATCTGACACCTCCTTGGGACAGATGTCGGAACGGCGACCATCAGATCACCCTCCCGGTAATGGAACAAGTTGCCGGATTCGAGGATCACCGTGTCCTCCCCCTCTCTTCGGAGCTCGGATAATCCTGTAATATTTCAGCGTAACTTGTTCATCTCTTCTTCCAGCTCCAGGATCTTCTCGTCAGTCCTCAGGGTGCGTGCGTTATATGTTATGCCAGGTCGAGTCATCTTAGGTGGCAACCGAACCTCTACCGGAGATTCTTAGCACGCCCTGCCCCGCCGTTACTATGATCGTTTGGCTATAAAATATGGGTTTAAATTAAAAATTGTGAAAGAAGTATATGGCTGGCTCATCGCCTACACGATCACAAACCCAATATCCCCTTTGTTGCCGTTTAAGACATGCTGGGCAAGTAATATAGTTGGTACATTTTTTTATACGTATAAGTCCCACATAAACATGGAACCTATAAGTCCCAGACCAATATTCAACATTATAATTACTGAATAAAACTACTTTTACGGATTGTATCGCGTTTAATTAACTTATTTTTATTCACCAAACGCTATTCGCTGAAGGTCATACAGGTTAACGCACCAACCTGTGGTGGTGGAGGAAATATATAAGGATATATCTAGAGCCATGCAATCCTCCAGAACCCACTATACGGAGTTAATGGAAGACTTTAACGCAAAACTAGGCACAAGAGGGAACGGTAAGGAAACTGAAGGTAGGTAAATTTGGAACAGGGCAACAGAACCCAAGGGGCCAGCAGTTGACCGACTTCATGGAGAAAGAGGGATGCTTTATGATGAACTCTTTCTTCCAGAAGCGGCCCCACAGAAGTTGTACCTGGTTGAGCACCAACGGTTCGATAAAAAATGAAATTGACTTCATCATAACGACTAGACGGCAACTGTTCAGTGATGTCTCAGTGATCGTAAGGGTGAAAACTGGCAGCGATCACCGAATCCTCTCACCATTCGGACCTAAACACTGAACCTAAACTACATCATCGTTGGAGCCACACGCAAGTGTGAGTAACAATCCAAGGTCAGGTCTTATCCGACACTATTCCAATGATAATCCGGACGTCAGTCTGAGCGAGATCACAATGGCTCTCCAGCACCTTAAAAACGGCAAGTCCCTGGGCCAGGAAGGAATTACAGCAGAGCTTCTGAAAGCGGGCGGAAAACTGGTACTTGAAGTCCTTCAGGAGCTCTTTAATTCCGTCCTCCATGGTGGTACTACTCCGGAGGCGTGACGCAGAAGTGCGGTGGTCTTGTTCTTCAAGAAAGGCGACAACGCTCTCTTGAAGAACTACATACCAATTTCCCTTCTGAACCGTGTCTACGTGCTGTTTTCGAGAGTGATTGCGAATCGTCTCACACGCAGACTATACGACTTCCAGCCTCCCAAGGAAGCTAGTTTCCAAAAAGATTTTGATTGTCACAAATTGTACAGAAAATCGAGAAGTATAATCTGCCAGTATGTCTTGCGTATGTGGACTATGAGACAGCCTTTGATCCCGTCGAAATTTGGGCGTTGCAGCAGTCCTTTCAGTGATGCCAAGTGGATTGTCGGTATATCGAAGTGCGGAAGTGTTTGTACAGTAGGGCTATGATGACTATGCGAGTTCAGAACTAGAGTACAAAACCAATCCAAGTGCAGAGAGGTGTAAAACAGGGTGACGTTATATCCCCAAAACTCTTCACCGCAGCATTGGAAGACGTTTTCAAGCTGCTGGTCTGCAAAGGATGCGGTATTAACATCAGTGGCGAGTAAATCACTCACTTTCGATTTGCGGACAATATATTCCTTATGGCAGAATCACTGGAGGACCTTAGCATTATGCTCAATGACCTCAATAGTGCCTCACAACGGATAGCTCTTAAGATGAAGATGGACAAAACAAAGATGAAGTGTAACGCTGGTAGTTGTTGGGAGCACTGAGCTCGAAGATATTGACCAGTATGTTTACCTGGGACAAATAGTCCGACTAGGTAAGTCCAACTTCGACCGAGAGGTCAATCAACGGATTCAACTCGGCTGGACAGCGTTCGGAAAATTACGACACATCTTCTCGTCAGCTATACCTCAAAACTTGAAAATGAGATTGTATAACCAGTGCGTGTTGCCAGTGATGACTTATGGATCTGAGACGTGGTCCTCACTACTGGCCATATGAAGAACCTCAAGTTCACTCAGCGAGCTATGGAGAGGTTTATGCTCGGGGTTTCTCTGCGTGATAAACTTAGGAATGAGGATATTCGCAGTATAACTACAGTGACCGATATAGCCCAACGGATTAGTAAACTGAAGTGGCAATGGGCTGAATGGGAATGGGAAGAAACGACAACCGATGGGGAAAAAAGGTTCTCGAGTGTCAGCCTCGTACTGGTAGGTGAAGTGTAGGGCGACCCTCCACTAGATGATGTGACGACTTGTCAAGACATGCAGGAAGTCGATGGATACAGGTGGCAGTGGACTTGCGAAGAGCTTTAATGATGATGATTTATGATCAAACGTGTTTCGAGTAGCTCGCTGCTCTTTGGACTCTCCCAACACCCTCGGGTGATGCTTATTAATTGTTTATGTAAAATTTTATTTTCTTAAGTCTGGTTTTATTGTAAGACTTATAAGTGATTTTTTATCTTAGAAAAAGACAAATACTAAATAACAAAAAGGAATCCATTACCACATTAATTTCTTCCAGTGAGTTTCGTAAAAAACGAATATGAAATATCTTAAAAAGATCAGAGACATTCGACCAATGCCGGCACAAATATACCCTTGCCGTTACCGTTACAGCCCATAAAGGTCTACTACTGAACATTTATAATATATGTCTTTCCCATTGATTGCCTCATAGGGTTATTTGTCACAGATGCCACGCTTGGCAGGCGGGTTAGCGACTTCTTATTTTCTAGTTGTTACGGAAGGCACTGCTGTCCATCTCCTAGTTTGTTTCCCTCCATCAACTCTTACGAAACCCTCGCGTCGATATAGGAAAGTAGATATCCTTACACCACTATTACACGGTACCAAATGAAGACAACAAATCTTCCGTAACACAACAAGTTGATTTTGAAAGTTATTTTCATATGTCGCTTATTTTATTCTTTTTATTTACAGGTAAGTACAAAGTCACTTTGTAGAAAGAGGTGGAGTGGATTATGGAGAGAGAAATAGGTAAGACTTAACGTTATCCCAGACCATCTTCATTGTTAGGCATTTCTACAAAAACAAAAATTAAATGAAACATAATTTAATTTTTGCTTTTACAATAATAATTAATTTAAAAAGCACTTATTTTTCAATCTGTAACATAATATATATAATAATGTATACAAGGATGATACAAGGTAATGTTTTTAATAAGTAATATGTATTAACAAACGGTTATTAATATAATCACGTTAAGAAAGTCGAAGTAACTTAAGTTTATTTGATATTGATAAGCGATTTTTTTAAAGAATAAGGGTGAAAAACGAGCACACAGTCCACCTGATAGTAAGTCAATACTGTGGTCCATAGACATCTACATCTATTCTTAACTGAGAATCAAAATACTGACCCGTTGTCACCCCAGAGGACTAAGATGGAAGGCCTCGTTTCCAGTAAAAAAATCTCCGTTCTCTACACTGACCATACCAAACACAGCAGTTATTTTACGCTGGTATTTTGTGAGAACGGGGTTCTTCCCCAGTCGAGCCAACTCACTCGTACTACAATCATAATATAGCTGCAACATGACTCTACCACGTAATTCTAAACATATTCTAAAGTTATATAGAAGGTTCGCAAACTATTATCAACGTTAAATTCCACAAAGTTGTTGCGCCATAAGTGCTCCATTACAGACCCTCGTGACATTAACGCCAACATGTGTGGCTCCAAAATTGATTTTACCCAGCGAACTTATCGGACGCCATTCTGAAATCCGCTTAAGACTTCTGCTTTGAATTGTGACGTGACTATTATTTTTGTTGTTCTTATATGTATAAATGTCGTATTTATTATGTCGGAAGCCGTGATTATCTGGAGATATGCTTTTGCCTTAAAATGACATTATACGCGATATCTAACCGTCTTACCGGGCGTGGCATAATTCTTTTATTGAATAAAACTAATTTTACGGATTATATCGCGTTTAATCAACTTATTTTTATTAATTCCCGACGTTTCGGGTGCTTTACAGCACCCATGGTCACGGGGGACTGAGGTGATTGACGTCCCGATGTCAGAGTTAATCCGGAGTACCTTCAGCTTTTTAATTATTAATTTTGGTCCGATCTACGCAGAATGAACTAACTGTGTCTTGAAGTCTTGCAGTGGTATGCTTGGGTTTAGTTTTATTTTTTATTTTATTATTTTATTTTTTATTTCTTATTTTATTAATTACAGGATCCCAAGCAGGTGGTAGTACCCAGCCTCCCTCTCTATTGAAATTAGGATGTTTTTAATTTCAATAGCCTCACGTATCATCCTTGGCAGGAATCGATGTTCTTTCGCGAGAATTTGTGGTTTATCAAATCTAATGTAATGGCGGGGGCCGTCTAGGATATGATCACAAACTGCAGACTTCCCGGAACGTTAGTGCTTCACGTCACGTGTTCTTTTACGCGGGTTTTAATAGATCGTTTTGTTTGCGTGATCGTTTTCTTTTATATTGGAAAAGCTTCAATAGGACTCTTTATGTTCTGGTAAATAATAATAGCGAATAGTCATTAAAATAATGTTTTTTTAAATAGAATAAGGGTAACAATAATAAACGAGCACACAGTCCACCTAATGGTAAGTGGATGCTGTGGAAAATGGACTGTGGCCCATACATCTATCCTTAATTAAGAATAAAGAATTCAAGACTAAAATAGAATACCTCGTTTCCAGTGAAAATGATCTACGTTTTACTCCCACTATAAGAAACACAGCAGCATTTAAATGCTATTTTACGCTGGTATTCTGTGAGCGTGGTTCTTCTCCTCCATTCATGCACTAACTACAATATAGTTGCAGCGTGACTTTACCACGTATGAACCACGTTTACTGGATAATTATCTTAACTTGGAAAAGCTCCAAAAGCATTATTTATGGTATGGCAAATAATTATTTTTTTGATCGATTAGAGTAACAAATAAGCACATAGTTCATCTCATGGCAAGTGGATGCAATAACTGATTGACATCTACATCAATCCTTGATTAAAACCAAAATGCAGATGCTTTGTCACCGCTGAGGACTAAGATTGAATGCCCCGTTTCCAATGTAAAGGGTTTACGGTTTACACTGACCCTACGAAACACGCCGCATCTGACTGCTAATTAACGCTGGTATTTTGTGAGACTGTGGTCGTTCTCCGGTCGAGACGACCCATTCGGGCACCAACTATAATTTAGTTGCAGCATGACTGTACCACGTATATTCTTATAAAATGTATAACACGTGTAAATTACACGAATGTTTCGTGATTATAATAAAAGCTGGCCAAAAATACAACTATGTATTTTCGTTTATTAATAAGGCAATTATCTATAGAAAGAAACTTGTATAATAAGAAAATTGTTCTCCGTATCCTACATAATTTATTCTTTGTTGGGAAAACATGTTTTCGATACTTTATTATTAAAAGGTATTTTGATATTTTAACTTAATAGTCGACTAATATTCCTTACAATAAATTATTAATATATTATTTAGTTTTAACGTAAACAAATATTTGTTACAATCAACTATTTATATATTGGTGGCAGGACTTCCTTTCTGCCTAGGAGTCCATTTGGGTAGGTACGACACTCTTGCCTGTTTCTGCCGCCAAATAAAAATCTCTGTACTGCTGTGTTCCGCTCTGAAGGGTATAGAGAGCCAGTATTATTACAGATTGTATGTCCTCGGAGGTGACACCGCAAATGTAGCTTTCTTTGTTTGAGGTTCGCTGTAGGATCACAACGCGTCTGCATTTTAATTCTTAATCGAAGATTTAGAATGGATCGAAAGTTATTTGAAAAATCGGAAACAATGTGTTGAAGTATCACGTATTAATAATAAACTAGAGTTAACATATTACAGATCTCCTTATCTACAAAATGACTATGGGGTACCTCAAGGGAGTGTCTTACGCCCTTTATTGTTCATTCTATACATAAACGACTTACCGAGTATAACAAATCATCAGTCAATACTATTTGCTGATGACATATCAATTGTTATACCCCACACTAATAAGTCACAGATATATGAACAAGAAATAAATTCTACTATAGAGTCAGTTATATCATGGCTAGAAGATAATAATTTACGAGTCAACACTAACAAAACTAAATATATTCAATTTGGGAATTATAAAACAAAACCACAAAAATTGGACTTAAGATATAAGGACGAAAGATTAGTAGAGGTAGTAGATACACAATTCCTAGGTGTTACTATTGACCGGTATGTAAATTGGAAATTACACGTACAAAAAGTATGCAAAAAAGTAAATCAATTTGTTTATGCATTACGTAAACTTCAAAATGTAGCAGGTCCACAAGCAGCACGTATTGCTTACTACGGATACGTTGAATCCGTCTTAAGATATGGACTACTCTTGTGGGGCAACTCAACTGACGCAAACAAAACCTTCCTAAGTCAGAAGAAATGTATTCGTGCACTGTGTAATGTAGGCCCTCTTGAAAGCTGTAGACCCCTGTTCAAGGAAAAAAGTATTCTCACTTTAACTGGTTTATATATATTGGAAATCTGTGTTTTCATTAAAAATAATTCTAATCAATTTGTTACCGTGCAAGAAAATAATAACTCTCTAGCAAAAAGAGATCCAACACGTCTACTCATGCCATCTTGTAAAACTACATTATTCCAGAGGAATTGCCTCATGATATGTATCAAGGTTTATAAAAAAGTTCCTAAAAATATTCGTGAACAGGCATTAAGGCGAATGAAAAAAAGTTTAAAGCAATGGCTAATAAATACTGCCTTTTATAATATCAAACAATTCTTTAACCATAAATTTTGATTTTATTTTTATTGATTTTGCTTAACTAAGTAAATTACTATAGATCCAGGATTTTGCGTGATATATCTCAAATGAACAAAAAATAATTTTACTATTTTTGTTATGTTTTCCTAAAAACATAAATATAAAGTATTTATGAAAGAAAAAGAAAATTTATAAAAGTGTTGATTTCTAATTTTATTTTTTAATTTTAATTTGTTTTTTAACATATTTATTTTAAACAATTTTTACGCATGCCACAAAAGGCAAAACATATGGAAACAAATGTTGACTCTGTATCCATCCGTCTGTACCCATGTTTTAGCGAAATAAATGATTTGATTTGATTTGATTTGATAAATGTAGATGTCTATGGGTCACAGCAATCACTTACCATCGGGTGAACTGTGAGCTCGTTTGTCTCTCCCATTATATAAAAAAGGTTTCCCATGTACTGTGAGTACCCTTACCATCAGGTGACCTGTGAGTTCGTTTCATCATCATCATTATTATTACAGCCCTTCACAAGTCTACTGCTGAACATAGTCCTCCCCAAAGGAATGCCACAAAACACATGAGTTCTTCTTCATTTTTATATTTTTTTTATAGAATATTTCTGACAAACGAGCACACAGTCCGCCAGATAGTAAGTTGATGCTGTGTCGTGTGTGTGTGTGTGTGTGTGTGTGTGTGTGTGTGTGTGTGTGTGTGTGTGTGTGTGTGTGTGTGTGTGTGTGTGTGTGTGTGAAATCTACATCTATCTTCAATTAAGAATCAAAATGCAGATGCATTGTCACCCTTGAGGACTAAGATGGAATGCCTCATTTCCATTAATAAGTGTTTCCGGTTCTCTACAATCGTCATATGAAACACAGCAACATTAAGCTGCTACTTAACGCTGATATTCTGTGAGAGTGTGGTCCTTCCCCGGTCGAGCCGACCCATTTGTGCTTCAACCATAATATAGCTGCAGTGTGGCCCTACAACGTAGAAAATTATATGTTATATAAAAAAATATTTAATGGCCATGCATCTAAATTTGCCGTATTCCTGAGGAGTGCAAGTTTTTGATTGTTATATTAATTAATTGACAAATACTATTTAGTATACCCAATTTATTATTTGCCACCATCCCTAATAGTCTACTAGTATATAATGGCTCTTCTATTGACTCTTATATTGGTTGTAATCCCCAGGCTTTGCAAGCGGACTATTGATCGCAGTATCTGGTCTTGCATCTTTGAAGCTACTCCCCGACTTCTTTTAGTAGCCTCTCTGTTTTATAATACAACAAAAATAATATTTTTATCCAGACTTAGTCTTATAGATGTTTGTATAACAATAATGTATTCTTATAAACTAGTGTTTACAAAAAAAGAAAACATAAAAGAACAAACAACACTTATTATTTAAGAACATGAACATGGCGGGGGCACTAAAATAACACCTATATCTTTCAATACTTAATTTTGGATTTTTTATTTCTACAAAATCGCGTACAAAAAGTCGGACATAATGCAACAACATTCTCGTTCGGTCTAACTTCGGGTCAAAAAGAAAAGAAAGATTAATGTGGTGCAAAGTTCACAACACAAGTGTGTTTATCTATTGTTTTGGGGAAGGAAAGATTGGATTGGATACTTTGGAACAAGGTAATGGAGTGTATCGTCAAAATTGTCTGCGACGTAAATGTTTTAGACTCTTTTTCATTAAACTTCACGAATACATTGGGATTGATTATATTGAGGGAGGCCGGGAGTCTCTTCAAACTAGGGAAGACAAACCATTTTATGTTATTACGTGGAAATTAGCTAAATAATTTTTTAACATCTTTAGTATCCTAGATAATTATTTTGCATCTAATAATTTTTGTCGTTGCTGTGTATAAGAATACAAACTATTTATAAATTTTATTAAGTTTGAAAAATATCCCTATCCAATGTTGTAATTGAAAAATCGGGTTGGTAACAAGATGTTTTGTTGTTTAATTAAAAAAAAAGTTAACGTGAATGAACGCAATGAAGGCTTATTTAAAACTTCATATTTTAAATAAAGCTGCAGTGAAAACTCTGAAAACTCTAATATTAATATTAGAATATATCTAATATAATATTTATATTAGCCCTAGTTCGTATTTTTTTTGTATAAAATTTAAGGAAAATCTCTTTGGTTGTACTGTTTGTATCTGGCTGTATATACAGGGTATTTTTGAAACGCTCCCGAAAACGAAGACAGACGACAGTACTAACTATATCTTAGATGATGGGTGAAATATAAAATCGATCCTGATGAAAAAAAATTCATCTTTTCACAACGTTTTATTAGCTTTATTCACGCTCCATCGTGTTAGTATAAATCATCGTGTTAAATAAAACGTTAATTTCATTAAAATAAAACATGAAAATACTTAAACATAAAAGCAGCAGTGGAATTACTGAATTACAATCAGCTGACTAGGGGTCAATGTACGCGCGAACGCCGAATTCGCGCGGCCCGTAACTAGCGATGGTACCACAATACATAATAATTTACAACACTTGTCTAAATACCTAACTTATCTACTTAACCTACTATTTTGCCACTGTGCTTGTCTCCACGTAGCCACTTTAATTCAAATTCACAGGTTAAATAAACCAAATAACTGGTTCGATTCCCCGCTAATGAAAAAATACTTAAATGAAAAGTTAACAAGGTTAGAGTTATGCGTTTTATTCATCGTGTAGGTATGTTTATTATTCTGATGTATTCAGTTATGTACCTATTCAGATCAGTTCAGTACCAAGTTATTTAAAAAAATAGGTATGAAACAGCTTACCGCTCTAAATCCTCCGTGGTCTTATGAGATGCGGCTCAAATTGTGCTCCATTCATTTCGAGGCAGATGTGGGCTCGGTGTTGCGTCTCCTCATGCAGGCGGGGCATTATCGTGTGGTCTTCGACACAGTCCGCACGTAGTTTGTCGAAAACATCCACGATCCTTTGGCGCATTTCGTCAGCACTATCACACTCACGATTAAAACCCTTCTTTCACATACCCCACAGAAAGAAGTCTAACGGGGTCAGATCTGGTGAGCGAGGTGGCCAAGCGTGGTCCTAGTCTGCCAATCCAGCGATAATCAAATAATTCGGTAAGGCGCTCACGGACGAACCTCACGACATGTGGAGGTGCACCATCATGCTGGAACCATGTACGGCGATATTCATCCAACGATAGGTCGTCTAAAATGTCAACCAACTGTTCATTTATAAAGTTTAGGTATCCCTGTCCGTTAAGTCGCTGTGGCAGAAACACTGGTCCCAGTATGCGATCCTTAAATAAACCTGCTCATACGTTAACCGACCATCGGGTTTGGTGCCCGGTTTGTCGAACAGCGTACGGGTTAACCTCTGAATACACGTGTGTATTTCTTCGGTTCCACATGCCGTTTCTGGTAAATGTCGACTCGTCCGTCCAGATAACGTGCTCAATGGAACCAGGCACACGTTGTTGTTGGTCTAATAACCAATGGCAGAAAACTCGTCGGCGGTCGTGATCGCCGGAACTAAAACACTTTGTGCACTTTGTATGGCCGCATTCGGTTACGCTTTAACACTTTGTGAACTGAACAGTATGACACATTTGTTCCATCCCGACGTCTTAACAATTTAGCGATACTTCGTGTACCTAGGTTCGGATACCGGCGAACGACATCTAAAATGCGCTCCTCGGGTGAACAGTCATTTGACTTCCACCTCCTGCCGCTACTGGAGCAATGGGCCGATTTTCCAACACTCGCTGAAATGCTGCTGTTATCAGACGAGAGTCAGCTGGGTGTCGAGCGGTCGGGAATTTCTCTCGGTAAATTCGTAATGCACGAAGCATTCCGCGAGCTTCTCCAGGCACATTAACATGTTGCCGTATTCACGAGCACTATAAACGTACGCGTTAGGCATTATTAAAACAAAAAGAAACACAAAACGTAACAACAAGAATAACACGTAATAACAAGTAGGTAATACCAAGTAATAACAATAAGAATTTAATAAAAAACAATTGAACTGTCGCTTGCGCATGCGTGTCAAAGTCAACACGGAACTGTCTCAAAACTAAAATCAATAATTAATCCCACAAAACTGAAGCCTACACTTTGAACATTCCCACAGACCGTCAAATGTTATGACATTGCCAACTTTTATTTTATAAGTTTAGTTTCCATATGATCCCTACGACTACTCTTTCATATGGAATTTAGAAGTTATAGTTGTAATTTTTAATACAATTAGACAATCAATTGTACCCTGACGAAACAAGCAGTTCGTTACTACAAAATGATATTGAAATTAATAAACGTACTTACTTGGGTTTGGTTATCTTTGATTTTGTACAAGAAAATAGAAATAAAATGGTATTGAATAATTTAATAGTTAAAATCAATTGCAATTATGATCGACAGGTAATTAATCTAAAAATAATTATTTTACTTTACTTTTATTGACTTTCCGTTTTAATCCATCCAATACTTTGATTTTAAAAAGTACGTCAAAACTATTAAAAATTACTTGCAAGTTTTATTGTAATTGCCGCCTCTAATTCTTATGTCGCTTGCAAACAAATCTTAGTAGGTAAATTTGAAATTCCCATATGTTGGCGCTGACGCGAGGTGACACAGTCGGCCGGGCGGCGGGCGGCGGCAGCGCGTGGTACGAAGGGGCGCGACGGGGAATGCTCGCCAGTATTACTGTGCGCGCACGCTATTGGTTCCTCATTCTTCCCGCGCTTTGAAAAGCGATGTTTCCCAATGTACAGTCGCACACAGCTTTCTTTGCACGACGCGCGACGATGGTTTTAAAAGGAAGGAAAGAAAAATTATTTATATCTATTGTTTTATGACTGAACTAGTGAACGAAAAGGTAAATAGAAGGTGAATGGGAAAATTGTGCAGTAAAGTTAAATGTATTGAGGAAGAATACCGAAAAATTACCATGTGGTCAACCTGATGACGGAAACATTTATCATTCGCATTGATGATGATGATTCTGATGAGTGATGATGAAGTAGCATCCAGTAACACCAATACACCATCGACATTTGGCTTCCATGTTCCATGTTCCAATGGTATAATGGACAGCGTGTCACCCTTAGCTTAAGTTTTCTTGTTACAAACTACTTTATTTTACGATAGAAATAAAAATAATGCTCAAGCAAACATTATCCATTTTGAATTTCAACCTCTTCCAAAGTTCTAAGTAGCTAGTAAAGTACCTATTATGATTCTACAATAAAACCATTAATTACTATTATAATATTATAAAACAACAGCCTAGTACCATGTAGTACTTTAGAACGCGACTGTACCCATGCGCAGACACACCCCCTCCACTATCGCTCAGCGTTCTTTTTACGTGACGTTGAGTTTGGCTTCGACGCGGATATTGACCCTAGTCAGCTGATTTTATGGTTTATTTATTTTAAATTCCATTGCTGCTTTAATGTTTAAGTATTTTCATGTTTTATTTTAATGAAATTAACGTTTTATTTAACACGATGATTTATACTAACACGATGGAGCGTGAATAAAGCTAATAAAACGTTGTGAAAAGATGATTTTTTTTTCATCAGGATCGATTTTATATTTCACCCATCATCTAAGATATAGTTAGTACTGTCGTCTGTCTTCGTTTTCGGGAGCGTTTCAAAAATACCCTGTATATGTGTGTGTGTGTGTGTGTGTGTGTGTGTGTGTGTGTGTGTGTGTGTGTGTGTGTGTGTGTGTGTGTGTGTATTTATTTAACTACTAAACTACGAGTACTATTTTTGCTTTAAGATATAAGGTTATTACTTGATAATTACTACTTTTCTAAGAGGCCTTACAAGAATATAGTAGGTATAATTTGACCTTTATTAGGAGCCTATATATGGGCCTTTTCTGTTGTAGAGGTGATTTGCTTTTATCGTTACGTTTTGCAGGGAGACTTTTGATCTCAGTACCAGTCTCCTGCTGCCCCTCGCCGATCTGAATATTTTAGGTCTAGCGTAAACAAGAGGTTGTAAACGTGACTACTGACCATCAGATCCCGGGTTCGAAACCCGAGACGGGCTAAAATAAAATCAGTTACTGAGTTTTCCCGTTAAGAAATTCTCAGTAGCTGCCCGGATTCAGGAAGTTGATGGTATCTCACCCCGTGCCTCGGAAAACACGTAAAGCCGTTGGTCCTGCGCCTGATCTCTCTCCGGTCGTGTCGGTTTACAGTCCCATCGGACCATAAAAGTAAAGTAAAGTAAAGTTACAGCTTATATGCGTCCCACTGCTGGGCACAGGCCTCCTCTCATTCCTGAGAGGGTTTTAGGGCAAGGAAATGTCCGCCGCGCTGCCCCAATGCGTGTTGGTGAACTTCACATGTCTTCGAAATATTTTTTTTTGATTTCTCAGACATGCAGGTTTCCTCACGATGTTTTCCTTCACCGCCGAGCACGTGGTAAATCAGCACTTAAAATTGCTATTAACAATTTCATTGGTGCCGGCGGGGATCGAACATCGGACCATACAATACAATAATATAATACCCTTTATTGTACACTAAAAAACAACTAACATAACAAGAAACAAACAAAGAGAAAAACAAAAGGCGGTCTTATTGCTATACAGCAAATTCTTCCGGACTATGTTAGTGGGGGAATAAAAAGTGTAACTGTGCTTGTGCATACACTTGGATACTATAATCCTGTCCTGCACCGATGGCTATTCTCGGTTGAGGCTGGCCATCGTGACCGAAATTCGGTCTAGAGGACATTGCGCGAGATGGCACATTAAGACATATATCGCCATCTATCCGGAGCCATAAGAATTTTGTAGCATATCATAATACGTAGATAATATTTTTTTTATACTTACGCCTCAAGGTACTTAATATTTTAACAGCATATTTTTTATGATTGTATTCATTATGAGAATTTGTTATAACATTATGTATGCGTTACAAACATAAAATTATCCGTAGAAGCTTTTTATTGAAAACATGTTATTTTTATATAGCGTATAGAACGCTCACTTGAAATCTCATTAACGCTCCACCCACCAGTGATTAACACGGGCTTTATCATAGACAGACTGTCAGTATTACGTAGATTTAGTGAAGGCTAGATTAATGTCGATGAAAATACTGATGTAATGATAAATTAATTATTAAACTCTCATCGTTCCCGAACAATAATGAAGTTTATATATAATATATGAATTTATAGTAGATATTATTTTGGAAATAATAATCAAAGAAGTTTTTAGTTATATTTTTAAGGTACCTAAATAAAAGTGGAGTTACGACTTCTTTATATTCTCCATATTTTTTTTTTATAGAGGCATCGACTTAGCATATATGTAAAAATTAAAGTAACAGTCTGTTACGTAAGGCCGTAAGGCTGTAACGTAAGGTTAAGGTTAACGTAGGCCGCCTTTTGTTACTCAAGCGCTATGGAGAAATTCTAACATACAAAAATCATAAAACATCTAACATACAAAAATCATAAAAATAATATATATAATTTAAGCAAAAAATCTCCATTATCATCTTCAACCTCAATATCAATAGCACTAGTATACCAGTTGCCGCTTTTTATTTTTTTATAAAATTTCTTCGGTATAAGGTGCAAAATACTTTTTTAATATTTTAATTTTGCCTCGTAAATGGGTTTCCCAGTGGGGCAAAGCAATTTCATATCTCTCTTGGACAAAGGTGATGATGTCACACTTCTCCGTTCTCGTGGCCCATAGACATCTATGCTCCGTCGTCTTGAAGACTAAGATGGAATGCCTCTTTTCCAGTAAAAAGGGTCTCCGGTTCTCTACACTCACCATAAGAAACAACACCATAAGAACCAGTACCAGCTGCAATTTTTTTTTACATTTTACAAAGAACTGTATTTACCCTTTTTGATGATGTTGAAGTGTATTCAAGAACATTTTTTTGCAAACGAGTATGTCATTCAAATAATATTCCCGATAATATTATTTATTACTCTATTGCTCTCTTTGCAATAATTGATTTTTTGGGGTCTTATCATCAACGCGACTGTTACACTTGAAACACTGTGCCATATCGATTTAATTCTCCCAAATGGTATTATGGTTTAGGTAGTTTATTTTTGCTATGTATATTAATACAGTATTGTTTATGGTCACTTTTAGACAGCTAAGAATCTCAGATTTTAAGAGGATAGTAAAATACAATTTTAAACAAAAAGATTCTATCAAATGTGAAACACTATTTTAACACAAGTTTAACGCAGTAAAAAGTCACAATTTTACTATATCTATCAATTAACAATGTAGTATATAAGTCAATCTCCAAACAGAACACAAATAGCACTTTGATTGAACACTATTTCCTAATGTTTTAATATAATATGTACAGAGCAAGAAAAACACAAGTTATTTCAGTGAATAGGTTTGTTTTTATTTTCATTTTTCGTTGTAGTCGTGACGTATGCGCGTTTCTTTTGTTTTCCTCACACATGCTATTAGATACATGTTTTGCCTAACATATGAGCCTAACGAATAAAATTTATTAAATTCTACAAGTTTTTCTTCAGTGGATATTTTCTCTTGACATTTTTTTACACAATTGCAGCTATAATCGAAGAAAACCTTGGAATCGATGATTTGCTTCTTAAAGTTCGCATAGCTTTGGTTATTGTACTGTCCCTTCTTTCTGTTTTCTCTTAGCGCTCCACCGTATAATATTTTTCTACCTCTGGTTGGTCTTGCTTGGTATGAAGATTCTGTTTCAGTTTCTTTTTCTTGCAAGATTTCATTGTTGTTATCAATGATATAATTTTTTCAGAGCTTTTATCACCAAACATACTATTTTCGTCAAGACATACGAAATTTGGATCCTGTATAGAATCTTCGCTATTCATCATTATGTTTGTTTGTTATGTTGGACGAAACCGGTGAATTTTGTGCAGCGTTTTTAACATGACTATTATATAATTCATCATTTTCAAGAGATTCAGCTAGAATATTAAATAATTCAGTTGTCTCTGGCGACATCGGTCGCAATGGGGAAGATGGATAGTCAATTTTTGGGATACTTTTTTATTGAATCATGTGATTTTGTAGATTGAAGGACAAGACACCCTAGATATTCGATGCTTCTTTTTGAATTTTCGTAAGACAGCGCGCCGATTGAATTAGCTCGTTTTCATTGGATAAAGAAATGTTCATGCATTGTTTACCATCACTTGTGTATGTAACATGCTAGCAAGCGATTGCGACACTCTAGGTGTAAGTGGAAAATAGGGGGGCGGCTCTATACTTTTTTTCCCAATATCCTCAACAGCATTTTCATTTGAAGCTTTACATTATCATTCACGTGCACGTAACACAGGAGGTCTGGGCATTAAGTTGGATCATGATGGAGGGCTAATGCTTTTTCCACCTGATTCTTTTTCATTGTTAATTGTCGAAGCTAGAAATAAGCACCCTTTCCCAGACAAAAACGGCTCGTCGTCACAGCTGCAGAAGAAACCAAAATGTTATCTTCTGCCATATTATATAATGAAATAGTTAAGTTGCAACCTACCTGTAACCTGTAGTTTACACCTTCATAACTTAAGATGCAGGGATTTTTTTTAATTACAAGGATGTGTCTCAATTTATTATCAAAATATTAATTTCGAATCAGAGTCGACTACTTTTTTAGGGTATAAAACAAATTATTAGTGTTTAGGTATCAAGTTACCTAAGTTAAGAAGTAGTTAAAAAATCTCTTATATATACTTGTAGCATTCCGACGACTAAGAACAGAGATAAAACACTGTCACTTGTGGAACCAACCCACTTAGGCCAACTTTAAAAAAAAACTATGTTGTACACAGTATAGTACTTCACTATACAGTGCCGAATTTGAACGCTTAAAAGAACTATGCCACTTGGTGCCTTTAGGACCTAAGCATTTCCATTATACAAACAAGAACCAAAGTTAGTTGGTTGTGTTTGGCACAAAAAGTTACAATATTTTAGTAACTAAATAGGACCAACCAACTTGGGTTCTTGTTTGCATAATGAAAATACTTAGGCCCTAAAGTTATCAAGTGGAATGGGTTTATTTAGCGTTTAAATTCGATACTGAATAGTGAACCATGCACCAGTTCTTTTGTGTTTTTTAAAGATGGCCAAAGTGGGTCGGTTCCATAAGTGATCGTTTTGTTTCTCTTTTTTTAGTCGTCGGAAAGCTACAAATTTTTGTGAAGAGAGAAAGCGTCATTTTAGCGCCATCTATGTACCAAACTCAATTTCACTCAAACTGTGGGTTGGTTCCTGTTTGCGTAAATGGGTCCAGTTTTTCTCACGATGCTTTCCTTCACATTTCCAAATTCTGATTCCAATTGCTTATTTACCACGTGTTCAGCGTGGTGAAACAGCTATTGAAATTTCGTTTGTAACTTCATTAGTGCTTGTGGGAATTGAACCCGTTGTAAAATTTACAGCAATTACTCAAGAACATATATGCGGCATGTACATATATATGCCGTATTGTCGATATATATTTTTAATAGAAATTTAATACTGTATAGATATATTATCATATTCCAATTCGTAAGTATTATAGATGACAATAAGAAATGTAAATCAGGAGCAGCTACCAGCAGAATGCTGTTACATAGAATATGGTAATTTCACCTATAAATTTAACCAAAATTGCTTCTCTAGGTAGAATAAAATATTAGGCTAAGAGGAGTTATAGGTGTACCTTGCAATTTAAACTTGAATTAACTTTAAAGTACAAAATCGATTTCTACTATAAGTAGTTACTTAACTAAGTAACTATAACTAGTATTTTCATAACTATACCTAGTAAAAACTATTATAGTTATATATATAGTGTATGAATAGTTAGTTAGGAAAAATTGTTTATATTTGAACTTAGTTTTATACACTTTATTTTAGTCGTATTATATAAAAGTCTTGAAATGAGGATATCCGCAGTAGAACCAGTAACCGACATAGCCCAAAGGATTAGTAAGTTGAAGTGGCAATGGGCCGGCCATATAGCTCGAAGAACCGACAACCGATGGGAAGAAAGGTTCTCGAGTGGCAGCCTCACCGACAGGCGAAGTGTAGGGCGTCCCCCCACTATATGGAGTGACGACCTGGTAAGACATGCAGGAAGTCAATGGATGCAGGTGGCTCGGGACCGTGCTTTGTGGCATTCCGTGGGGGAGGCCTATGTTCAGCAGTGGACTTGTGAAGGGCTGTAATGAATGAATGAATGAATGAAATATAAAAGTCTAATCTTGTTTTTATTTTATCATATTCTATATTTTATCAATTTTTATTTATGTGTCTCAAAAATAAAACACGCTTTGGACTGCTCATGAGTTCTTCATATCAGCGCTGTGATGTTCTTCTGCAGCATAATGCGTGTCTTTATTTTATGTTGCAGGAATAATGATGATGTAAAATATAATTTGTCAATAGTGCTGAGAAGCTTCTAATAAAAAAAAACACTTTTTTCAATTGCATTTTGTGTAGAATTTTGACACTGTCACTGCTAGTCAAGTTCGCACGTTTATCTAAGCAAATTTGACAATGACAATTAGTTATAACCGTTTCCATATTCCACCCGTCCAAATGAAAAATTAATATCGACATCAGCAAAAATTTCGAGTGTAGCCCGTCACTAGGCCGTCACTGTATCGCAATCGAGCATTACTTTGCTATTAAGAGGTAAAAGTAGAGCAATCCTGATCGTAATGCTTAATGTACCTTGTTAAAGATGAGTCTGTATTATATATATTTATGTTATTAAAAAGCTTATTAAAGTTATTACTGTTGTTTCAATGTATTTAGCACAGAAATATAATATATCTATATATAGTATAAAACAAAGTCGCTTACCGATTTCTGTACGCTTAGGTCTTTTAAGCTACCCCCTCAAGTGTCATGACACCCGCAGCGGGTTGACAGCGCATGCACGCCCCGACCCCGTGTATCCATTTCTCATTTAAAAACGCCTTGTCTTTAATCTATGTTGTTCAAAGATAAAACGCTGTTTTAATCTTTGAACAAAATAGATTAAAGACAAGGTCGTAATGTAACGTTTTCAAACGTTTTCGAATTGAACATTTTCGATTGTTTTAACTTGTTTTTATTTTGCCGCGTAAAATGAGGTAGATATTAAAAATTTTGTTGTGTGAAAAAAATGTATTGGTGGTGTGTGATTTTTAATCTATTTTGATATAATGTTGTATTGTTAAGCAAATAAAATAAATACCGTTTTATATAATGGCTTAATTTCATAATCCTTACCCTTTATGTACAAGAAACCGGCAAAATTACGTCACGCAATTTTGAAATAAGATTGATAATATTATAAAAATGGAATTTAATATTTATAAACAAGAATCAAATATCTTAATTTATAACGAATCGATGCATATAAGTTTTATATATAGCTGGCATACAAAAGTAAAAAGATACCATTGTTTACATTAGCGCCTACCGGTATCGCGCGACCTCCCGAACGGCACCTGACACTTGAAGCGTAAAAACATATATCGGTCGGACACATGAGGGGCTACGCAACGGATGCGGTTTCCATCAATAGACATAATTATTCAATAGAAAGGTTTATATGTATTATTATACATATAAACCTTTCCTGATCCTCTTCATATATATATATATATATATATATATATATATATATATATATATATATATATATATATATATTGCATATATGATATACAGGATTAATTTTCAATAACAGGCCAAATTTGCAGAGAAGGTTCCGAATAAGTAATATACGCAAATGGTGAAGAAAAATTAATTAAAAAATCTCAAACATTCTGTCCTTTTTATCTTTTAAATTCAAAATGCGTGGTAATGCATTATTTTAACTGATTTTACTGCGCACGCACACATTTTTAAGGGGCGATCGGTAGGCAAAAGCGTTGTTGCCCATAAATCACATTCAATTTGGGATAATTTCAAATAAAAGAAGAAGCCTTATTTACTCGTATTTTCAAAAACCGCCATAACGGTATATCATTATTTATATATTTGAACTTAAGTTTAAAATTTGGCTACTTTTTGAAAAATTACCCTGTATAAAAAAAAGTAAAAGGTAAGATGTTTTTCTTATTTCAATAGACAGGGTGTTCCAAAGGAGTATTACATAAACTGCAAAAGAAGAATTACAGAAACCGGCGTTATGATGTGAAGGACTTTGTCGACACTTTTTCGATACCGAATGATTAATTTCTAGTTGTATTTTTTTTTTCATTGTATACATCTAACTATCTAATTTGATGTCATTGATGCAAATTTTTAAGTTTCTAAGTAATCTAGAAGTGGCTTAGGTTTATGATAAGTTAGTCAGTGAGTGGTGAAAATGGCACTGTAATAACTCAAACTATTAGATATTTTAGATATTTAAAAGGTATGGAAAATTACAAGTATGTATATTTGACAGTTTTTTAGTTATTATGAATCGCCGCTGAACTCCACTTACGTAGTAACATTATTTGATCTGTGACTCCACTGTCTCTACGATTGATCGAAACTTATGAGCACGAAAATTACTTGTCGATAAATTAATATTGATGTCACCCATGATCATATAGTGCATATATCCAGACCCATCGGTATTTTTTTTTATTAACGAGATCATGTTGATCTCTATTTATTCTTCATCATCATCATTACAGCCATTCATAAATCCATTGCTGAACATACAACCCAAGGAATGCCACAAAGCACAATTTTTTTCTTAGTAGGCATGAAAACAAGTAAATCTTTCAGATATATTAGCATACAGAAGTTGGTGATAACTTGTTTGTTTACAATTCCCAGCTAATTGTTCGCTGTTTGTATAATAATATCAAGGCAGTTGGCAAAACTAGGCCAAATAAGACATTAGTAACTATTGCCGCTTTATTTATTTATTGTTTGTTGAAGTTTGAAAGTTCGTTGGTACGACTCGTTCGTTCTTTTAGGCACGAAAAAATAATACATAAATAACCAATTTATGTGGTGATTAAATTAATTGGGGGAAAATTCTTCAATCAATATACATTTAATGGAAAGTGTGTGTGTGTGTGTTTGTGTGTAAAAAAAGAACATCATTACGTTTAAAAAGCTGTTGACTATATATTTTATATTTTTAGGGTTCCTTAACTCAAAGGAAAAACCGGTGAGATATTAGTCAAGCAATGTTTTATGTATTTAAAAAAGAACCCTTATATAATCACTTTTTTCGTCTCCTGTGTTCCATCTGTTCGTCTGTCAAGAACCTTTTTCTAAAGAATGTGTAAAAATTCAAGCTTCTAAAAGAACGCAATCAAAATATATCCATTGTGTGACTTAGCACCTATTTTGATAGTTGCAAACTTACTTCAAAATCTATAAAGTGCTTTACGTTGACCTAGAATCATAAAATTTGATAAAAAAGAAGGTCTTACAGCACAAGTAAAGGAAAAAATACGAAAACCGTAAATTTGTTGTTACATCACAGAAATAATGATTTTTTTTTCAATTTCAAACTTACATTTGCAGTTGGAGCATCGAAGGTGATGTTGATCGATGTATAGAATAACATTTCTTCCACTGCAAAGTTAAGTTTATCCTTTTATCCGTCTTTCCTTTTCATTCGAGCAACCTTACTTATAATTAATTAATTTTAGTAATTTAATTCTTTTGATGTAAGTAAATACTTATGTATTACATGGTGTGGTCTATATTCATGGTGTTGTACAGTGCACCAAAATATGGTGGCGTAATATAATCCTCTGCTCTATATCATCCTGTGGATGCCGTAAGAGGCGACAAAAGGAAACTGAAACTGGAGATGGGCAGCAGCATCTTCCTGATAACAAATAACAACTCAAAATAATAGATTTATATTATTATTTATATTTATAGATTTTATAGAGTTGTAACAGGAAAATGTTGCTACTCATATCAATCAAGCAATCAATATATTCTTTATTTTACACAAATACACGTCCAAGATTTGTTTCATAATGTCCATAGTGACCAAGATCAGGCCCGCTTTCTAGCTGTTTCGACTAAGGAATACAGTCACTGGTTACACGCTTTACCATCAAGTAATCTCGTTACATTGCTTGATGGGGAAAGCTTGCACATCGTTGTAGGGATCCGTCTAGGAGCGGCAACTTGTCAATCTCACCAGTGCCCCTGTGATAGCAACGTCGACGAGTTTCGGCTCCACGTACTTTCATTTAAGAAAAGTGCAGGTAGGTTTTCTCATCACGGTTCTTTAAACGATCTCATCCGAAGAGCTCCTGTCTCTGTAAATCTTTGTCATGATACCACGGGGAGTAAGACCGTATGACAATCTAAATTTTTAGTTTTTTACTGTTACTGTGTTTTAACAATACACGTTAAAACTAAAAAAAAAATTCTTGTAGGTACAATAGTCTTATCAGTCTGGATGCGATTTCTTCCAGACAACCTTATCACAACACACACACACACACACACACACACACACACACACACACACACACACACACACACACACACACACACACACACACACACACACACACACACACACACACACACACACACACACACACACACACACACACACACACACACACACACACACACACCCACCCACACACACACACACACACACACACACACACACACACACACACACACACACACATATCACACACGAATGCGGTTTCATTTCCTCTTGCTACATCCACGGTACGATATTCGGTAGCGTCTTCTCTTACGTCACCACAACACGGTGAATTTACATATATAATTAATTTTAGTCGGAACCCTCAACAGCCAAGTTCCACTTGCTCTTCTCCGATATTTTAGCAATATCTTTTACATCACTATAGCATAATCTATGTTGTGGCTAAAGTATTGGGAAACTATTTTATAACGGGGTCTTATGAATAATAAAGACACACGTTAAGTTCTCCGAAACAAATAACCTCAATAATATTGAGGTCAGTATTTTATGTGGGTACACAAAATTAATTACGATTATAACCCTATAATAATTATGTTAGCCAAGACTAATATTAAAATATATTTTAGATTTTCTGTATATCTTAACATGATATTATGAAGAGGCGAGAACATGTATTATTCAATCACTAGCGACTACACTCGGCTTCGCTTGGGTGGGATCTATTAATATTTTTTGTAGGGTAAGGGTGACAAACGAGCACATAATCCACCTGATGGTAAGTGGTTGCTGTGGCCCAAATACATCTACATCTATCCTCAATTACGAATCAAAATGCAGATGCGTTTTCAACCGTGAGAACTAGCTGCAGCATGGCTCTACCACGTATAAAATTATTAATGTAGCGTCACTCAGATTTTTTAAAGTAATAATCAATAATGAATTCTTATGTTTATGCGAATAATACACATTGAATGATACCTTATCCGTTAAACTAGTTTCATTCACTTTCATTCCATTATTAATTTTGTCAATTTTTCCATTTGACAATTTTACAAAAAAACTATAAGTTTTTAAGTTACAATATAGCTAAGAGCACTTCTGACTTTGCTCTCTATATTTTCTTTAAGCTTCATCACAATCGGTTTAATCATTCCAAAGATTAGCCTGAATAAAAAGACAGACAAAAATTAAAAACAAAACTTCAAATTTAAATTTAATTCAAATTCATTTATTTGCCAGAATGGCAGGTGTACAATAAAGTATAATCTTAAATTATATCTAATGGCCCATTTACATTCTACCACTATGCATTTTTTTTAAACAACAAATAGGAACTCAATTGTGTACATTTATGATTTTTAAAAAACAAAGTAATTAATTTATGTCAAAATTATAATGCCAATCCAAGTGATAAGTTTTAAAATGTTAGATTATGTAAAAACGTACTTAATTGTTTATGTACATACTTCCATGGTTATTCAGCATAAAATAATTATTAGTTATTATTATATCAATATTACTGATGTCAGATTTATTTTTCGCAATAAGATATAAATTTCTCGAAGTCTTAAAAACATTTTTACTTTAACCATTGTGTCAACTTTTTTTAAACATGGTTTAAGGTAACTCTTTAAAGGAGTTGGGCAATTTATTATATATCTTTATAGCATTAGCATAAGAATTCCTTTTATATAATTCGAGCCTGCATTGAGGTAAACAGAGCTTATGTTTAGTTCTAGGAGCTACATTTCGTTTACTTACATCTATATGCTTTTCAAAGTGCTCCGGATGTTGTTTTACAAATAGGCATACTTCTTTAATGTTCAAGCATAGTAATGTCAAGATATTGTAATTTTTAAAACAAGGGCTTACAGCTATCCGTACACCAGGCTCCATAGATTGCACGCACACACTTCTTTTGTACTCTAAACACTTTTACTGTATCCACCGAATTGCCCCACAATAAAAGACCATATGAGAGTACGGACGAAACATATGCGAGATATGCACATAGAGCAGCTTCAGTTGATACCGTAACTCGTAATCTTTTATTGAATAGACAAATCTGTCGAGCTTGTCACAAACGTAATCGACATTAAGTAATTCGATATTACAATAGTTAAGATCGTGTTAAGTTAACTAGAAATCTCATTAACGCGCGGCTCACATGTGATTAACGCGAGCATTATCGTAAACAAGCCGATTCTTTGCTAACTTTTGTGATGTGTCAACTCAACTGTGTATCTCAATATCGATAAAAGATAACTGAACATTTTATCAAATTAATTTTGTAGTTACGAAAGGACATTGTAAAAACTTACCTAAGAACCAACATATATTTGACAATTTCCAAAATTCTTATTCTTAATTATGCATTAGATAACATTCATTAGATAGTAACGGACACTTCTGAATTGTGAAATCAAAATAAAAAGGAATTTTTAGATTTTGAACTTTGTACCTATTTTTTAATACTAATGTGCTGCGTTTATGGGCTCCTGTGATTTTGCCAATCGCACAATACCTTCACTCACACACTTCAAAAGTTGTCATAAACTCAAATATATTATTTATGTACCTATATATTAAAATATACCTCAGATTAATATATGCCACAAGGAACTGGGATACAGTGAAATCATCTGTTTTCATTCAAAAAACAATACTATTGTAGTCTCATTGGCCAAATCAGCATTATGCCACGCAAAAAAAAACGTCAATAACGTTGACAGATGACAAAATGTTAAAATAGATAGACGTCAGACGTGCGATCGTATTCGTTTCGTTTGAAAAAATACATTTCTGTATATGTTTTCGGAATCTAAGTACACTGTGCAGTTGGTTTGTTATGCGACGAGTTTTAAGAATTACGACTCGGCTTGAACCATAGACTTAGAATATACTAGCGTAAGTATATTCTAAGTCTATGGCTTGAACAACGGATATCGATACCCTTCTTTAGCGACCTACCTGGCTTGAATCACAGACTTTAACTTTTTATTACTCACAGATTGAGAGTGTATAAGTTGTATTTATTTGGTATGAATAAAATAAATACCTGATCACAACTTGAGTTTTATTTACCGTATAAGTGCTAGGCAACATAACCTCAAAATCTCTATGATAACTGCTAATATCTATGTTTTCAGAAGTGTCCGTCAGGAGTTATTGTTCTTACATACAATTATGTATAATTTCGGACTTAGAAAGGTTTTTTTCACTGTTGGTTTTTAGGCGAACATTGTATGGACGCAGAACAATGTCATTTGCATAATTAAATTCCGAAAACTGTGGCTGTTCAGCCAAGTCAAAAAATATTATCTTTGCCTCACCCCTTATATTTTTATATGTAGTAGAGCCACGCTGCTTTTTTTTTATAATATGGTTGTAGCACGAATGGGTCGGCTTTACCGGGGTAGGCCCACGCTCTCACAGAATACCAGCGTAAAATATCAGCTTAGTGCTGCTGTGTTTCGTATGGTGAGTGTAGAAAACCGGAGAGTTTTTGCTGGAAACGAGTCATTCCATCTCAGTCCTTAGGGGTGACAACGCATCTGCGTTTTAATTCTTAATCGATGATAAATATAGATGTCTGTGGGCCATAGCACCCACTTACTATCTATATGCGGTGTCGGTCAAATGGAATCATGTAGACCTCTCTTTAAAAAGTTAAAAATACTTACATTACCTTCCCTATATATATATGAAATTTTAATATTGACCAAAAAAAATGCTCACCTCTTCACAAAACAACTTAATGATCGTGGTGGTACAAGAAGGTATCCGTGGAAATTGTCTGTGCCCCAGGCAGCCACAACTTGTTTTGCTAGAAATAGTTATAGCGTGTGCCGCATGCTCGTTTGCCTCCTATACTGTAAAAAAAAATGATTACAGCAATAGCATATTTTAGTTTTGGTAAATAGTTACTAAAAAGATACCCAGCTCAGCATAATCTTGGCATGGACAGAGTACTTCGACGCTGATCTTCCCTAGAAGCTAAGTACTGCATTCGCTAATCCGCTTGCCATGCGTGGTGCTTCACAACAAAGTTGTTTCGTTAGCATCTATGATCAAAATTATTAGCTATAAGAATAATAGTATTCACTTAGCGGCCAGCCACCGCAAAGTCTACTTCACCTGAAAATGCCTCGTGTAAAGGAAAAACACGTGTCTTAATATCGAAATTTGTGTGTCTTTCCTAGTGTAGTGGTGTTGGGAGTAGTGGTGCTGGGATAAGTGGTGACGGAGGATATTTTATTACGCGATTATTACTTAACTAATTTTTTAACATCTTTAATGTAATGGATTTCCGCAAAGAAACGCCTGATTCTATTAAGAATATTAGTAGCTAGCAGCAGTTATGAATACTAATGTTCACCCAGGGGTCGAAATTCGATCGTAATTCATAAATTTTTAAGTTTGTATCATCATTCATCATCATAATTACAGCCCATCACAAGTCCACTGCTGAACATACGCCCAAGGAATGCCATAAAGCACGATCCCGAGCCATCTGCATCCATTGAATTCCTGCATGTCTTACCAGGTCGTCACTCCATCTAGTGGGGGGACGCCCTACACTTTATTTGCCGGTACGAAGCTGCCGATCGACTATACCGACTATATCGTCGGCAAATCGAAGGTGAGTGATGTACTTGCTATTTACGTTAATATAGTATCCTTTCCAGTTCAATAGCTTGAAAACGTCTTCCAATGAAGCGGTGAACAATTTCGGGGATATAACGTCACCCTATCTTACACCTCTTTCAACAAACACTTAAGCACTTCGATATACCGATAGTCTTCTTCTTTTTTTTTAACGTTACCTCCACACTAGGATTTTATTCTGTATCGTGTGGGCAGCTTACAGACATAAATTTCACAAGGACAAACATCCAGACCCGGGAAAATTATTTGTAGACCAAACAAATACTTGTTCCTTGCGGGATTCGAACCCGCGGCCCTTAGCGCAGCAACTCATTGCTAAGCCACTGCGCCACGGAGCCGTCAACTTGGCACCGCTGAAGGGACTGCAGTACCGCCCGAATTTCGACGGAATTAAAGGCTTTCTCATAGTCCATATACGCAAGACAAAGTGGCAAATTTTACTCTTTGGTCTTCTATAGAATTTGCCGAAGGGTATGTATGGTCTATGGTGCTAAAGTATTTTCGGAAAACGGCTTGTTCGGGAGACTGGGAGTCGTCGAGTCTACGTGCGAGATGATTCGTAATGACTCTCGAAAACAGTACGTAGACGCGGCTCAGAAGGGAAAACAGCTTGTAGTTCTTCAATAGAGCACTTGAAGAACAAGATCACCGCACTTCTGCTCCACACCTCCGGAGTAGTGCCACCACGAAAGACAGAATTAAAGAGCCTCTGAAGAACTTCAGGTACCGATTTTCCACCCGTTTTCAGAAGCTCCGCTGTAATTTCATCCTCACCCGGGGACTTGTCGATGTTAAGGTACTGGAGAGCCATTCTAATCTCGCTCAGACTTACGTCCGGGATATCATCGGAATAGTATCTGATAAGACTTGCTCTTGCATCGTTACTCACACCGGCATGTGGCTCCAACGATGACGTGTACAGCTGCCCATAGAACCTCTCAATCTCACTCAAAATCTCAGGTGTCCCGGAAACGATGCTGCCACACTCGGTCTACAGTTGGCTCTTTCTGGCAGACAGATCTCTGTCAAAGACTTTGGAGCCTTGGTTCCTTTCAATCGCTTCTTTAATACGAGCTGTATTGAAGTTGCGTAAGTCCCGCCGCATGCATTTGGATATCTGTTTATTCAGTTGCCAGTATGCTGTCAAATCTGCTGAAGACTGCAGCTTCATTTTACTTGAAGATAAAGAGTGTAATCGGAGAGTTTTTGTGTTCTTCTGCGGCGGGTCTTGCAGAACTTAGCTCCGACCGCATGGACAGTTTCCACGAGCTTGTCATTCATATATTCCACTGCATTGCAGTCATCTCAGCACTGAAAACGGTTTTGTAACTCGAGCTGAAAGGTTTCGGGACTGTGGATTAGAGCACGAGGGGGACAGAGCGTTAACTTCATTAGACGAGACCTCTACAACTTAACGTTTAGGTTCAGTGTGCCTCTAACCATTCGGAGATCGCTACCAGTTTTCACCCTCGTGATCACTGAGACATCACTGAACAGTTGCCGTCAGAAGTCGTCATAATGAAGTCAATCGCATTTTTTGTCGAACCGTCGAGGCTCGACCAGGTGCACTTCCTGTGGGGCCGCTTCTGGAAGAAGGAATTCATCAATAGGAGTCCCTCTTTATTTATGAATTCGACCAGCCAGCTGCTGGCCCCTTGGGTTCCGTTGCGTTTATTCCAAATTATCCTAACTTCAGCTCACCGTTCTGTGCCTAGTTTTGCGTTGAAGTCTCCCATTGACATCGTATAGTGGGTTTTGGAGAAATGCATGGCTTTACAGATATCCTCATAGATTTCCTCCACCTTCTCATCGGGATATGCCAAGGTTGGTGCGTAAACCTGTATTACCTTCAGCGAATACCGTTAAGTGATTCGGAGTATAAAGTACGCAACCCTTGCCGATACACTCTCTATCTTTACATCGTTGTTAACGAGATACTTGTGGACGATTAATCCGACATCACCTTGGGACAGATGGTCGCCCTCCCGGAGATAGAATGCGTTGCCGGATTCGAGGATTACCGTGTCCTCCCACTCTCTTCGGACGTCAGATAATCCTATAATATCCCAGCGCAACTTGTCTATCTCTTCTTCCAGCTCCAGGATCTTTTGATCAGTCCTCAGGGTGCGTGCGATATTTGTTGCCAGGTCGAGTTGTCTTAGGTGGCAACCGAACCTCCACCGGAGATTCTTAGCACCCCCTGCCCCGCCGTTACCTTGGTCGTCACCGTAGCCAGGAATAGCGGAGCCGCCGGGGACTGATGGCCGTCCTTTTGTTACCTTCGTCATGGGGGGTATATTGCCATAGTTGTCACGCTTGGCGAGCGGGATGGCCACCGCAGTTTTTATTTTAATTGTAATTTGCTCTTGTCAGAAAGATGCTGCTGCCCATCTTCTGTCTCCATTTTCCCTCTGTCGCCTCTTGCTACACCCACGGGAAGATATGGGGTAGTGGGTATTCTTACCCGCCACTTTAAGTTTGTATATTAATATATAAAACACAGATTTATAATATACAAAATATAAAATTACACAAAATTCATTATGTGTGTTTTAAAATGTACATCTGTGAGTTAATATTTTTTTGTTGGTCACATTTTAAATTCTTTGGCGACAAGCTCTACTCTACTGCTATTTTCGTAGGGATTATATTTACATATAATATATAAATTATAGCTTTCTGAACTCCTTCTCCATATAAACTTTAACTATGTCAAATCTTACACTCCTTCGTAGTTTATATCTGTATGTATATATAGGAATATATATGTATTTTTTATACGAGAGGGGGCAAACGAGCATACGGATCACCTGATGATAAGTGACTACTGACGCCCATGAACAATTGCAACATCGGGGGAATTGCAGGTACGTTGCCGGCCTTTTACAAAGGAGTTAGCTCTTTTCTTGAAGGTCCCCAAGTATACGACTTACGGACCTTCTTACGGACTTATTACGGTTAAAATCGCCGGTGGTAAGCTATTCAACAGAGAGGTCGTACGCGGAAAAAAACTCCTAGTGAAACGTATAGTGGTGGACCGCCAAGCATCCAGATGGTGTGGATGGTATTGGGAGTTTTGCTGCGATGTGCTTTCGTGAAATTTTGCGGCTGGGATTAATCCGAACAATTCCTCAGAGCACTCTCCGTAGTAAATGCGAAAGAAAATGCAAAAGGATGCAACATCTCTTCGCAGAGCCAGTGAATCGAGCCGATCGGAAAGGACTTGGTCATCGACGATTCGAACCGCTCTGCGCTAGATGTGGTCAAGTGGAAGGAGCTGGCACTGAGAAGCCACAGCCCAGAGATGGCAACAGTATTCCATGTGAGGTCGAACCTTCGCCTTGTAAACTTTCAGGCGGTGTGCCGGCATGAAATACTGTCGCGCTCTGCTGAGCACGCCAAGCTTTTTATAGGCCAATTTGGCCTTCTCTTCCAAGTGGCCACGAAACTGCACGTCACTCCATATGTCGACGCCGAGGATTCCGATACTGGCTGAGGCAACAAACTGCCTTGAAACTGAGGAGATACGACAAAGGGGTCCTTTTTAGCGGTAAACGCGCAAACTTGGGTCTTCTGAGTATTGAACTGAACTAGATTTAGTTGTTCCCAATTCGAGACTTTTTTCAGCAAAGACTCGACTTCAGACACAAGTTTGTTCCAGTTTTAAGTCCAGTCCAGTGGAATTATACTTTTTTTTAAGAGCGCTGGTGTTTTCATCCCGGGACGTTAATGCGTCAGCCCAGGCCCGGTAGCCTTCCTGCTTGTAGCGTGATGCTATTTTACAGGAGCGACTAAACCATGGCTGAGATCTGTCTCCGATGGGCACCACAGAGGAAGGAATAAAAAGTTCCACACCCTGAAGTACCACTTCAGCAACAGAATTAGCAACAACGTTGTGATCGTCCGGCGAGAAGCAAACCCGCCCCCAAGGATAGGATGCAAAGAAAGACCGCATTCCATCCCAATCAGCCGACCTATATTGCCAAACACGGTGGCAGCCTGCAGAAAGCAAGCGCGATTTAAGCGTGAGTAGCACCACACTCCGGACTAGACAATGGTTCGATGAGCCAAGAGGGGCATCGACGGAGACCTGATATCTGTCCGGATTAGAGGTCAGCAGGAGGTCCAACAGGGAAGGTGCATGATCCTCCACATCTAGAATCCGCGTAGGCGTAGTAACCAGTTGTGTCAGACCATATGCCAAGGCAAAATCATGAACAGATCTCCCCGCATGATCGGATAAACGTGAACCGAGCCATTCGGCCTGGTGGGCGTTAAAATTGCCAAGGATCACGATCTCGGTTGATGAGTCGGTCTGTGTCGGCATTACCGCTATGGGACCTATAGAGGCACCCGTAGACGCGCGGATGGTCGCTGTCTACGCGTAGCCAAAGGATGGATAGTTCCGAACCTTCAAGACTGCCGAGGCGTCGAGAACAGATGTCCTCTCTGACGTATATACACCCGAGGCACAAAGGAGTGTTCCAATTTGTACCCCGGGTATGAGAGATACGAAATATCAGCCGGAGAGGACACCTGCGTCTCGGTTAGAAAGAGCAAAGCCAGCTTCGCCGTCTCGAGATGGTAGTGGACGGCGTTTAGGTTCGAGTGGATTTCCCTGATGTTGCAGAAATTCACGGATAGCGTGGCAGGGGTCGCCTTGGCCTTGTTGCTCAGTTTGCCCCGAGCAGTTATTGTTTTGAGCGGAATTTTGCCCCCCCCCCCCCCAAGAATACGCGGTGTAGCCGGAACACCCACGCTCAAGAGTGGAGTAGCTTGGCCGTGGATGCTTAGCGAGGGATTCTCCAGGGGTGCTGCTACCCTCCTGGGGTAGTCTTTCATTTAATTCCGCTACCATGTTGATGGGGGGGGGGATTGGTCCTCCGGCCACCTGCACTCACCAGATGAAAGGCAGAAGCAGAGCTTCCACTTCACGCCGGTCTCTATTCCATGCGTTGGAATAGAAAGACCAGCATCTTCTCTAAATTTGACCTGCTCAAAGTTCAAAAACTTAATTAAACTAAGTTTGTATAAAAAGGGTGATTATAATATTAAGGAATTTAAGGATGATAATAACTGCTGGGAATGGGGTAATCGCTACCAAGCTATTTCTAATTTGTTTTGTGTTGTTAATTGTGTAAGATTCATGATCGTAAGCTGTTGTTCTTTTAAAGTCCCGCTGGGTTTCTTACTGGTTCTTCCTAGGGCAGAGGTTTTTTTCCGAACCAGTGGTAATAATACAAAACAGTGACTTTCAGTTAGAATTATTTATAATTTATATTGAATAAAAATAATTCTGTTTCTGTAAAAATTAGTAAGTAAAATACATCAGAGGATTTATCTTGAGGATTTATCTGGTTATTCATGTCAATTTTAAATTTTAAGGACTTATGGGGATTAAGATGCATATTTAATTTTCACGTGGTAGAGGTACGTTGCAGCTATATTATAGTTGTAACACGAATGGGTCGGCTTGACAATAGTGGGACCACGCTCTTACAAAATACCAGCGTAAAATAGCAGCTTAATGCTGCTGTGTTTCATATGGTGAGTGTTGAGAACTGGAGACCCTTTTTACTGGAAACAAGGCATTCCATATAAGTCCTCAGAGGTGATAACGCATCTGCATTTTGATTCTTAATCGAGGATAAATGTAGACGTCCATGGGTCACAGCATCTACTTACCATCAGGTAGACTGTATTTTTTTTTACTTATTATAAGCCAGAACTTGACCACAATCCTACTTGGTGATAAGTGGTGATGAATGAAGCCATAGATGGGTCTTAACGTAACAAAAGCCTTTTCACTCTTGCCTTGAAGACGCCCAGATTGTATTCAGACGGAAAGATAGACGTCGGCAAATTATTTTACTCCTTTGCTGTACATATTACAAAAGACGACCGTTTGGCGCTAATGCGCGGAATATAGACAACAAAAGAGTGAAGACCCGCTAACCGCCTGGTTGTCTGATGTGAAAAGGAGAGGGAGAAATTAATGCGTCTAATTCCTGCGCATACTCACCGAAATGCATCCTATTGAATACCGAGAGGATGGCTACTTTGCGCCTGTGTGCTCGTTTGTCACGCTTATTCTATTAAAAAAAATGTCGATATGAAATTAATTTATCGATGTCGGTAAATGTGCAACACTAAACCAGTTTTGCAATCAAGGATAATGATCAGCTATTAAGACGCAGTTAAAAACAAGACGGAACTAACTCGAGTGTTTAACGAGCGGTTCTCTAGACGAGATGGAGTATGGTTGTTCAAACTTTATTAATTTATAATTTAACTATGTATAAAATATTATAGATACTTAAATTTTTATTATAAAATAATCTATCAATATTCCATTTCTGAACACACGGCTTCCCTATAGATTGTCCAATACAGGGGATATTTGCCAGAGTAGTCACGCTTGGCAGGCGGGTTGGCAACCGCAGTTTTATATTTTATATTTGTATTTTATGTTTGTTCTGCAAATATGCAGAAGCATATCTTCTGTTTTCTTTTATCTCAGTCGCCTTTTGCTACATCCACGGGACGATGTGGGGTATTGGATATTGGTTCTTACACCACCACTACACGGTCTAAAATAATGTAACCCCTATCAATTAAGTTTTACTGTCTTTTTTTATAACCTGCAACAATAATATACCTATTGCCGCTGCTAACCACGTGAGAACACACTACAGTATACTGTTTCAGGGATACGAGAGACAGGATAATTAAAGGCAGTGAATAATTTAGTGTTGTGTAAGTTAAAAATCCATCACCCATTTCCTCCCATGGTTGCTGTCGAAGGCGAAAGGTCAGAAGGTCAGAGGTGCGAGACTACGGTCGACAATCTGCGTGCTAAGCGTGGATGATTAAGGTAAATTCTCCCTACCACGGTAAAGGGCCGCGTACAGCGGTGGACTTGTAAGAGCCAATAAGCATTTTAAGACTACCATTGTGTACCTACTTTTATAAAATATTAAACATATCTATACAAATAGATAAAATTGGAGTGTCTGTTTGTAATATCAAAATAACAGCTTTTAACTAAATGCATATGAAAGTATATACATTACTTATAACAAAAAAACAATTTTTGAAATTTTTGTCTCTCTGTCTGTCTGTCAGTCTGTCTGTCTGTTTGTTACAGCTTATCTCCAAAATGGCTAAACCGATTTTGACGGGACTTTCATTGGCAGATAGCTGATGTTATAAGGAGTAACATAGGCTACTATCATTTTAGAAAAACAATTAGGGTTCCGCAAAAAAAAATCAAAACCCACGAAATCCAACCGTAATAAATTCCACGACGAAATAGCGCGAATGAAGTCGCGGTATATTATATAATAAAAAAGCAAAACTTGGAATATAATAACGAAGCCCGAAAGACAACAATTCCATGTGAAGTGAAGTGCCCAGGTCTTATAGTTTCTAGACTATTGACATTGACTTTAAATGGCAAAAAATATTGTTAATAAATATCACGTAATTCAAAACAAATATATTTCAAGTACGATATATATTTTAAAGCCAGTCAAATTACGTACAGAAGATAGTAGCGGTCGCATCAGAAAACCTATTCCAGTCACGTATATAAAGATCACGTGTAGCAATCACCAATGCTCCTACAAAGTAATAGCAATGCGAATGTATTTGAAAACGGTAGAGTTGCAATACTAAGGTACGGAAGAAGTATTTGAAACCTGCATGCGAAAGTAAACAGGTATTTACTGTGTATGAGATTTTAAACGTGAAATTGATAAAAATTTTCTCCTTCTTTTTCAGCCTTTAATTCAAAAGCTGATTATGGGCATTTCAAGTTTTAGGATTTCCCTAGTCAGAAAAGAAGATTTACCACCTATTAGTTTTGTACCGTTGCAGCCTATTAAAGTCCACTGCTGAATAACCCCCCCCCAAGATTGCCTCTGATTGATTGGGGGGATATTTGCCATAGTTGCCATGCTTGGCAAGCGGTTTGGCAACAGCAGTTTTTTTTTTAGTCGTTATTTGGAAGATGCTGCTGCTACTATATATATATATATATATATATATATATATATATATATATATATATTTTTTTTTTAAAGGATAGGGTGACAAACGAGCACACAGTCCACCTGATGGTAAGTGGTTGCTGTGACCCATAGACATCTACATTTATCCTCAATAAAGAATCAAAATGCAGATGCGTTGTCACCGGTGAGGACTAAGATGGAATGCCTCTTTTCCAGTAAAAAGGGTCCCCGGTTCTCTACACTCACCATACGAAACACAGCAGTTTCAAGCTGCGAATTTACGCTTGTATTCTGTGAGAGCGTGGTCCTTCCCCGGTCGAGCCGACCCATTCGTACTACAACTATACTAATAATATAGCTGCAGCATCGCTCTAACACGTAGTTTTTATCCTACATTTTTGATATGTAGCCATAATAAACTGCAGTGTGGCTGCGTTTAAAATTTTATCATCTTACATCCTCATCTGTAAAAGATGCTAGAATAGAAGGAAAAGTAAAAAAATATATATTTTGAAGGTAAAATTTAGACTAAAGTCTTTATAATTATATTATAAACTCATTCCCTTATTTTTTGCATAAGGCTATAAACATAGCTGATATGATGAATCGACGCTCCAGGAAGTCTGCAGTCTGTGAACACGTACAGGATCGCCTCTGTCACTACATTAGATTTGATAGACCACAAACCCTCGCTAAAGAACACCGATTCCTTCCAAGGATGATTCGCGAGGTTATTGAAATCAAAAAACATACTAATTTCAATAGAGAAGATGGCTGTGTGCTACCATCTGCTGGGATCCTATAATTGATAAAATTAAAACCCAACCCAAGCATACAACTGCAAGACTTCAAGATACTGTAAGTTCATGCTGCGTAGATCGGAACAAAAAATAATAATTTTAATCTGGAGGTAGCCGTGGTTTACTATGACATCGGGACGTCAAACACCTTAGTCCCCCCCTGTGACCATGGGTGCTGTAAAGTGCTCGAAACGTCGGGAATATAAAATAAGTTAATATACGCGATAAAATCCGTAAAACTAATTTTATTTAAATATGTAGTGTTCGTGTAATATACGAAATCAAAAATGACCTTTGTTTGGGATGACCTTTCATCGTCTTTTTTATCATTATTATTATATTTTTCACAAATCTATCGCTGAACCAAACAATCTAAAGAGTAATGTTTGTTTTTATAAGACCGAACTAACCAAAACGAACTTACAGCCCAGATATGACTACTACAACGCATGGACAACTGCAGCCTACTTCAAACAAAAACCACTAACAATCCGTGGTGAGGACTAAGACGGAATGCATCACAGCATATAATTATACTGGCTATGAATACAGACCGATACACAGTAATGCTGGCACTGCTACTAGGCTGCAGAAATAGGTAAGAAGGTAGTACCAACCCAGACGGACCACTCGTAGTTGGTATAACATATTATTTAATTTTGGAATACTTTTTGAGGATTTAAGACAGACCCTTTTAATAATTCTTTTAATATCAGAAAAACTTACAGCCTGTATAGGTCTCATCGCTAGGCACAGGCCTACTCTCATTTCACACTTTCTCATTTTTACGTGGTAGAGCCATGCTGCAGCTATATTAATAGTATAGTTGTAGCACGAATGGGTCGGCTCGACCGGGGAAGGACCACGCTCTCACAGAATACCAGCGTAAAATAGCAGCTTAATGCTGCCGTGTTTCGTATGGTGAGTGTAGAGAACCGGAGACCCTTTTTACTGGAAGAGGCGTTCTATCTTAGTCCTCACGGCTGACAACGCATCTGCATTTAAATTCGCAAACGAAGATAGATGTAGATGTCTATGGGCCACAGCAACCACTTACCATCAGGTGGACTGTGTGCTCGTTTGTCACCCTTATTCTATAAAAAAGAAAAAAACACGCTGCCCCAATACGTGTTCGCGGACTTCACATGTCTTTAAAATATTGTTGTAATTTCTCAGACATGCAATTTTCTCACGACGTTTTCCTTCACTGCCAAGCACGTGGTAAATCAGCACTTAAAATTGCAATTAACAATGTCGTCGGTGCCGTTGGGCATCAAACCCGGGTTACTCGCGTTTTACGGCACCCTTAGCTACTAAGCTACTACAGTTCATATATCAGTAGCGAAACTCAAAATAAAATTTAAGCACAGTGCAGTAAAAGATGTTGATATAAGTATATTACATAAGCTAGGGTACTCTAGGGATAAGATAATGTATTCCAGGTTCCTTCAATATACAAAGATATATATATAGATACCTCTGCTCAGGACCTCTCCTCAGGAGCGCGCCAAAGAAGAGAAACGTGCCAAAGAAGAGAGTTCCCTAATAAGTGTTATGTTTATGTTTTAGTTTTAAATATATTTTTAGGTTAAGGTATATATTGCTATAGGTCAAGGTACTTTATTTTAAAGTCCTTGATGCATTAAATAAATATATTGTATAATATATTGTATTGTATTGTATAAAATTCGGCGTAACACTAATTTACTGATGCTTGTTTGTGAAGGAATTTGAAAAAATGTGTGGAACTGGGTCAGAGGCGAAATTTATTGTTAATTTCGCTTGTTTATCAACGGTTGAATTCCAACAACTTATTGTTCTTTTTTAAATATTTAGTTCTAAAAGTAAGTTCTCGGGTTCTCTCCGTACTGATTTCGAGTTTGGAGTAACATGTCTTTACCAAGATTTAAAGTTTATGACTTGCCTTGAAGTATCACCTCTTGTTGTGTTTATGTCTGAAACGGACAAAAATAACTAATTCCATTACTTTGCTCGTAGTACATTTAATTACGCTAGTCGTTTTCTATTTGCTGGACAGACTCCCATTATTAAAAAGATTTGCCTTGCATGCTGTCCTTGGTAGGAGATTTTTTTTAGAATAAGGGACACAAACGATCACACAGTCCACCTGATGGTAAGTCAATTCTGTGGCCCATAAATATCTACATATATCCTCGATTAACAATCAAAATGTATATATGTAAATAAGGCATTTACTTTTATTTGAAATTATCCCAAATTGAATGTGATTTATGGGCAACAACTACGCGTACACGGCTCTGTGTGCGATTCAATTCACAACGTTTTTGCCGACCGATCGACCCTTACGAATGTGTGCGTACGTAGTAAAATAGTAGGCGTTAGATATTTATGAATGACAATCAGTTAAAATAATGAATTGCCACGCATTTTGAATTTAAAAGATAAAAAGGAAAGAATGTTTGGCTTTTTTTTATTAAGTTTTCTTCTCTATTTGCCTATATTACTTATTTTGAACCTCTGCAAATTTGGCCGGTTATTGCAAAATAACCCTGTATATCGGCAATCATGTGATATATAAATATCACAAGATTTGCGATATATAAATATCACATGATTTATATATAACATGACATCAAAAATGCGATAAATTTTATAGCATTTTTGAATAGTCGCTTCCTATACGCTATAATTGCGGTTTATCTAAACACACACATAATAAAATTGTCTGTCTGTAATATCGTAAAGTACTGCCTTTTGTTTATCTGAGGGCTATTTTCATGCAATTATGATATGAATAATTTTTTTTTAATTGTCTGTCTATCTGTTCGTCTTTTCGGGCTAATCTTCGAATGGCTGAACCAATTGTGATAAAACTTAAAGAGTAATGCCAGAGATTATCTGAGCTAGGTGTATTATATCCATCAAACATGGAGATTTTATTTGTGATATTTTTGTAAATTAACGAAGCAAATGGTCATTAATGATTATTTTAATAAATCTAAATGACGCTATAGCTTCCACCCATCTCATTTCGTTACTAAAATCTGCAGCCCATTGAGACTAAAATTACCGAAAAACAGAAGTAGCTTTTTTCTATTGAGAAAATATTATCCTATTATATATTTGAAAAATAACAGAGCTTTAGACAATGGTCCTTAGATATGTTTGTTTAAAGTTAAATTCTACTAAAATCAATACTACTACTGGTTGAATTTTCTTTGTGTGTAGCATCTATTGCGTATTACTGAATTGATTTGGTCTGCTTTTTACTCAATAAATTAAGAAATGTTTCAACTGCAAGTTTTATTTTTTAATTTGAGTTCCATATCAGCATTGTAAGGCTACCCCTTACCTATAATTTCAAATATTAAATAATATCAATAGTGTACTGTATAACGTAGACAATACGGTTTAATTTGGCACGCTATGCAAGACAATAACGGCATGTCATGCGAACATTGTTAATTTCTAGCCGGAAGCGGTTCTATATTGCAACATTTATCGTTCTTCGATATCATTATTTCTATTGGCCCCCGCGGAAATTGTTTCATCGCCGTCCAGTGTTATTAATAGCTTATCGTTTACATTGATTAGAATATCCCATCAAAATATTTGCGGAAGATTTCGATTAGGTTAGGAATTTATAATATATTGTTAATATCTTATTCTAATTAATAATTTCATCATTGTTGAACATTCTAATATAATTATAATATAAATAATATAATGAAATAATTTAATTGTGGAAATTTAATAGATATAATTGTTACTATAATATATGTATACCTAAGGGTTGAATATAGCGAACACCATTTTTTTAAAGATCTATTCTCTCTCATTACCTTTTTTCACAAATAAATGAAATTTTAAACATTTGAAAAAGAAATTGAAAATTTGAAGGTTTGGTAACATTAATAATATTTTTACTTAATACGTGGGAGAGTCACGCTGTAGGACCACGCTCTCACAGAATACCAACGCAAAATAGCAGCTTAATGCTGCTGTGTTTCGTATGGTGAGTGTAGAGAACCGGAAACCCTTTTTACTGGAAACAAGTGTTCCATCTCCGTTCTCAGGGGTGACAATGCATCTGCATTTTGATTATTAATTGAGAATAAATGTAGATGTCTACGGGCCATAGCATCCAATTACCATCAGGTGGAGTGTGTGCTCATTTGTCACCCTTATTTTATAAAAAATTAAATGATATGTTCGGTTTTGAATTTATGCATCCGGTTAGTCTACTGATAGTAAACTGTTTTGTGCTGCTTAGTTGTTGATCATGAGGTCTCGGGTTCGAATACCCGTTCGGGCTAAAATCAGTAACTGGGTTTTCCTGTCATGAATTCTCAGTATAAGACCATATTTAAAAAGTTGGTGGTGTTTCGCCCCCGTGCCTCGGAAAGCACGTAAAGATATTGATCCTGCGCCCGATTTCCCTCCGGTCATGTCGGATTACCGTTCCATCGGTCCATGAGAGTGAGGGATTAGAGAATTCACGTGTGCTTGCGAACGCTACATCAAATTTAATAGACCACAAATCCTCGCTAAAGAACACCGATTCCTTCGAAGAATGATTCGCGAGGCTATAGAATTCAAAAAACATCCTCATTTCAATAAAGAAGATGGCTGGGTGCTACCATCTGCTTTGGATACTATAATTAACAAAATGAAATCCCAACCCAAGCATACAACTGCAAGACTTCAAGATGCTACAAATTCATACTGCGTAGATCGGACCAAAAATTAATAATTTTATTCTGGAGTAAGCCGTGTTTAACTATGACATTGGGACGTCGAAAACCTGTGTCTACCCCGTGACCATGGGTGATGTAGTGCTTAAAACGTCGGGAATATAAAATAAGTTAATGCGATAAAATCCGTAAAAACTAGTTTTATTTAAATTTATAGTGTTCTCGTAAACATAAGAAATCATTACATGTCCTTGAATTACGAGTCCTAAAATATACACTTTTAAGCAGCAGTGTCCAGTCAGTGTCCTTGCTCAAACACTTAATTTATCTCTTCTTAATCCTTGGGATTACGAAGCAAATTTTTTACCATGCGACCAAATTAAAATTTTAGAAGAATTTAAGCTTAGTGTTTTATCAGGCCTTAAGAGATTTAGAGACTTTTAGCGTATTATATAGATATGATTTCAAGGATAATTTTTTCTAATTGCTACTTTTTAAATACCACAAAATAGTTCTGGTTCAAATATGTTGTAATGTTTGGTTCAGTTATCAAGAACTGATATAATATGATAAAACAAGCCCTGAACATTCATGGGTAATTTGGATGTACCTTTTTATCGTGAGGAAATCTTCATGGGTACCTTCCGCTGCCAAGGGGCAACGAAAGGGTTATGTCGGACTCATACCGACAAAACCCCACGATGGTCACCATCAGCGTATATGAAAGGTCCTGGGATCTCCGTTCGGAATGCAACTTTGGCTACCCTCTCGCTTTGCTCTATTCAAGCACGCCCCGGAGCAGTCCTTACTGCCCCCAACAACCTCGCAATGCTATCACGATGTTTCGGGACCAATTCCAAGTCATCGTCTTCATCGAGGGATAAATCTCTAGGCGTTTGGGGTCGCTGCCCCGAGTGAGGGGCACCCGAGGGGAACACCGTTATCAAGAGGAGGGCCGTGACAAACGCGTTGGCGACGTCGTCTCCAAGCGGATTCTGCCGTCTCCAGAACCCGATCAGCAGACTCCTTAAGACATCCAGAAGGTAGCTACGGCCCTCCAAGCCGAATCCCAGCTTAGCATCGCCGACACGACTGCTGGCAGGGGAGAGAGAGGTTCTGTCCAAACTGGTTTACCAGGATGACGATCCTGGTAAACCAGATTCCCACGCTGGGCATACTGCGAGCGCATGGGACGTCCTGGTAACTTGGATGTACTAGAAGTTGGATGTATCACCATAATGCTTATCTCTATTAAATAAAGTAAAATAACAACACACATATGCACGTTCGATAGCTGTAGCAGCAAAAGGTCCGCCTCAACTCTAGTTTAAATTGACTGACTTCACATGTTCTCGAAATAATTTGTATGATTCCTGAAGATTTTTGAAACGAAGTTCCTTATCGGACGGTACGAATTTGGCGGATGGGGGCTAGGAGAGAAAAAGTGTAAGATTTTTCCGTCACGTCCCCGTCTGATGTAGTGTAGACGGCCTTGGCAGCTTTAAGGAAGCGAGATGGAATAATATCCATCTCCCTCGCACTTTTTCCTATCTTGCCATGAAAGAAATATTATTTTATTTTAAATGACGCTTCATTTTAATAGACGCTAGTAATTCATTTATTTGTATTGGTTTATTAATAATATAATACGTTTATCAATAGTAATATACACTCACGCATGTTTTTTTTGTTTACCGACGAGCAGATAGTAAATCTGCACTTAAAATTGTGATTAATTATCACAGTGGTGCCGACAGATCTAAGGTTGCTTGCGTACTATAAAATAAACTCGAGTGTATGCTACCACGTGTCTTATGGTATTTATGTTAATTGAAATTTCACACAATGTGGAGCCTATACTCTTGTTACGTTTAAGAAGTCTTGTTTTTCAAACAAATATGAGCTTGTTTTTGTAGCACCGGATGAATGGATGAAAGCCTCCGAGTCGTTTGCCTTCGCAAAGACGGTAGGTGTAGGAAACTATTTTAGTTTGTTTATATTGCTGAACATCCTTTTTACGATTCTTTTCTTTCTCATTATTTCCGCTTTGAATTCTATTTCTTTTTTCTACGTTTTTTTTACGTACTTATTTACTTTTAATTTAATAAATAACTAGGCCCGTATTTATAAACGTTACTCAACAACGAACTCAAGTGCGTAATCATTTGATACGCCCTCATTACGAAATCAGCATCTCAAGATCGTTGCTAATTAATAAACACATAAAAACAGTATCTCAAAACGCTGTACTTAGGAATACTGTTCTGTGACTTGCACTCAAGTATACACACTTGAGAGTCGAGTTTCGTTTATTAATCAGTGTGGCACTCAGCTGATATCGTAAACCTAAACCGCATCTTGAGACATGTTTATTAATAAGATCATAACCTCAAGATTGTACTCAAGTGCGTGTACTTGAGCTGAGTAACGTTTATTAATACGGGCCTAAGTTTCATTGGTTTCTGTTACTCATATTTTAATGTAACTCGCTAATTATTATCAGATTCTAATTAATGTATCTATTTCTGATTCCGTCGAAAACAATATTGGTATTATAAATTAACATCTGCCAGTTTGATTTTTACTTTCTTTTAAGTAAGCCTTTGACGTGTAACTTCAGTAGAAGTCTCAACTAAAGTAAAGGCAAACTTAATTCAGTATTTTTTTTAAACAAGTCCTCCCTGATTAAAAATAAAAATTGTACAGTACAATGAAATTTACAAATTTTATTTCATAATATAAATAAAATCATATTGCAGCAAAATTCTAAATTCTGGGTGGTAGCTTCGTTTTTGTTTAGCAGTTTTTGTATCATCCTCTTACCTATCCCTGATGCTAAGAAGCAGTGCACCGTCTACCGGTTCGAAGGGCAAGAGAGTTATTATAAAAATTAGCTTGATATGAGGCACCGCATCTGTTTGCCTTCATTTTTAAATTAGCTTCTGGTTCCATGACGGTAGCTAAAGGAAATTCATCATGTTATGTCGTTCCGTGAGTGAGTGAGGCGACGCTGCGAAAAACCAGAAAAATATGGCTTTCTCTCTCTCCCTCCCGTATATTATTCCAGACGTAAAATACTCAGACTGGCGATGGGCAACAGTGTCAGAGGTGCAATACCTCTGATATTGAGAAATTCAAGCCGTCTGCCAAGCGTGTCCATTAAAACAAATGCTACAATGAGAAAGGATTATTGTTCATAAAAAGAGTTTTTATTTATCCATTCATTCATTACAGTCTATCTAAGGTCTACTGCTGAACTTGTGCCTCCCCCATTGTTTTAAATGATATATTATTTTTATTTGCCATAGTTGCCACGGTTTGCAAGTGGTTTGGCAACCTCACTTGTCATAATTGAGTTGTTATCAGATGCTGCTGCACTAATAGGAAATCTATTTCAGTTTCCTTCCGTCGCTTCTTACGATGATATGGGTTAGTCAGTTCTCTTATGCTTCTACAACACGAGTGGAGTTTTACGGGCTGTTAAAGAAGAAAAAGGTTGACAGTAGCCAGTTAACTTACCATAAGTTGCCGTAGCCGCCGTGCCTTGGTAACTCAGGGGCTAAACGCTTGCTGTAAATTAACCGGGTTCGATCCACACCAGCACCAATGAAATTGTTAATTGCAATTTTAAGCGCTGATTTACCACGTGCGTGGCAGTAAAGTTAAACAAAGTGAGGAAACCAGCATATACGAGAAATAAGAAAAAAAATATTTCGAAGACATGTGAAGTTCACCAACATGCATTGGGGCAGCGCGGCAGACATTTCCTTGCCCTAAAACCCTCTCAGACATGAGAAGAGGCCTGTGCATAGCAGTGAGACGTATATAGGCTGTAACTTTCACTTTATTATAAACCAGTGCTTGACTACCATCCCACATGGTGTTAAATGGCGATGAAGAAGATAAATCGCACTCTTCTCGTTTGTTAAACACTAGCGTCACCCGGCTTCGCACGGGTGACTTCTGGATTTCGACAACAGAGCCACCTACCGAGTCCAATTGTGAATCTAAACCATCCAGGGGCCACTCAAACACACACAATTTTTTTAAATTTGTAATTTTTTTAATATACCACTTTTTTATCTCTTGCATTGTCATCCGAACTTGAGCTATATTCTTAATTTCAAGTTTCCAGCTCATGGGAAAGTTAGTGTTAAATCAATTACTAAATTCCACCTGGAACGACAGACAGACAGACAAACAAAAAAGTGACTTAATAAAAACGTGGTAAAATACGATTCAGTGATAGTAAATATTTCGAAAACGATGAAGCAAATCACATTTAAACAATGAAGAAGTTTTTCTAAAACGATCTTTATCTGGCTTCTGAAAATAATACCGTTCAATTCACTCGATTTTCTCCATCCAAAACTAGGTCAAACATCTCGTTCCTTGAGGTAAACAACCCGAGACGTGCGTCCCTGTGTCCAAGTTTCCGGCGCGTGACGATAATTCGGATGTTTGTGTCCTTCCATGGTCCCACAACAGTCGTTGAATATCAAACTACAATATGCACTGTTGTATTTGTTGCATATATATACAGTACACATCAGTTGTATTTGTTATATAATGAACTTCTGACTGTTTACTTCCATTGGTGATCTCTTAGTGTGTTCGTATGTTTTGTTGTTTTTTTTATAAAAGATAGGTCAACAAGCATGTACGCAGTACACCAGATGGCAGTGGATGCTATGAACCATAGACACCCTTACCATGGACACCACACATTTTTGTCTTCGATCAAGAATCAAAAAAGTAGTAGCCGCGTAAGATTATTCACTACTCCATATCATTCTACAGGCGTTGTAAAAGGCAACAGAGAGAAATGAAACAGGACGTAGGCAGCTGCATCTTCCTGCTAACAACTGCAAACAATAAAAAAATACGGTTGCCAACCCAGGCGAAGCAACTATGGCAAATTATGCAGTAACCCATTCCAGTCGTAATAAAAAAAAATTGAGTGGTGATGTACCAAGTTCTCGGGGGTGAAGCAGATAAAAAGTTAGGAAACCCCTATGTCTAACCGAATACGATATATTCTGATTATCGTATGGCAATGAAAACAGCGCGGCGGTCTCTATTAACGTTTAACCGTTTATTTACTCTTGTAATGTTTTCTTAAAGTCTTTGTTGGTTTTAAATTAAAATAAAGGGACACATAAAAAAGCCTTACGCTTTAGTCTGATATAATAACCATTAAACATAATTTATTGACTGTTTAGACTTTATAGTCAATAAATAATAACGTTATGATATTTATGATAGTTATGATATCTTCATATTTTAATTGTTACATTTTAAACTACAATTAAGTTTGATATAAAACTCGCCAAGCTACAAATTCTTTGTCAGATACGATACGATAAATTTTTTCACGTGGTAGAGCCATGCTGCAGCTATATTAGTAGTATAGTTGTAGCACAAATAGGTCGGCTTGACCGGGGAATAACTACGCTCTCGCAGAACACCAACGTAAAATAGCAGCTTAGCGCTGCTGTGTTTCGTATTGTGAGTGTAGAGAACCGAAGCCCCTTTTTACTGGAAACGAGGCGTTCCATCTTAGTCCTCACGGGTGACAACGCATCTGCATATTGATTCGTAATCGAGGATAGATAAAGATGTCTATAGGCCACAGCAACCACTTACCATCAGGTGGACTGTATGCTCGCTTGTCACCTTTATCCTATAAAAGAAAAAAACGTTACAAATTTTATTTTAAATCGATTGAAGAACGTTGTACATTCCTATTTCTATGAATTAAGGAACTGTTATGAAACTTGGCACCCGTTCAGATTATTTTATCGACGAAGCCGACAACTCCAATCGTCGTTTGTACAGAAATTTGCCTCTTAGTTGGATTTAATCCGCAAAATCGCATCACGTTCAATATTAAAATCAACTTTAACATCAACTTTAACAACTTTAAGCAGTAAAATTCCATATTTTCAATGTTCAGTGACATTTATAAGTTAGTATTAGATAACAGTAATCCAGTTAACCAGTTACCGTGTAATGGCGGTTTAAAAATGTGTCAAAAGACGGGCAGCAGCGTCTTGCTAATAACGACTGAAAATAAAAACTGCGGTTGCCAAGTGTGGCAACTATGGCAAATATTCCTAATAATTGGCTAATTGGCCTATGTTCAGCAGTGGACTTTAAAAGGCTGTAATGGATCCAGTAAACATGTATTTTAAAATTAAAGGTTGGTCAGACACAATAAATTATTGCTCTATACATATTTAAACTAAAGTGAATTGTATTCGTATATCTACGTCCATAGATTTATCGCGGCAATAAAATTGCTGTAATAAAATGAAAATAAATGTGCTCCATAAAGCCGGTAATCCAGGTAAATCTAATCAGGATCGTATAATCTAAAACGCCGATTACTCCAGAGAGTTAGAAAAATAATTCATGAAACGCACGCTGTACATACGAGCGTAAAATGTTCAAGAGGTTAAGCTTTATGCGTCATAAAGGTCTTCGGCTTCAACATGTAAGTGGAAGTATAAAAAAAGAAAACTCATTTATTAGTGGCTCAGCAGTACAAGAGTAATTTATACAAATATCCTAATAAAAAAACAATTGTTTTAAAAAAGTCAAACAAATACAAGTGATTTTTTAAATTGTTTATTAATTTATTTGAATCTACTACGTTTTTTTTGCCATCTGATTCTGAGCTACGTTCAAAATTTCAAGTCTCTAGCTCATCGGGAAGATAGTTTAAAATCAATTAGTAAATTCGACCCGAACAGGCATACACGAAAGCGAGTTAATGAAAATGTGTTTATAAAAAACAAGAGAAAGTAATAAAATCACAAATGGACCGCCTCAGTCAGGCCCTCACCTCGGGCAGCATTTAAAATTTGAATTTAAAATAAACAACAAACAACAACAAACATGTCCGACTACTTAAATCGTATTAAAAAATTTAGTTCATCAACCTATTTTCTCCCATTGGTGTCGTGAGTAGCGATTAAGGAAAATGCCAGAAAAATCTTATGGTTTCCGATAGATGGTGGTGTAACCATCACGCTGACTCCACACTTAAATACCCATAAAAACTAGCAAATAAAAATGCAGACACTGGGAACAAAATCGAAAGCCTCATTACCAGTAAAAGGGTCTTCGGTTCTCACAACATTATCCTGCTATTTCCTTTGTTATATAACGTTAGAATGCTGTGCTCTCACAGGTTGTCCTTCCCTATTGATCCAACTACGTGCTGCAGCCATAATATAGCTGAAGCCTGGCTTTAACTCGTATATAAATATTATATTTTAAGACCGATGTAGCGATGTAGGGAAGAATCATAAGGGAATTTGTATGCGATCACACGAGAAATTCTTATCCCTTACAATTTCAATACAATTTTGTCATTGCCGTTTGAAGCAGTCGGTCCAGGTATTATATTTTGATCAAGATAAGTATTTCGGTGGCCATGAAAATACATTTTTGCTACTTTTATTAGTGCCTGAAAACTTGTTCGGTTTTCTACCTTAAGATATATTATATTATATATCTTGTCAAAATATACAATTAGTTATTTTCTTTGATAACAAGAAGCTATGTCATCATTAGAGAGTTTCTGGAGTTATAGCCTCGTATCGGTAAGAAAAGTGTAGGGTGGCCCCCCCTAGCCATCCTGGTAAAAGGTGCATAAGGCTTAGAACCGTGTTTTGTATTATTGTTGGGGGGAGGGATGCCTATGTTCAGCAGTGGATTTGTAATGACGATGATGTTGATGATGATGACATCTCTTACTGACATTTCTATACAATTTTTTTAAGAAGTTAGACAGCATGCAAAAAGTAGTCTTTCAGTCACGTAGTCGACACTAACGTTTTAATAAATTACTTCATCATATAATTTGAATTTGCTACTTTTAGGAGTGTCTCAATCAGTCGATTTTCATGTTTTTTTTTTAACTATATTAAGCCAGTGCTTGACTACTGTCCCACCAGATGATAAGTGGTGATGCAGCCGAAGACGTTGAAGCGCACTGACTTAGTTTAACAACGGCCTATTCACTCTTGAATTGAAGGCAGGTTGTAATCGTATGGAAAGACCGACGTTGGCAAATTATTTCATTTCATTTAGCTGTACGTATTATGACGACCAAGCAAACCGTTTGGTTCCATTGCGTGTTATATCGACAATAAAGAGGAAGCCGACTAATAAAACCTAGCTTATCTAAACTATATTTTATGCTATTTTCCTTAAATTAAGTCTGAATACAGTCTAGTTTAGTTTAGTCTTAGTAAGTTTGTTATTTTATTTTTAGGTTATGTGATTAGGTCGCATGAACCTCGTCCATGTAATGGAAGATATCATGAAATCTGTATTCTTGATAAACGGATTGGATATCGCAGTACATTCTTTGACGATATTACAAAAGAAGAACTTAAGAATATCACATTAAATAAACATATAGGACGCGTGAAGCTGAAGATCGGGCTAAGTGGCGTGCCGTGAGAGAGACCTTAGTCTAGTGGTGTCAGTGGCATGTCAGTGGACTGCCACAGGCTGATAATAATGTTGATAGACAAATTAATAGCACAAGAGCGAGTTCCATATTTATTGTGTATGTAACGTAATGTATAATTTATCAAGGCCAAGGAGTGTCTCGCATGTTTCGAATATCAACGGTATGCTTTCTTATGTTTTGATATTTTAACTAATGAACTGAATGTAATTTTCGACAGTGATTCCAAGCGGCTCGTTGGTCTAGGGGTATGATTTTCGCTTAGGGTGCGAGAGGTCCCGGGTTCAAATCCCGGACGAGCCCAATTGTTTTTTTTTCTGAGTATCATATTTGTTTTTTTTATTCTAATTATTTCTCTTACCCGATTTTAAAAAAAACGAGAATACTCGATACGTATGTTTTTTAAGTATGTTCACCGATTTCGCGAAATCTCCTGCATCGATTTAAACGATTCTTTTTTAAGAAAAGTTGCATCTCTAAGGGTGGAAAAATAGGGGATAAAGTTTTAAATGTACCTATTTAAATGACTTTCTATTTGTTACCGTAAACTTGTGATATTCCTTAGATCATTCAAGAGGATATAAGATTTAAACTTTAAAAAAAGTTAGACCGACTTCGAAAATGTTAATCCACGTAATAGTAGAGGTTTAAATTGTTCAATACATTCCTACTGCTACTAGTAGGAGGTAGGACTCCATTTCCGCCTAGGAGACCGTCTAGTTAAGTTTCAACTTTCTTACCTATTCCTGCTGCCGAATAGCAGCGTTCGCGCTGCTGTGTTCCGGCCACTTACCATGAGGTGGACTGTAATTTCGTATGTCACTACAGTTTTATAAATAAAGTGAATCGAAGACCCATTAAATATTACAGACCCAACACTCTCTATTGCGACCAATGATCAGTACAACTAGAGTTAACTAGTATAAGAAAATATTAAATTGTGATTGTAGTATGATGAACATGTAGATCATAAAATTGATAAAAGGTTAATTAATAATTAATATAATCAGGCGTTTATTTGCGGAAATTCATTATATTAAAGATGTTAAAAATTTATTAGCTAAGATCCGTGTAATAAAATAAAATGTTGTGCCTTAAGCAATTGAGGGAGGGCGGGAGGTGCTCTTCAAACTAGACAAGACATATCATTTTATTTTATTATGCAGATCTTAGCTAAATAATTATTAACATTTTTGATAAAAAGTTCTCAATTTATAACCTATAAATGGCAACTTCAGGAGATGGATCGATAACATTATGTTTAAATTAATGGAATCAGGCGTTACTTTGCGGAAATCCATTATATTAAAGTTCGAAAAATTTACTTGGCATTCCATCTTAGTCCTCAGGGATGACAACGCATGTACATTTTGGTTCTTAATCGAGGATAGATGTAGATGTTTATGGGTCGCAGCATCCACTTACCATCAGGTGGACTGAGTCATCGCTTGTTACCCTAGAATATGGGTCCCTAGAAAAGAAAGAAGTTTATGTTTAACAATGGCTTATGATGGACTGTTGTCAAGCCTTATCTCATCACCGAGAAGGTTTTAGGGCAAGGAAGTGTCCACAGCGCTTCCCCTTGTATGTTGGCAGACTTAACAGGTCTTTCAAATGTTTTTATTTTATTTCTCAGAAATTCAGGTTTCCTCATGACGTTTTCCTTCATTGCCAAGCACGTGGTAAATCAACACTTAAAATTACAATTAACAACTTCATTGGTGCTGACGGGGATACAACCTAGCCGACTCGCGTATTGTGAAATTTACAGCGAACTTTTAAGCATTGAGTTACCTCAGCTAACATAATGAACCTGATGATCTATTAACTGTGTTATATGATACATATCTTAAAGAAGAAAACATTTACTAGATACTTTCCGCTGGGGCGTTAAATTTTATAAAAATATTAAGCACCCCAGGGTTTCCTAATAAAAGTCGTAGAGAGAAGCCATTATTCGTTACGTTACTGTACTTATACTTTAGTAGTCGTAAATTACTGGAACAGAGCCTGACTGAAGCGATACAAAAATTTTATGGTTAACCTAAGTACGTTCATAATAAAGCTGGTTGGAAAAGGAGCTCGATGAAGCAACTTACCTATAATTATTACGCTAGATATTTCAGTAATAGTTGGGGACTCATAGGTTCCCTATGGATTTTCGATGATTTTTTGAGGTCCAGTATATATTAAAACCAAAAATATGAGTTTTCTGTAAGTGGTCCATAACTTTTAAATTCAAACATATCAGGTACTTTCATCATCATCAGCATCATGATTACAGTTCTTCATAAGCACTCTTCTGAACATAGGTAAGCCTTCCCCAAGGAATACCACAAAGCACGGTCACGAGCTAACTGTGTCCATCGACTTCCTGCATCTCTTACCAGATCCTCACTCCACAGCTCTCGATCCGCTTTCACAAATGAAATTGTTAATTTTAGAATTTTAAGAGCTATCAATTTAATATGCAATTTTTCGTGCTTGGCGATAAAGGAAAACAACTTTCCTAAGTAAACCTGCATATCTGATTAATAAAAATATATTTATAAGACATATTGTCAAGTCAACCAACACAAACCCTCTCAGAAATGAGAATAGGCCCTGGAGTGGAACGTATATAAATTTATATAAACTTTGAATCAAAGTAGTTGACGAGTATTTGTAACTAGGTAAAATTGTTCGACTTCGTAAATCCAACTTCGTCCGAGAGGCCAATCGACGGATTCAACTCGGCTGTGCAGCGTTCGGGAGATTACGACACATCTCATCGTCACGTATACCTCAAAACTTGAAAACAAAATTGTACCACAGCGGGTTGCCAGTGATAACAGACGTTGATCTGAGACGTGGTCCTTCACTGCTGGCCATATAAAGAAGCTTAAGGTCACTCAGCGAGCTATAGTGAAGGCTATGCGCAGTAGAACCAGAGTAACCATCATAGTTGAACGGATCTGTACGCTGTAGTAGCAATGGCTCATCCATATAGCCCGAAGAAAAGAAATGAAATTAAATGAGAAATTCATAGGGAAGAAAGGCGAGAGCGACAGCCTTGTACCGTTAAGCGAAGTGTAGGATGGCCTCTAACTATATCCCATAGCGAACGCCACCTCAAACCATCTCATGTTAAGTGGCTACTGCAGTTCATGGACTCTTGCAACATACATACAAAGCACAGCATACAAAGCAGGCCACAGATAAATTGTCACCTCTTATAAATGAGATGGAATGCCTTGTAAAGGTGTAAGCACTGCTATTGGGCAACAGAATCAAGTAAGATGGTGGTACTTACCCGGATAGACTCGTAAGCAGAAAAGGTTTCCTGTCACCCAGTAGATATTCCGTGATTATACTAACGAGAAACATTTTCTTAAATACTTTCATATTTAACTTTTTCCCTTTCACGTCATTCACTTTTTTTTTACGTGCACAGAAAATGTTTTGATTTATATAGATATATTATCTTAAATATATTAAATAGATAGAATCAGCTTCATGCGTAATTTGTTATGATAACATTACTAGAAATCACTCAAAAGCAACTCGCTTATTCTTTCTGCTACATTACTTGATCTGAGTTGAGTTGATTTTGGGAAGCAATTAATCATCATTTATAGAGCCGCGATGTTAGCAAGTCTAGGTTTCATTTAATTATAATAACTACATTTCTCGTAGGATGTTTATCTAAATTTCTACATCAATAAATTGTATATACCACCGTTACCGTTACGGTCTAAGTCCACTGCTGAACATAGGCCTCCCCCATAGATTGCCCCATATTGGGGGATAATTGCCATCGTCGCCACGCTTGGCAAGCGTGTTTTTTTATTCGGTTTCAATTTCTCTCTGTCGTCTCTTACGACACCCACGGGTGATATGAGGTAGTGGATATTCTTACACCACCAACTACACGGTATAATGCCACATTTTAAATAAATTCGTAGACGATAGCTGAATTACTAGATCGCTTCAGGGCATTGAACTATTGCGACTAGCAAATCCTAACTCTCACTAGTTTGTTTATAATTTGTGGAATGTATGTAACCCATCTTTACAGACTACTTTTATCAACCTTTCTCCAAATGCTGCATGCCTGCACGTGTTGCACCTTGCTATAAAGCTTGTAAACTAACTTCAATCGGTAGTACTGAATTACACACCGACATGTCAGTGAAGACACAAGGCTTCAACTGAAAACCAGCACTGCTTTTGTAGCTTTATGCTGAGTTAGAGAAATATTTGATTTCATATTTTAATTTTGTTTTTCTTTTTATTTAATGATGTGCATGTACTACTTCTTAATTGTTAATGCGTAAGCAGTTTTAGCATGCGTGCATATTTTTGTCCCGTGCGTTTGTATATATATATATATATATTTCTTTGATTAAAACGAGTGTATCAAATTAATAGTTCATTCTTTCTTTCTTTCTAGTAGGTCCTTTACTGAAAGGACTCCTTCTTCGTTGAATTCACCAAGGTAGGGACTATCACGTCACCTATTTTCTGCCGTTAAGCAACAGTGCCTGTACGTTTTGTTACGTTTGTGGGTATAACCTGGGAGAGTAAGTATAACGTATAACTACAGGATGTGAGGCATTTTGTCTTAGTCCTCAGTGGTGGAAACGCATTCGTAGGCTTTAAAGGTGCAGGCAGGTTAAGTGCTTTTTTTACGTGGTAGAGTCATACTGTATCTATATTATGGTTGTAGCACGAATGGATCGGCTCGACAAGGGAAAGGCCATGCTCGCACAGAATACCGGCGCAAAATAGCAGCTTAATGCTGCTGTGTTTTGTATGGTGAATGTAGAGTACCGGAGAGCCTTTTTACTGGAAACGAGGCATTCCATCTTAGTCCCAGTGGTAACACATCTGAATTTTGATTCTTAATCGTGGATAAATGTAGATGTCTATGAGCCACAGCATCAACTTACCATCAGGTGGGTTTTGTACTCTTTTGTCTCCTTATTCTATAAAAAGGCGTTCATGGACTGCAGTAGCCACTTACCATCGGATAAACTGTAAATGTTACATTGCAATAGCTTTTAAATCTTTAAAATACAACTTTAATTCAGAAAAGTATAGAAGATATACAAAATTTGGGACAAGAATATAAAGTATCGAATAAAATTTGTGTGCGATCCCATAGTAAGTTGCTTTACATAAAGCGCTTGTGATATATTTTAGAGCTATTCTTTATTTCGACTATTGTATTCATATCTATGAGAAATGAGGAAGTAAGCTTCACTTCATATCAGCTAGAATTACATATCGAACCCTATTTTATTCCGTCACATTATTAACCTACTTCATTATTCTTTACAATTTCCAAAAATATTATATAGATTTATGATATTTTAGGTAATTGTAAAGAATGACTTTAAAATTCAGAAATGGGCCAATTAAGAAGTGAATGTAACAAGATGTATTCAATGCAGGTATATGCAAAAGAGACATTTAAATTTAATGGTACTTCTCTCACCGACAACATAAGAGTGTTATTTGTAAAGTTTAAAATAAGATGATTCATTATTTATCATTGTGGCCTATCATATGCATGAAAGCGTTAATTATAAAGTTTAAAGCAAGATTCATTGTTATTATATTATGCACATTATTATTATATTATATCATTATTATATTATATTTTTTTACGTGGTAGAGCCATGCTGCAGCTATAATATTAGTATAGTTGTAGCACGAATGGGTCGGCTCGACCGGGGAAGGACCACGCTCTCACAGAATACCAGCGTAAAATGGCAGCTTGACACTGCTGTGTTTCGTAAGGTGAGTGTAGGCATTCCATCTTAGTCCTCACGGGTGACGACGCATCTGCATTTTGATTCTTTATTGAGGATAAATGTAGATGTTTATGGGTCACAGCAACCACTTACCATCAGATGGTATAGACTGTGTGCTCGTTTGTCACCCCATACTATAAAAAAAAATCTACTGGTGAGTATGGGCTTTCTTCAAGTACTATCACAAAACGCGGTTCCGAGTAGCTTCCACTGATCAATACCCCGCATGCCTTAGCTGATAATCATTCCGTATAGTCGGAGTCGCTTTAATACATGGCTGGAATATACCAGTATAAGACCGTGTCTCACGAACTTTACTCTTCCATCCTGTTTTAAATAGGTTTTCGTGTCTATTAATAAATAGGTATTTGCTATCCGTTGCAGTCTAAAAAAGTTCACTGCTAAACATGGACCACACCTATAAATTGCATCATAGGGGATTGCCATATATGCCACGCTTGGCAGGCGGATTGCCAACCGCATTTTGTATTTTTTTTTAGTTGTTATTAGGAAGACGCAGCAAAATAAGATATTCGGTATAGATAATATAAATCTTGAATCTATCATCTTCGATAAATCTTGATTTAATAAATCATGATGATAGCTGAAAAGATACCTCGAGAGAAAGTTTGTCTGTATAATTGCTATTGAATCGTATGCCTTGAGTTTAATAATTGCGAGTGAAAACAATTATGTAGAAGCACATCAGGATCATTAATCATTGACGCAAATGATAAAGTTTACTATGAAACTATTATTAGGTTTAACGTCATCTATTGTTTGCTGTTTAGTTACTATATCAGGTATAAGATCAAACGCTTTATAAATATAGCGATACCTTAGAAAAATACCTCACGAATCCAATTGCTAACCGATCAATACACCGTCAGTTTGATTATCGAGTCGAATTTATTTTGAGGGTAGTCAAATGAAAAATAAAAGTAATTTGAAAGACGATAAAATACGCCTGAAGTATACAATAATCCTACAATGGAAATGAAAAAGTGAAAGAAACAAAGATACTAAAAAGAATTGGCAGACTAAAACAGATGAAGTACAAATACGTGAATATGTAACTATATTTTTTATAGTATATATATTTATTTTAGTATTTGTGAAGGCGGGACGTTTATGATGATTTTATTGCTTTTTTAGTGACACGCCTTTTGTGATTATTTGGTCCTTGAACTGTAGACACTTTAAAACGAGGTTTTATTAAGAATTTATGTATGAAATAAAAATTCGTCTACATTGCCAGCTATTAATTATCATAGCGTTTTAAGACACATAGACATTTTAAGCTAAAAATAATTTATTAAAAATGTTTATTTGCCAGATAAACATTAGGTATTGTTGTAGTATATGTTGTATGTAGATAACCAGTTAGGTATGAAAACTCGTTCTAGTTGAGTAATTGTTAATTGCTATAAATCTTTATCTCAGGACTCTATAGACAAGAGACTATAGCCAGAATAATTTACTTTTGCTGTGATTTGAAGAATTACCTATTTTTTTTAATAATAATTCATGCCTAGTTCCAAAAACGAGAACGTTCTGTAATCGATTTGATTTCGATTTTATTGATTCTTCTGCTTTCATGTAAATTTTAAGAAAAAATGTCCCCTTATTATGGAAAAATAGGACATACATTTTTTAATGCAACTATTTAGACAATAATCTAGCTGTTAACTTAAATTTGTGATAACATTCCTTTTAGTCCACTCGACACTTGAAAGGGTGAAAACTATACTTATATTAAGAAAGTAAAGACTCCAAAAAATTCCACGTAATAGCTTCTGAAGTAAAGTTAAGCAAACAGAAGTTTAATTCTTTGATACACTACGTCTTAGCATTAGCTTCAAAAGCTATTATGTCGAAATTATTATTTTGGAAGTGAAACTTCTTTATCGACGTATTGAAGAAATTTAGTACGGAATTAAAAATCAAAAGCGTCACGTTTTCTTGTAACTCCACTGCCTGGGCTACATGAGTAATAAAATAAAGGTAGAGTGATATGTCGTAAAGAAGTTTCACTTCGTACGTGAGTACACAATTACATGCACAACTATTTTGTTGTTTTTGAGCTCGGTTTATAGTTTCTTAGTTAATTTGGTATATTAAGTTTTAATATTATTCTGTTTTGTGTTTGTAATATAAGAACGGTGTCAATGAAAAGAGGCGTGCTGATGCTTCTATAACTTTAATTAGACTGCCCCTAGTATATACACAGTAATCTATGGACTGTCCTCATTGTACACTTAACATAAACATATATTATCGTGGGGGCTACACTACATGTTATATTTAAAAAATATTCTGATTTGACATATCCTTCTTCTTCTTTATCGGCCAGTAAAAGACCACTGCTGGACTTGGGCTTTTCTAATTAATAAAATCAGGCTATACTTTACGGAAATCCATTATAAATGACATGTTAAAAATCAATCAGCTAAGATCTAAGAACATAAAACAATGTGTCTTACCTAGTTTGAAGAGCACCTCCCGCCCTCTCTCAATTGCGTGCACTACTCCCAATACCACTAAACACGGAAAGACACACCACCGTCGATGATACGATACGTGTTTCGCCTCTACACGAGGCATCCTAAGGTGAAGTAAGCTGCGGTGGCTGACCGCTAAGAGTTCACCGCTAAACCTTCGGTCAGCCACCGCATCGTCTCCGTGTCTTTTTATTACGTGGATCTTAGCAAATCCCATCTTAGTAGGATGCCTGCATTGATATATATGTACTACGCACTAGATTTCGCATTCCGAACATTCACTATGTTCAAATGAACTGTACTGCAATCCGTACACCTTACTATAGTGTCATTTACTGTGGCTTCAATATTCATGCAGTGTGAAGCGACGATAATAATACGAGATTTCAAATTAAAGTTTAAACCTTACGTAAATAACAATTCAGTAGTCAAGTAAGTAAATTTTTTTGTTGTTAAAGTAAATAAATAGGTAATAATATTGTAATATTTTACTATCTACCGTGCATGCGCGAAGACATAGAGTAGCGCAAATTTTTTGTTTGGAAGAGCTTCTCTAGTACGTAGTACATATAACTCAATGGATGCCTGTAATTATACTGGCTCTCTTAACCCTTCAGACCAGAACAAAGAAGTCCAAGTGCTATTTGATGGCAGAAATAGGTGGGAGGGTGGTACCTATCCAGACGGATTCCTAGGACTCTTACATAGAAATGAAGTAACGCCTAGTTAAACACAACACAACGTTTTTTTACGTGGTAGAGCCATGCTGCAGCTATATTAATAGTATAGTTGTAGCACGAATGGGTCGGCTCGTACGGGGAAGGACCACGCTCTCACAGAATACCAGCGTAAAATAGCAGCTTAATGCTGTTGTGTTTCGTATGGTGAGTGTAGAGAACCGGAGACCCTTTTTACTGGAAAAGAGGCATTCTATCTTAGTCCTCACGGCTGACAACGCATCTGCATTTAAATTCGCAAACGAAGATAGATGTAGATGTCTGTGGGCCATAGCAACCACTTAACATCAGGTGGACTGTGTGCTCGTTTATCACCTTTATTCTATAAAAAAAAAACTTTTCCATCAAATTTAAACTAGTGTGAAACTGGATAGTGTACTTATGGTGCCAACAAATGAAAATTTATTTACTGCTTTTCATGTAAAATTCTAGAAAGGTGTTTGCATCCGACCGATTCGGAATAACAACCAACCCCACCGTCGTCTCAGTGGCCTCCATTAATAAGGCGACATTTTGAAAATATTCATATCAATGAAAATTTATTTTATCAATTTATTCATAACACAAAAAAAAGTTTTTCGTATAAAATAATATATCTAAGATCACTACTGGCATTAATTTCTATCTGTTTGTAAAGTTTCATCACAATCGGTTCAGCCATTCTGAAGATTAGTACGGACAGACAGGCAGCCGGACTGACAGACTAAATTATTACAAATAAAGGTTAAAGTTTAACGTTACAGCATATATACGTCCCACTGCTGGGCACAGGATTCCTCTCATTTCTGAGAGGGTTTAAAATTGTCATAATGGCTGTACAAATAACCCCTTGAGCTCAATAAAAGGCAACTATTTCGATATTTCAGACAGACACATAAATTTTATTTATATGTATAATCTTTGTTAAAAACACCTCGGTACTTAATGCATTGTGGAGTCTACCAGCCCACCCAAAATAAAAAAGAATCTAACCAAATCCTCCTAACAGGAGTGGGTGATTATAATAAGCGTTTGGTTTAATTTAATAAGTTTTTTTTAATTTATAAACATTTAATCAAGTTTTAATATTACGCAGTTATTTATATAAGCAATTTACCTTGTTATGAGCTGTGTGTAGTCTGTGTGTGAAATATTACTTACTAAGGATTCCTAATAAAAGAGGTAGGAAGAGGCTATTACTCTTGTCGTTACAATAGTTGTGCTTTAGGAGCCATAAATTTCTTGGATCGAGGTTAAGTGAGGTGCCTTGAATACAATTCGCAATAAAGTATAGGAGGAAACTCGGAAGATAGTTTAAATGTTTAAAGATAAAATTTTCATGCAATTAACTTGAAACAAAATTGTATTTTTACCGTTACCGTTACAGCCTATTGAAGTCCACTGATGAACATAGCCCTATATATTAAATTTCCTTATAAGAGGGATATTTGCCATAGTTGCCACGCTTGGCAAGCGGGTTGGCAACCACAGTTTTATTTTATTTTTAGTCGTTTTAGTCGTTGATTTCTTTCCCTCTGTCTCCTCTTACGACACCCACAGGATGATATGGAGTAGTGGATACTCGTACTACACTACAATGATATACAACACGATGTATTTATACAATTATTAAAAATGAATTAAAATCGTTTGTGTTCGAAATTCGACCAAGAAGTGTAAACAACAGTATTTATTTTAATTGAATAACTTTTTTTTGTTATATTCTTTAGGGTAGGAATGGCAAATTAATGTTTAAACATCTACAGTCATGAGCGTGATCAGATTGCTTACACGCATCATTAAAATGTAATAAACACATAATTTATGTTTCTTTTTGTTTTGTGCACATCTATGGTACGTACCTATCGAATGATTTAAGTTTCATTCCCGTCTTTTACTATAATAAATACTAAAATAAACGTACGACAATTCTTGATAATTTTTTTAAGAATAATGGTGACATACAGTCCACCTGATGATAAGTGGATACTGTGGCCCATATACATTTACATCTATTTTCGATTAAAAATCGAAATTCAGATGCATTGCCACCATTGAGGACTAATATTAACTTATGTCTCGTTTCCAGTAAAAAGGGTCTCCGGTTCTCTACTATCACCATACGAAACACAGCAGCATTGAGCTGCTATTTTACGCTGGTTTGCTGTGAGAGCGTGGTCCTTCCCTGGTTTAGCCGACCCATTCGTGCTACAACTATAATATACGAGTAGCTGCAGCATGGCTCTAGAACTTATAAAGATTCAAGTCACGTCTTCTTTCTTAGAGTTTTTTTAAACGTTACCCAAACTAGGATTTTCTCCTGTATCGTGGAGGCAGTTTACAAACATAAATTGCACAAGGACAAACATCCAGACCCGGAACAATTATTTGTAGGCCATACAAATACTTGTTCCGTGCGGGATTCGAACCCGCGGCCCCCAGCGCTGCAACTCATTACTAAGCCACTGCGCCACGGAGCCGTCAGAGTGTTTTGAAACAGAGCACAGAATCGCCTTAAATACAGTATATATATTATATATTTTTCTTCTGGGTACAAGCTTACTCTCATTATTGATAAAGTTTTAGGAGTGTCCTCGGCGCCACCTGTCACCAAGATATGTAAATAACATGTTTTAATGAGAATATAGTATGGTATATTGTTACTTGAAATTATACCAATGAAAGACGAGTTTGTTCCATTACTTTAACCCATGGAAGTTCTGTTATAAAATTGTTATTCAACCTAAACTGCGAGCCTTTTCATGGAATATGATGCAACTTTGACTTCTGCGCCTAGGAATTTACATATTTACAGAAAAACTTAAAAAGGAAGTTAAACGTATGATTTTATGTTGACATTTGCATAAAAAGAAGTTAATAATATTTTTTGGCGTACAATAAAGTTTTATCTATCTATCTAATACAATGAAGTGGTCCCTTTTTAATAAATGAGGAGGTTCTGAATTCTTCTATACACATCTATTATGTCGGTAATGACATCTTTGTTTAGGAACTGATTTTAATGATTCTTATTTTGTTAAATAGGTTATAGTTCTTATAGCATACTTGGTTACTGCACAGTCATGGCACAAGCCGTTTTATGACTTTATGCTAATTGTTATTTAAGGGCAATAATTTAAATTAATTTGTAAACATAAAAATCTCGTTTTGTATTTTCTACATATAAATATTTTTATACACAAATAAAATAATATTTAAACTTAATATAATTGGTAACAACTAAACAATCAATATACTGCGGTTATCAACCCGTCTTTCAAACGTGGCAAGTATGTCAAAAATGAGGTAATCTTTAGGGAGGCCTATGTTCAGCAGTGGATTTTGCTAGAATGTGTAAAGATGATGGCGATAAGAAAATAGATAACACCTAGTAGAAAAACTGCCTAGGCCATGATCTCGTTATTTTCGATCACTGTTTTCGGCGAGTACTAATAATAATACTGTGGCGGCGCTGTCGTCGCGCCTCAAGCGAAAATACATCGAAGCCTAAATCGCGCTATCAAAGTTCCGAAGTAAAAGCAATATAATATATAGATTAGCTCAGAACTACCACGCGGAGCATTGGCCGCTCCCCGAGCAGAACACCTTGACGGCGGGAGATCTCCCCTTTCCCTACCACGGCCAAAATACAGTTTCCGATCCCCGAAACCGTATTTCAGAGCTGACTTCTGGTGTTGAATGCTTGCTACTAAATTGTTATTGTGCGATTACTCAGAATTAGAAAGCGCCGAGCAACCGGAGATGACATGCCTAAGTCTTGGATGGCGACAAGCTCGACAAATGTTGACGCGGTGTAGGATATATCTCGTCGAGGTCGTTATTCTTTATAAGAGTACAAACGAGCTAAATGTGTGTGGCCTGTATCCAATTTAAACAAAGAAATATATTGTAACACATATGTACATTGTAACCTTAAATTTCAACCTAGGATATACATAATATGTATCTCCGATAATCTGGATAACATGATCCAGTATCGCACATATAAACGACGGCTCCATGGCGCATAGTCTTAGCACTGAGTTGCGGCGCTAAGTACCGCGGGTTCGATTCCCGCATGAAACAAGCCTTCAAATAATTGTTCCGCTTCTGGATGTTTGTTCTTATGCAATGTAATTTATAAATTGCCTCCATGACACATAACAAAATTCTAGTGTGGGGGTAACGTTCTTCAAAAATAAAAAAAGACGAAACCCTCAGATTCTCCATAGAGGTCACCGAAACGTAGCTAATGGAGTGAGGCAACTGTGTATAAATCCAGATTGATCTCAAGCAATCACTCTGAAAGATTCCTTTTAATATTTAAATGACAAACGGAATGATTTCTTATATTTATGCGAACACTACACATTGAATTCAATGACAAACGGAATTTTGAATTTGACTCGTACACTAAACAATTACCAAAACCCATAAAAATTGTATTATTTTTAATTCATTAAAATCGGTTCGCAACACAACGCAAATTAAAAGTTTTTATGTGATTACGTTTAGGTCAGATTATACTGGAAAGTTATGGTAATCCCCAGTTTAAGCCAATAGGATCAATGAAAATTGACTTTCCAATTTAATCTCTGTGGCTGCGATTGTTACACTCAAACAAACTTTCGCTATTATGAATCGAATTGGAAGCTCTAACACTTTTGTTAATTAAAAATTTATATACTATTATTTACTTCTGTTATATTTTCTTATTTTGGTATCATTTTTCATCGTGACTATTTTGTTATCCAAACAGTTTCTATAACATTTGAATTGTGAAGAAATGGAACATTGCGAGTAAACCTGCAAGTCTGAAAAATAAATTGTTTCGATGATGTACGTGAAGTCTTTTTTTTATAGAACACATACGAGCTCACAGTCCACCTGATGGAAAGTGGATGCTGTGACCCATAGACAACTACATTTATAGAATCAAAATGCAGATGCGTTGCCAGCCCTGAGGACTAAGATAGAATGCCTCATTTCCGGTAAAAAGGGTCTCCGATTGTCTACACTCACCATTCAAAACACAGCAGCATTGAGCTGTTATTTTACGCTGGTATTCCGTGAGAGCGTGGTTCTACCACGATCGAGCCGACCCATCGTGCTTACAACCATAATGTAGCTGCAGCGTGGCTCTACCACGTAAGAGTCTGTCAACACGCACTGACGCAGCGTGAAGGATTATCTGCTTCATGACCCTCTCAGATATGAGAGGAGACCTGTGATGTTATAGGCTGTATTTTATTTTTCATTTTTGATATGAACACCTTTTTTTCCGTAAATAAAACCATTTGGGGAACGCAAGGTAGTGTAAACAACACTTATATACACTTATATAAAAGATTTGTCATCTTAACCCCTATCAAAATTTTAAAAACACGGGACGTATTTACGATTTTGATTATTGATTATTCGATCAAGATACTCCAAATATAATAGATAAACCAAAACCTTACAGTTCTCAGTTCAAAAGGTAACAAGATTTCGTTCATTAAAGGTAAAGTGACTTCGTCGAGGTCGTCACTTTCTAATAGAGGAAAATGAGCTACAAATTTGTTGCTACTACAGTCACTTGACGCCTGCAACCAATTTAAACAAAAATATCTAGTTATATTGTCATTCTTGAGTTTTAATACTTACTCGATCCTCATTCGTCACTGTACTAACCTTCCACACCCTTTTAGCTGAAGAACAGCTGTAAGTGAATTACTGCCAGGCAGCAGGGACAGATTAATTTGATTTTCAGAGAAAAATGCTAGCCCGGTTTTAAAATGATTAAAACCGGGCTAGCATTTGACATGGTCTACAACGTAAAATCGCTGAATCTCAGTTATGACAGCATTTCGGGCAAATTGGCTCGACCGAAGAAGATCACGTCCTCACAAAACAGCATCGTAAAATTGCAGCATAGTGCTCCTTTGTTTTGTGTTGTTTTTTTTTATAAAATTTCACTGAGAAACGAATTTACAGTCCACTTGATGGTAAGTGGCGATGGATACCTATAGACAACTTCATAAAAGAAGACTACAGATGCGTTGTCACAGAAGACTATGATAGAATGCCTCACAAACTGTAATTATACTGCCTCTCTATTAACACAGCAAGTACTGCTATTTGGCGGCAGAAATAAGTAAGAGTATGGTATTTACCAGGGTGGACTCCTAGGCCTTTTTTTTACATGTGGAAATGCCTTCGCATACTCGCCTCGCGGGGGCAAGGACGGGTTATGTCGGACTCACACCGACTAAAATCCCATGGTGTTCCACCTTCGCCGCATATTGGCAGGGCCACGGGAACGCTTTCGCACACATCCTCGACCCCACCAGCGCCAGCCGCCCCATGGCAGCCCCACCGCGGGGGAGGACCTCTCCTCCCCATTCTCTTCCTCAGGCAAGGCGCACCAGAAACACAATTCCGATACGTGGAGGCCATGGGGCCAGGAAAATCGTGCGCTCAGTAGCACCGGCTTTCCCAACCCCAGCGGCGGATTTGGTCTCTGACTCCGCCGCCAACCAAGTTTCCGCCGCGGAGGGTAGGGAGAGCGGTGCGGCCCCGTCAGATTCGCGGAGGATAGATTTTTCCATAGTTGCCAAGCAAAGCAGCCGGTTTGAGCCGGCAATTTTTGATTATTTCGAGTTATCTCCATCTCCTGTTTCAGTTTCTCTCTGTCACCTCTTACGACACCCAGGGGGCGATATGGGGTAGTGATTATTCTTACACCGCCACTTCACGGTATAAAGATACCAAGTTAGACTGTAAAGTTCTTGCTTCGGAAACGCAGAATCAGACATCTAATTCATAATTTATTTTGATGTTTTAGTTTCGTTTGGTCATTTGTTGTACAACTCATATATTTGGTATCTTTTTCCATACACTTGTAGGAGTACATATTATGTCAATTATCTAATGCGACCAAACTGCATGAATCACAAGGAAATAAATGTAATTAAACGTTTTAGCACTGATTCAGTGTTTTTGGAGTCCTTAAGCAGTATTATGAACCCTTATAGTTTCTTTTTGTTCGCTGCTCTTATGAATTATAAAAAATAGTTTTTACTGAAAATGATAAAAATTAGGAGTAACTCAATGCTTCGTTAAGCATTAAGCATGTGAAATTTTTCAGGATCGTTCCTTCATTTGTTATTGTTTATCAGATTTGATAAACGATAAATCCTCGCAAAGGAACACCGATCCCTGCTACGGATGATTTGCGAGACTATTGAAATTAAAAAAAAAACATACTGATTTCAAGATAATAAAATCTCGATCTGAGATTCAGAAAATACCTTTGTCTGATGTCTTATATCTTTGATATATAAATCTAGCGGGACTCAAAAAAATTTTACAACGATCGATCATTCCAGGGGTCGTTATCACCCACGTATATTTAAATCTTAAAACGAGTTAAGTTTCTCTTACTTTACATTTTCGGCTACAATATTAACAGACACAGTAGTTCTTAAAACTTTAGTTAGTATTAGAGGTAATCTGCACAGCGGAACCCTCACTTACGCGTGTTGTAACACGCACTTCGAAATTTCTTTCATTACCTCGTAGTATGTTTGCGGCCATTCATTTTGAGAGAGAGTTGTGGAAAAGCTATTACTGTTATCGCAAATATAGTTTTTCTTTTACTTTTGTTACTGACATATATAACTTGGATGAATGTGCAAAATAACTGAATGGTTAGCTCTATAGTTAGCTAGTAAGAAAAGAAAAAATATTAATGAAAGCCGAACCATAGTGTATAGCAAGTTAATTTGTATTTGGTATTATGTTTTATTCGGAGAACTAGTAATGGCATAGTTTGGAAGATTGCCACACATCTTCTCGTCAATTATTCTTCAAAACTTAAAACATGGGTTTACTACTTGAACTCACTGCTGGCCTGTGATATGGACTACCATGACACATAAACTATGGAGAGGCCTATGCTTGGAGTTTTTGTGCGTGATAAAATCTAAAGTTGATATCCAGAGTAGAACCAGAGTAACCAATCGATGAATATGCTGAAGTGACAATAAATAGGTATAGGTAATAAATAGGTCAGCTATAAATCTCGATAAACCGACAACCAAATGGGACTCTTACGTGGTATAGCCACACTGTAGCTATATTATAGTTATAGCACGAATGTGTCCGCTGGACCAGACCGACAAAAGGACCACGTTTTCACCGAAAACCAACGTAAAATACCAGCTTAAAGCATTTCGTATGGTAAGTGTAGATAAACCTTAGTCCTCAGGGTAACAACACATCTGCAGTTTGATTGTTAATTGAGGATAAACGTAATAAATAACTATGGGCCACAGTATCCACTTACAATCAGGTGGACTGTGTGCTCTTTAGCCACCCTAACGCTATAAAAAAGGGAAGAAAATTTCGTGAGTAGCAGCAAGCCTTCCACTCAATAGTAGAGTGACAAACTGAATCAAACTTAAAGTTCAAGCTTACTAATTTAATATTTATATTTAGTAGTTATAATTTTAAATTAATAATAATAGTTAAATTTTAATAAAGGTTAGCTCAGAATTTAGAAGTATTAATAGTTAAAATTTTATATGAGCAGCTGAGTAAACTACTAAACTGGGTTTTACCAAAAATCAGTAAAAATATAACATTTCTATATATTGTCTACGTCATAATGACAAACAGTAGTTTGTGCACTGCTTTGTTCCGATCAGAGTAAGTATTATTACAGACTGTGAGTCATTCCATCTTAATCTCCAGATGTTACGACGCATTGTAGCTTTCTTTGTTTGAAGTGGGTTGCAGGTGTTCATGGCAAGCTGTAGCCACTTACCATCTGGTAGACTGTTACATCGTTTATGACTTCAATCCAAACTTGATCGCCTGTTTTGTCACCCTTAGGAGTAGAATGTTTTATTCAAATTAATTTGGGCCACCCCGGAATCATTATTTTAAGTATTATTATATTTTAGGTGTGGTCCTATTTCGTAAAACAAATCACTGAAAATCGTATCACAGATAAAAAGACATCACGTAACATACAAATAAATTCAGTCGAATTGAGAAGCTACTCCTTTTGAAATCAGCAAATAAAAAAAAACAAAGGATTTATTTCCTTTGTTTTTATTTTATTCGTCGACTAGGTAGGATACAATAAGACAAGAATTGATTGACAAAAGGATATTGATGATGTTTACATTTTTCTTGCTCATATAAATGTTATAGGATGATTCTTATACTGATGAGGCGTGTTAGTTCAGGAGTTAAACGCTCGACGTAAATTTCATAGCATCCCAGATTAAATCCTCGCAATCACCAGTGAAGTTGTGAATTGCAATTTTAAGTGCTTATATACTGCGTGCTCGGCGGTGAAAGAAAACATCGTGAATAAATCTGCAATTCTAAGAAATTAAATAATTCCAGGACATGTAGTACATAAGTCTGCTAGCAGTGCAGCGGACTATTAGCTCACATAAAGGAGGGAGGGGGCGTGGTGGCTGTGCCCAGCAGTGGTAAGTTTACAGATTGTAACTTTACTTTTTTTGCTTTTATACTTACATGGTGGCCATATCCAAAAAATATAAACAACAAACGAAACATTCAAATAATTCTTACATTAATTTATTTATATTTCAACTTTGAATTAATTCATAGGACGCTAAGATTCAGAAATCATAATGGCTACGTTCATTTATATATATTTCAAGTATAGTTAGATACCTAGTTCGATATTATACCAACTTTGGCAAAACTCATGGTACCACACCATCTGGATTCTTGGCGGTCCCCCACTGTGCGATTTACTGGAAGTTTTCTAATTCGCACGCCTTCTTTGTGGAATTGATAACCACCGGCGATTTTCCCGGACCTATACGACTTAGAGACTTTCAAGAAATGAGCTTTCTCTTTTTTAAAAGGTCTGTAACTCATCTGGTGTTGCAGTTGTTCATGGGTGGCGATCGACATCGTCTATGAAAAAAGAACTTTACCATCTATTTATGCTTGTCAAGTTCATAACACTATTACCAGGTTGACGCTTAAGTTTGAGAGTTTGGATAAACAACATAAACGTGTTTTTGGCAGTTTAAATGCAACAGAGACTGGCGAAGATGGAAAAGAATTAGTATCAGTTGCCACAACGTGACGTCGTTTAACCTTTTGAACTGCGATTTTGAGACATGTTGGAGTCACGCTACAGCTTTAATATGCCTGCAGCACGAATTGGTTGCTCGAGCGGGGAAAGGTAAAGCTCTCACAGAATAATAGCTTAAAACAGCAGAATAATGTTGGGTTTCGTATGATGAGTGTTGGTTGAAAATGGGAAATGGATTGTAATTTACATAGACGCTGGCTGATTCTACTCGATACCGTTGACAATATTACTAAGGTCGGACGTACCTGAATATACGAAGGCGGATGCTCCTGCTCTCGTGTGCTTCTTCGGGGATCCCAGCGATATGGATTTCGATCACTCACAATTATCCAATTCGAGAAAGAATTTGCGGCAGAACATATATTTGGGAGCAGCGAAAAAATGTGCTTCCGCTCACGACGTGCGGCGTTGACATTACATTTCGATCACGTGTTGAAAAGATGTCCATAATTTTAACGGACCAATAATAAGCAAGAATTACATCGACCCGCGAAATACACGGACATTCAAACCAAAGTAACATTGTTGTAACAGTTGCGAGTATTCAGAGCAAATAAACAAACAAATTTCGACTGTTTATTAAACAAGCCGAACCATTCCTCCCGGCCTTGAAAGGGAAGCTTTAAAAGATGTAATCATATTTATCGAGTAAATTAATTTATTCTTACTTCTATGAACCTTATTACGACATACTTAAGAATGCTTGTTAACTACTTATGTCTACTTTATCTCATTATCTTATCTACTTCTTATTATCTAGAAGCTAATCTACCCTTTACCTAAATAATTTGTGAATTTTACTGAGTTGGTAATGGAAACAATTTAACCACTGGTCTTTGGTAAGTATCGTGCTTAGTCTTTACCATTGCTACACGTATAACGTCATCCTTACCTTTAAACGTTTGTATTATAATACCTAAGGGCCAATGTAAGGGCGTGACGTTATCCTGTATTACTACAACAACCGTTCCTTCCTTAACTGGGAAGGATGGTGAGTTCCACTTTTGGCGGGCTTGTAGGCTATGAAGATATTCTCTCCGCCATCGCATCCAGAATGACTGTACCAACTTGTCTAAGAGTTCGTATCGAGTTAGAAGATGCGGAATCGAATCATCAGTGTCAGGTGCTGGCAGAAAATCAAGCGAGACGGTATGTAAAAAATTAGCTGGCGCTAAAGGATCAGTGCTGAGCACTGTATTGGTCGTGAATTTAATAGGGATTCAATCTGGCTTAAAACTGTTTGAAGCTCCTCAAAGTTTAGAATTTGTTGGCCGATGACCCTATATAAATGGGTTTTATGCACTTTATGTTGCTTTCCCAGCAACCATCGAAGTGTGGAGAATTAGGAGCAATCAGTTTCTATTGGATACGACTTTCTGCTAACTGCTTTTCCAAATCAAAACTTTAAAATCAAACTATAGATAAAACATAATGAAAATGAGCTACTACATAATAAGTATCATGTAATGTTATATCAATAGAAGAATTAGCTAAAATTACTCCTGTTAATCCTCCTACTGTAAATAAAAAAACAAATCCTAATCTTCATAAAATAGATGGACTGTAATTAATTTAAGATCCATGTAATTTTGCTAATGAACTAAAAATTTTAATTCCTGTTGGTACAGCAATAATTATAGTTATAAGCTCGAGTATCAATATCTATTCCTACTGTAAATATATGATGAGCTCAAACAATAAATACTAATAAACCAATTGCTATTATAGCATAAATTATTCTTAAACATCCAAAAGTTTCTTTTTTTCCACTTTCTTGTGAAATAATATGAGAGATTATTCCAAATCCATGTAAAATTAGAATATTCATTCATTCTTTAGAAAAGCGTACAAATCGCAAAGATAAGACCGGGCGCCAATAAAATTGGTTCGGTTATCGGTATAAAAACATTGAACCGATCCTCGTCTAGCTAGGAATCGTTTATGGCTGCCAAGAAGCAAGCTATGCTGAGATCGCTTGCGAGCTCAATATGCACCGCTCGTGTAGTAAGGCATGTAAACAGGCAGATGTAAGCCTTACGGCTTTTAATACCCTTACCACGATAGTGTGTTACTAGGACAGGGCCGGCATAATCGCATCCAGTATGGACGAAGACTTTGATAACCGCTCTCACTCGAGATTCAGGGAGGTCTGCCATCATAGGGAACCCGGGTTGAGGCTTAAATCGAAAACATACGTTGCATTTAGATATGATGGCTCTAATTGCACGTCTAGCAGATAGTATCCAGTATTTAGCACGGAGTACAGAAGATAGCAACCCTCGTCCCGTATGTAAATATTTGCAGTGGTATGAGCGTATGAGGAAGTCTACCACACGATCCTTACAAGGAAGAATAGGATGTTTAAAATCAAAACTCTCCTCTAAGTTTGCCAAACGGCCACCTACGCGTAATACGCCATCCTTAAGAAATGGATTTAATTTTTTAATAGATGGAGAACGACATCTTCCTTTCTCCAAACGTTGAAGATCATCACTAAAATGTATTGACTGTATTACCTTGATAATTTCTAATTCCGCAAATTCCAAATCTGAATTAACTATGGGACCCAGGGACAGCTTCTTTATAAACTTGTATATGTAGCTCGCCACGTTAAGGAACCGTTGCCACGAAGAGTAATTACGTGCTAGCTTATAAAGAAAAGGTTCTTCGATTGGTTTTATTACTACTAGTGAAATAGACTTAAGCTCCGGCGCGTCGGAAGATTCCTTTGACACAAATGTTTTTATTGGCCATTTGACTTTTGGTAAATTGGCCCAAGGAGGCCCCTGTATTCACAGGGGGTGATTCATAAGTTGTGTAGGAGTTAATCCACGGAACAAACAATCGCACGGGTCTTCGTTACCCTTGATGTGGTAAAAGTGATCCGATAGTAAGTTGTCCTGGATTTTTGAGACTCTATTGGCAACAAATGTGTGCCATCGGTGTGGAGAAGAAGGAATCCAATTTAATACTACGGTCGAGTCTGAAAATGCTCACCGAATTAATTGGGTATCTACTAAAATATATTTCAAAAATCCTTTTTATTAATTTAGAAAGCAACAAGGCTGCACATAATTCCAGACGTGATAATGAAACAACTTTCAAGGGTGCATCCTTTGACTTTGCGCAAGACAAAATGACAGTTGTCTGATTTTGTTTGACGTCTACTCGAATATAAACTGCAGCACCATAAGCCTTTACACTCGCGTCAGCGAAACCCAGAATTGTTACTGAACAGCCCTGAACCCTCCAACGTGCCGAGGAAATTTCATCTGTGCAAGCAGAGGAAGTTCCCGTTGGAATTCATTCCACAATCGTGTAATTCGTTGTGGAGGATCAGCGTCCCAGTCTATTTTAGCAATCCAAAGCTCCTTGATTAAAAGCTTGGCATACAAGTTTACAGGTGCTACCAGGCCCAAAACATCAAACAAACGTGCGACATAGGACAAAATGTTTCTATTAGTGCAAGGGCAATCATCTGAAATCACCTCGAAGGCGAACTTATTATCACGAGGACGCCAGTAAAGACCTAATATTTTCAAGGTATCGTCCTTATGAAATTCGACATTTTGCGACAAGCGATAATCTTCAGGAATATGTTCAAGTACCCTTGTGCTATTGCTACTCCATTTGACTAGGTGAAAGCCTCCAGCCTTGAATAGCCCGATTAACTCTTGAAAGGCAGAAATCGCCCGATCGGAGTTCATCAGTGAGCTAGCTATATCGTCCATGTAAAGATCTCTCTGCACGATTTCTTTACCTATAAGGAAACGGTGACCCTCATCCTTTACTAGTAGCGAGACAGTGCGAAGAGCTAAAAATGGGCTACACTTTACTCCAAAGGCTACTCTATAGGATTCCAATGATTTTATTGGACTTTGAATATCTGAACCAACTCCTAAATTGTCATCCCGACCGAAGCGATATAAGATACGCTGAAAACGTCGATCCTACTTACGGATGCCTATCCTGAGATACATCTGTCTTACGTCGGCTGTGATGGCAACAGGTAATAGTGTCATATTCATTAAGATTGTAAAAAGGTCGCGTTGAAGATTGGGACCGGCATATAAAAGATCATTTAAGGAAAATCCGCTACTAGATTTAACACTTGCATCCAGGACAGGTCGGATCCTGTTGATAGTTTATTATCCCTAAGGACAGCGTGGTGTGGCATGTAAAAGTGTAGAGGATCTTTATCGGCTGTATCAACAGGAGACAAATAACCTTGATCTTTATAATCCTTCATTACAATGTCGTACGCCTCTCTTAGAGTGGGCTAAGGAGTAAACCTACGCTCTAAATGTAAAAATCTGCGCCTAGCAACTTCAAAGGAATTACCAAGAAAATCTGGACTGAATTTGAAAGGTAAAGTTACTTCGTAGCGTCTGGAAGCAGTACGCGTGACAGTCTTGCTACAATTTTACAAAAATATACTTAGGATCTATTTCGTCGAGTTCCCATTTTCTTAACTAAATTAAATGCGATGGCTGTCTAAAAGTCGATGCGATTAATAAAAATTTTTCTTAGTAATAAACAAATAATAATCGATCTTGTAAACAACTGTATGCGATGCGGAAAATACTTCGATATTAAGTAATATTTACAAGTCGGCGACTAACAGTATAAAAATAGCCGACATCAACCTAAGTATGCCACAATAAGGTTCAGTATCAATTACGTCGAAGAGTCGAGTCACAATCGGATGTACGTATTTAATAATTCCAATCCAATTGTCATCCGGGGAAATGGAACATTTTTGGTTGAAAATTTATTTTATTTATTTTATTTATTTAATATCTCATTACATTCATTAATTAAACATTACATTACGGTACAATCATGTTTACAGAAACTTTACCGTGTACCGATATCACCGACAATAACAAATATGAGGTGTAGTAAGAAAAAGAAATACACTATTTATTTGTTAATTGCGTGACCTTCTATTGCACAACACAATCCACCGCGCATGGATCCTATATTTTATACAGGGCGCTTGTTTTAGGGCGTTATCGCAGTATTTATTATTAAAACATATTATGTATAATTTAAATTATTAGTAGTGCATTCCATAAAGTAATTTTTAATTTTAATTTAATATTTTTGGTTTAATTCTGATTTTAATGATACTGGTAGCTGGTTAATTAGGTTAGAATCATATATTCTATGGTACGTTTACCATATAAATTATTGTATTTAGGTAAGGCTAATTTAGGTTTTCCTGAGTTGCGAGTTTTAGAGTATTCACATGTATGTGGAATTTTAGATGTTCATGGAAAAATTCTTCTATAAGAAGGGTAAACTTTACCTTTTCGTGTATAGGTATAATTTTGCAATGACTAAAAGGTTGTGGTAATCTGATTCTTTATACCGGTTTTAATACTATCCGGGACTATGGTTTTAAAATACGTGATTGTAGTAGATAATACGTTCTAGATGTGATCTGTACGTTCTACCATAGCTAGACAAACCATATGCTACTTTTGACTCTACAATTGATTTATATAGCTGTATAAGTATTTTATACGGAATTTTATATTTAATTATAGAAAACTTTGCAAGCATACCACGAAGTTTATCACATACATGCTCAATATGCTCTTTCCAGTTTAGGTGACTATCTATCACGAGTCCTAAGTAGGTCTGTGATTCTACCAGGTCTATGGATTCGCAGTTACATTTCATTTGGACCTGTCGTCTGTGAAGGCATTGGTGGTCATGCGCAATGAGCCTAGGTATAACCTTACTCCTATTTTGACTAGAGCTAATGTACAATAACTTAGTCTTCGCAGCGTTTAAGACTAATCCTTTATCATGTGACCACTTCATAAGCATATTAAAATCGTCTTGTAGGAGGTTGAGAGTGTCGTTTATATTGCTCCCAGCGGCAACCAAGCAAGTATCATCAGCATACTGGTAAATGTCACATCGCCTGATAATATTAGCCAGACTATTTACATAGGTAATGTAGTGTAAAGGTCCTATTACGGACCCTTGTGCAGTGCCTACAGATACATTACTATGTTGCTCATTGAATCACCCACTTTAACCACATGTTTTCTATCGGTGAGGTAATCTTTACACCACGACAGCAGTGGTCCTCTGATACCGTTATCGTTCAGACTATCTAGTAGTTGCTCATGACGAAGTGTATCGAAAGCCTTACTGTAGTCTATAAACACTACCAATATGTGTTTTTCTCATCTAGATGCTTATAGATGCTATTTGTGAACCGTTAAAAGCTGAGTGGTGTTTTATGAGGTTTAAAGCCAAACTGTTTATTAGTCAGTATATTATTTTATCATAGAAGTTATAGATCTGTCTACTAACATATTTCTCAGCTATTTTGTTAATGGTAGGTAATATAGTGATCGGCCTATAGTTATTGTAGTCAGACTTATTACCCTTTTTATGTATAGGTCTAACAATGCCTGTAATTTAATATAATGGAAATGACTGTAATTTACCTAGACGCTGGCTAATTCTACTCGATACCGTTGACTATACAATTTTATTAAGTTCGGACGTACCTGAATATACGAAGGCGGATGCTCCCGCTCTCGTGTGCTTCTTCAGGGATCCCAGCGACACGGATGTCGATCACTCACAATTATGCAATTCGAGGAAGAACTTGCGGCAGAACATATATTTGGGAGCAGCGACAAAATGTGCTTTCGCTCACGACGCGCGGAGTTGACATTACATTTCGATCACGTGACGAAAAGATGTCCATAATTTTAACGGACCAATAGTAAGCAAGAATTACATCGACCCGCGAAATACACGGACATCCAAACCAAAGTAAGATTGGTGTAACAGTTGCGAGTATTCAGAGTAAATAAACAAACAAATTTCGACTGTTTATTAAACTAGCCGAACCAAGTGTAGAGAACTGGAGACCCTTTTTACTGGAAACGAGGCATTCCGTCTTAGTCCTCAGGGGTGACAAAGCATCTGCATTTTGATTTTTAATCCAGGATAAATATGAATGTGTTAATGGGTCACAACCTTCACTTATCATTAGGTGGATTGTGTGTTCGCTCGTCACCCTTATTCTTTAAAAAATATAATCGGGTATTAATGTGTCGTGGACACGGCTGTATGTTTTACTTGGATACGTGCACCTAACGAAACGAAGTCAAAATGGCGCAACATCCACCTCCGCCGCATGCGATACGTCACAGTCCTCATTCAACGTAACGATTTTTTGAGAATTTAGCTATCGAGTGATGTAATTAAATTTTGGATGTAGATGATAGATATGTAACTGCTACACCAAACTTTATCCCTCGATTTTGTTATCATCAATTTTTGAGTTGTCTTCCACTATGGAAGCAAATTTAAAGACGTATCCACGTCAAAAATATATTATTTATATAAAATTAAAACTTTATTAAGTTTTGTTTAAGAAAACTGATACATTACCAAAAAAAAAAATATTGTGATTAGAAAGGCTTTGTAAATTTCTCTTGGCTCAGTCTCTCGTCGCTGAGAGCATGCACTCCCCTGCACGTAGCTGTGTTTTGGCGGTGTAAGAAAAATCCTCACCCTATTTCGTTCCGCTATCGTAAGAGGCAACAGAGGGAAACGATTCAGGAGATAGACAACGGCGTCTTCCTAATAATTCTATACCATCTTCTTTTTTTTCTATTTTAAAGATGTTACTCCACACTAGGATTTTTTCCCGTATCGTAGAGGTGTACATACATTATTAATGCAAGGACACGCATCCAGACCAGGAAAAATTATTTATAGGCAATACAAGCACTGGTTCCGTGCGGAATTGTAACCCGTTTCTTACAGCGCAACCCAACGCTTGGCTACTGCGACTCCGAGCTTTCATCTTGATTGTTTTATTTAATAAATGTCTTCGGTGATATCGTACAGTATCTAAGGTGTATCAAGTAAATAAAATCGCCAATCTGTCTGGAATAAAACAAATTTTACTAATTTTGTTGCGTTTAATTTTAACTTTTCTAATTCCCGACGGTTCGAGCACTTCACAGCTCTTATGGTCACGGGGGTGACTGAGGTGTTTGACGTCATAATGTTAAGGAAGGTTAAATCTCCAACTTTTATTTATTAATTTTTGGAACATCGGGAACAAAAAAGGATAAAATTAAACGTGATAAAATTTGTAAAATTGGTTATATTTCATGTGTAGTATTCGAGTAAATATAAAAAATCATTATTGTGAACCAATACTGTCTCTCTGTCGTTAACCCTAGAAAGATAACCATATTTTGACTGTCACAAAAGATAACCATGCGCTTTGGAGGCGCACAATATATTAATAAATTTTTTTTAATGAAATACCTATTTATTGTGTTCATTTACTTGATTGTTTTGAAATGTGGTTAATGAACTAATAATAAAAAACTTTTTTTAGTGAAATATGTTATATATTTTAAACATTAAACTTAAATCAAAAAACCTCTAGAAAAAATCAACAAAATTAACAGTCTTCTGTTTACAGGAACATAGTATCAAAAAATAATAAATTTTTACTTAAAAACGAATTATATTATTTCTTTTAACTAATCAACTAAAAAAAATCAGTCAAACTATAATCGTTTGGCTCAAATTTGGTTTGATAGGCATTCAAAACAAACATCATTTTGTGTTCGCCTGCAAACTGTTTTCCTGCATTTGACGCAAGTCATCTTAGACATTCTCTTTTTTTTATTAGTGCAAAGGTGCAGTACCGCCTTTTCTTGGCTGGAGGTTCTTCTTCATTATCTGTATCGTTCTGCATAACCGGTTTCGGAAGAATATTTGCGATATTATCTCTCACATGCTTTGCAAAGTAGGACTTCAGTCTTTCCTTCATCCACGATTCAGATAACTGGGCGCTTAACTTTTTCATATAACCCCTTCTATTTAGAGGCTTTTCATTTTTCGCAAGAACGTTGTGACAATATATAACATAAGAATTGACGAATGCTATGTTGAGAATGCCATAAAACATAGACATTGGCCATTTATTGGTTTCCTCGAACATGACATTGAGAACACATTTGATCGAAAGTGTCCACCCGCCTTTGGTCTGATTATAATACATTATAATTTCAGGCTTACCAGTTATTGGGTTGATGACACCGTCTTCATCACACGATGATAGCAGGTAAACCATCTTAGAGGGCTTCGGTTTGTACGAGACTAGGGTCAAACATCCATCGTAGCAGAACATTGACGTGCCTACCGAACGAGACCGAGTGTTTTTCAGTTCTTCGGGGATTTCTCGTTTATTGGATCGTATAGTGCCAACGAGGGTTAGTTTGTACGGTTCCTGAAGTAGGGATTTCGCGAGAGGAACCGAAGTGAACCAATTGTCACAAGTTATATTTCTGTTTGTGCCATGCAAGGGCCGAGACAACTCCTTTACATAAAATTCTCCTTGTGGCAACCCATTAGTGTTCGTAGCTCTGCCAATATACGGCATTGCATTTAGCATGTACTTCGTTCCGCTGTCACACAGCATAGGGATTTTAATTCCATATTTACTGGGTTTATTGGGGAATTTGTTTATTGGGGAAATTGGGAAATTGCGATTATTATATACATGCGGAACGGGCACCGTCCTCGAAACCCTAATAATTGCTCAGCTTAATTCAATTGCTCAGCTCAATTCAGCTCAATTGCTTAATTCAGCTCAGGTTATCTTTATAAATCTAAGATGATGAAGTCTACACTTAATCTATATATTATTAATTTCAAACACTGCAGTGTTACCCAATCAAATATTTCATTTAAAATTTTGTCGCCTTGTTCAAAATAACACGGCGAAATTGTGCGATTCAGTATCACTCGAAGGGCTTAACAGAAATTGACTTTCCAAATTAATTCTTTTTCGTGATTGGTATTTTCGCATAGGATTAAAACTGAAAGCAAAGCATCTATTGTTATTCCAAAATAATAACAGCATTTCAAACGTTCGAATTAAGTCTAAATTAGGAGTGTCGGTATGTAATTTTAAATAAGGCAATTTATGGGAAGGCCTGTGTTCTGCAGAAGCAGAGGACTTTTGATAGGCTTTAACGGAAACGGTGACGGTATGTAGTTTTAGTAAAGGTTTTTAAACCCTGACGAAAAAGAGCGGTGTTTTATGTTTAACGTGTGTATCTGTGTGTCGGTCTGTGGCATCGTAGCTCCCAAACGGATAAACCGATTAAGATGTAGTTTTTTTTTTTTGTTTGAAAGGTAACTTGATCAAGAGCGTTCTTAGCGATGATTCAAGAAATCATCGCTAAGAACGCTCTTGCTTTTAACGTTGTAGAGCCATGTAGCAGCTATATTACTGGTATAGTTGTAGCACGAATGGGTCGGCTCGACCGGGGTGGTCCTTCCCCGGTCGAGCTCTCACAGAATACCATCGTAAAATAGCAGCTTGACGCTGCTGTGTTTCGTATGGTGAGTGAAGAGAACCGGAGACCCTTTTTACATGAAACGAGGCATTCCATCTTAGTCCTCACGGGTGACAACGCATTTGCATTATGATTCGTAATCGAGGATAGATGTAGATGTCTATGGGCCACAGCAATCACTTACCATCAGGTGGACTGTGTGCTCGTTTGTCATCCTTATCCTATTAAAAAAAATCTTTTCAGCCGTTTGGAGATCTTCAGCCCTTTTTGTTTCGGGAGTTTTTTAAATTTTGTAATTTAAGTTATAATAGTAGTGGTAGCTCTAAGTGAGGCGTTCCCATTAAATTCACATTCATTTTAATTTAATTCTAATTACTAATATATTTCGGTATAACAAATATCTCAGTTTTTTTTAGTAGTAAATATCTTTAGTTTTTATTTTATAGAATAAGTGTGTCTTAACACTTCAGAATGTGAGTTTATTTTATATTTTTTTTAATTCTTAGAAGTCAACTTTTTTTTTCAAATTGTCAATATCAAAGAGAAATATACACGCACAAAATATTTCATAAAGCATGTCAAGCCCTTAAATCTATATTCATATCTACATTCATACACTTTTACTTCTCTTCTGAATGAAAGACATAAGTATTCCAAAGAATACCTTTAAACTAAGGAGGTCAGGCGAATAACATTTTACAGCACCACATTACGGTTTTTTCACTTGATTCTATTCGGACTTTTCATTAATGAAAACGTTTTGATCACTATTTATCTTCTTAACCGTCAATGTTTTGAATCAACTGCCATATAAAGGACCTTTCTAAGAACATACCAACTCAAATACTATGGCTACTGAAATCCATGGACACCTGCAGCCAACTTCAAGCAAAGCAAGTAACAAACGCATTGTCACCTTTGAGGATTAAGATGGAGTGACTCATAGCCTGTAATAAGAGGCTGGATACCTACCTAGACTGACAGCAGTAAAGGAGTCCTACCACTTAGTAAACTCTAAAGAAACAACTGTGAGCACAAAATCTATGCCCTCGCGCTGATGCTTCTCTTCAGTTTTACAGTCACCAGTTTTTAAAACTTAGTTTGAACATATTCCTAAAGATTTTCAAAAGATCACCAGACAGTTGGGGTGAACGTTGGTAAATATTCGCCGAGAAGTTTTTCTACAACATTAAATCTTGTAACATAAACTTTATGTGTTGTTAAAGAAAGTTGCTTTTGCCTTAACGTGTTTTTTATTTACCTAACTTATTACATTACGCTCATAACTTTGGTCGTAAATTCCACTCGATTGCACGGTAAAACAGACATCAAATAAAAAATAAACTCCATAAGTGAGATGCGTCATAACTAAAGGCTGTTCTAATGATACGTTAAAAATCATGGTATGATTAACCTGACTTTAATCTCTGTTGTTGGCATTACTGAAATACATATATGTATATATAACATATATTATAGATCTTTTGACATCATCTCCACACTTGGATATCATGGAGGTGTTTACATAAATAAAATGCATTATACGACTATCCGTGCATGTCATCCAGTGGGTGTAGTAAGAGGTGACAGAGGGAAGCTGAGACAGCCTAACAAGACATGAATAACCATTTAAAAAAAATTATACGTCTGTTTTTATGTCTGTCTGTATGTGCGGCCTAATCTTTGGAATGGCCGAACCGACGGTGATGAAACTTCACAAACAGTGCTAAGTGAGATCTATCCAAAAAAAAATTTTTTTAAGAAATCGTGTAATTGATATATGGTCTGTGATGATTATCTTAAATCTAAATAACGCCACATAAGATCGAACGCCATCTAAAAAAGCTGGGCGGTTCACTACTATACAACAAAATAGCTGGAGCAATAATTTGTAGGCTATAACCAACATGTGTGTTGTGTGGGATTTAACGCCACAGACAAACCCGCCACTGGGATATCAAACCCGCATTATTACAATCAGAAAATATCTTATGTTAAGGATGAGAAAATGAATTATCTAAGATCGTAATGTAAAATGAAATGGTATATAATATCTATTTTATATTATATATGTAGTTAGGAACATGTAGTGCCGGTGAAAGAATATCCACTCATATCGTCCCGTGGATGTCTAACCAGATTTTTGGAACGAAGTTCTTTATCGGACGGTACGGATTTGACGGATGGGGGCTAGGCGACAAAAAGTGTAAGATTATTCCGTCACGGCCGCTTCTGACGTAGTCTAGCTGCCAGGCTCGCAAGCTCGCACTTTTTCTTATCTTGCCATGAAAAAATATTATTTTATTTTAAATGACGCTTCATTTTAAAAGACTCTATTAATTCATTTATTTGTATTTGTTAATCAATAATATAATACGTTTATCAATAATAATATACAACGAAAGGAACTTCGTTCCAACCGAGTGTTCCACGACACTCACGCATATTTTTTAATAGAATAATGGTGACAAATGAGCACACAGTTCACCTGATTTATCCTCTCGATTAAACATAAAAATTCAGATGCGTTGTCACCCCTGAAGGCTAAGATATAATGCCTCTTTTCCAGTAAAAGGGTCTCTGGTTTCAACGCTCACCATACGAAACCTTTCATCTGCTATTTTAATCTGGTATTCTGTGAAAGCATGGTCCTTCCCCGGAAGAGCCAACCCATTCACTCTCTACGTAGTATAAACAAATAATAGGCAAACAGCAACTAGCAAAACTTGGTAGCAGTCAATTTGATGATAAGAGGCAAAAATTCATGATAATCTATGCGATAGAGGGAAATAAACCAGGACATGGACTTCATCATCTTCCGATAAAAACTTATAATAAGTAATAGAAAAATACGGTTGCCTAGCGTAGCTACTATGGCAAAGTCCCTATGAAGTAATCTATGGGACTTTTGGTAGGTTGTAACGGTAACGGTAACTAGTTTCTCTCTAAGGTTAGGGTTCTCTCTCTAACCCAAAATTGCTTGCACTATTTCTGCCACCACTAAACACCACTACTTAACACCACCCTGAACTCAATTCAACACACACAGCATCGTCGTCAATACGACACATATTTTGCCTGTGTACTCATATCGCTAAACTAGGTATCATCAGATCTTCAACCATCATCTGTCTCTTTTTTTTAGATTTAGAGTGATAAATGAAGTACAAAGTCCATCTGATAGTAAGTAGATTTTATGGCCCATACATACATATCATACATCTACACATTCTAAATTAAGTATAAAAATGCAGATTGAATGCCTCGTCTCCAGTAAAAAAGGGTCTCTGGTTCTCTATACTCACCATACGAAAAACAATAGCATTGAGCTGCTATTATTCGCTGGTATTCTATGAGAGTGTGATTCCTCTCCATTCGTGCTATAACCATAATATAGTTGCAGCATGGTTTTACCACGTAACGTCTCTCAAAGCTTAAAATTAAAAACTCTTTTGTTCACTCTGCCGTTACGTGTTCGCTTATCGTATTTAGGTACAAAAACACTATGAACTGGCGATAACCCATGTTAGACTTACCGCAATGCACTTACGAGTAGGACGGATTCAATTAAACTTGTATAAGTATTAATGATTTCTTATTCAATTGTATAAGTCTTATCTTGTAAATAAAATTACTAATTACTCTAGATTTAGATCACTTTTGGTTTAACCAAATCTTAATCCAGGGATAACTGTCTATTCGAGAGTCGTTAGATCAAAATTCATGGAGTAAACCAGTTATCCCAGATAATTTTAATGGCGTAACAGCACATAGTTGTTTTCGTATGCTTAATTATAACTTCTTGTATATTTGGTCGAAGTTTCCTTCTTATTTGAGATAACTTAAATTAAATATTTAAAAAACCCGAAACAAAAAGAGCTGGTGATCTTCAAACGGCTGAATAGATTTTATTTAAATATAGCTAAGAACACTCTCGATTAAAAAAGCTTACAAACGAAAAGAAACTTAATCAAAATCGGTTCATCCGTTCAGGAGCTATGATGCCACAGACAGATACACAGATACACACTACAATCATATAACAAACCTCTGTTTTCTTCGGGGGTTAAAATAATATAAAATGAATAGCAGCTGCACCCGTACGCGGCATAATGAAAAATGTTTATTTCAGTTCGCTTTTACTGTTTTAATAAACTGTACATATGTGATCATGGTAACTGCTTGGAGGTACATAAAAATTTCATTACTTTTTTATCTCCAATATTGTAAAATTACTTAAATTGCCGTTTTTGTAATTGTGAGATTTAAAACCAAAATAATATTAAACCAGGCTTTTGCCCCCGCGTGAAGTTCAGAAAACGACAACATTACGTAAAAGAGGCACTATGTTATTCCATGCAGGCAATGTGTTATTTCAAGACCTATGAAGGCATAAAGAGGTAATTATAGTATAACGCCTTAGACATATTATATTATATTATATTATACATTTATACTTGGTAGAGCCATGCAACAGCTATATTAGTAGTATAGTTGTAGCACGAATGGGTTGGCTCGACCGGGGAAGGACCACGCTCTCACAGAATACTAGCGTAAAATAGGAGCTTAACACTGCTGTGTTTCGTATGGTGAGTGTGGAGAACCGGAGACCCTTTTTACTGGAAAAGAGGCATTCCATCTTAGTCCTCACGGGTGACAACGCATCTGCATTTTGATTCTTTATTGAAGATAGATGTAGATGTTTATGGGTCACAGCAACCACTTACCATCAGGTGGACTGTGTGCTCGTTTGTCACCCTATCCTATTAAAAAAAAAAACATCCCACAGGAACCATATATTTTTCCGAAATAAAAAGAAGCCTATGTCACTCTTTGCAAAAAATCATGTCGGTCCGTTGCCCCGTTGCAATGTGACAAATCAAAAAACATTATTTCGCATTTATAATATTAGTGACCATATATATATAATAATCAACACACAACTGTCTATATTTTTGGAGATTTTGCTCTTGTTAGTTATTTTATTTTAGGCTCTTCATGAAAATCTGCCTAGTCCTAAAATAATGTTCATAAAATTACTGAAATATACCTTGAACGAATTTCGTGATACTCTCCCAATGAAGCAAATGTAGGAATCAGTTGTTTTACGTCGCTATGGACTATAATTAATAATAAACAAAAATAAATAAAAAATATTATATTATTAAATAATAACCAAACAAGGAATCGGATCCTTTACGAAGTAGCTCAGAGTACAATTTAATTTTCCCGACAATCTGATTTCTGTTAGTTTTATTTTGTAGCCCATGAACAATGAAATCTATCTTTTGCTTCATTATCAAAAAAGTCAACAGATTAAACAGATTTTAAACGCAGAACTATAAAGGCTAAGTATTTTTTATAAATATATAAGTTTTTAATTAATTACAGAATTCTTAGTTATCCGATCTCAAAACAACATTCAGCGAGTATTTTGGATAGAATGGCCTACAAAATACTATGTAATTATTGTTCCAAGTCTACCACATAATATGTGGTGCAGTTACACCATAGTTGTAACACGAATGGGTCGGCTAGACCGCGACCTAGGACCACGCTATCATAGTATACCGACGTAAAATATCAGCTTAATGCTGCTGTGTTTCGTATGGTGAGCGTAGAGAACCGGAGACCCTTTTTACTAGAAACGAGGCATTCCATCATAGTCCTCAGGGGTGAAAACGAATCTGCATTTTGATTCTTTATCTTTATCTCAGGGCCACAGCATCCTCTTAACTTCAGGTGGACTGTGTACTCGTTTTGTCATCCTTATATTATTAAAAAAAATAAAGTTTGGGTGATTGTCCATGTGTCATATGGATACAGCTTCAATGATACCGAACAACACAATGAAAGTTTATAAAAATAATTATACAACAAAGCATGAGCCGTGGTAGATCAGGGGCTAAGCGCTCGCTGGAAATTTAACAGTACGCGAGAAACCTGGCTTCGATCCCCGCCGGAATCAATTAATTTATTAATTGCAATTTTAAATGCTGATTTACCACATGCTTGGCTGTGAATGAAAACATCGTGAAAACTTGCATGTCTGAGAAATAACAAAAAATGATATTTCGAAGACATGTGAAGTCCGCCAACACACATTGGGGCAACGCGGCGGACACTTCCTTGATCTAAAACCCTCTCAGAAATGAGAGGAGGCCTTTGCCCAGCAGTGAGACGTATATAGGCTGTAACCTTACTTTACTTTTATCACAAAATAGCCCCGGTTTTGCCTGGTCAATTAACATAGCGACACTTAGATTTTTTTTAAATAAACATTAATGACCATTATTTGCTTACTCAATGTTTCCATTTCACGAAAAAAAATCGATTAGGTTTTCGGATTACTCCCGACGTTGCTCTCGTATCTGTTTGTAAATTTACATTATCGGTTCATTCTGAAAGCCCGCACAGACAGAAAGACTGCAAATCATTTTACAAATGATTATTCATATCATAATGATATGCAAATAACCCCCTGAGATTGATAAAACGCTGCTGTTATTTCCATATTATAGACATTTTAATGCCGTGTAGTGGCGGTTAAAAATATCCATTACCTCATATCTTCCCGTGGGTGTCGTAAGAGGCGACAGTGGGAAACAGGCAGGAGATGGGCAGCAGCATCTTCCTGATAACAGCAATATCATAATAAAAAAACTGCGGTTGCCAACCCGCTCGCCAAGCGTGGCAACTATGGCAATATACCACCCAATGAATAAAGTTACGAAAAGACGGCCCCCAGTCCCCGGTGGCCCCGCTATTCTTGGCTACGGTGGCGATGGTAACGGCGGGGCAGGGAATGCTAAGAATCTCCGGTGGAGGTTCGGTTGCCACCTACGATGACTACACCTGGCAACTTATAACGCACGCACCCTGAGGACTGACGAGAAGATCGCCAGTCCTCAGGATGCGCTGGAATATTATAGGATTATTTGAGGTCCGAAAAGAGGGGGAGGACACGGTAATCCTCGAATCCGGCAACTTGTACTATCACCGGGGGGGCGAATATCTGTCCCAAGGAGGTGTCGGATTTATCGTCCACAAGTCTCTCGTTAACAACGTTGTAAAGATTGGGAGTGTGTCGACGAGGGTTGCGTACCTTATACTCAGAATCACCAACGGTGTTACGGTGTTAATGGGAGACTTCAACGCAAAACTAGGCACAAGGGACAACGGTGTGCTGAATGTAGGGAAATTCGTAATAGGGCGGAACGACGAATAACGGAACTAAGGGGCCAGCAGCTAGCTGACTTCATAGAGAAAGAGGGACTTTTTATGATGTACTCTTTCCTCCAGAAGCGGCCCCACAGGAAGTGGACCTGGTCGAGCCCCGACGGTTCGACAAAAAATGAGATTTTATTCATTATGACGGCCAGAAGACAACTGTTCATTTATGTATCAGTGATCCCGAGGGTGAAAACTGGTAGCGATCACCGAATGGTTAGAGGCACATTGAACCTAAACGTTAAGTTGGAGAGGTCTCGTCTAATGAAGTCAACGCTCCGTCCCCTCGTGCTATAGTCCAAAGTCCCGAAACTTTTCAGCTCGAGTTACAAAACCGTTTTCAGTGCCTAGAAGACTGCAATGAAGTGGACGATATGAATGATAAGCTCGTGGAAACTGTTCATGCGGTCGGAGCTAAGTTCTGCAAGACCCGCTGCAGAAGAACACAAAAACTCTTCGATCACACTCTTTATCTCATGGCTGTTAGATGGGAAATAAAGCTGTAGCCTTCAACAGATTTGACAGCATACAGGCAACTGAACAGACAGATCTCCAAATGCATGCGGCGGGACTTACGCAACTTCAATACAGCTTGTATTGAAGAAGCGATCGAGCGGAACCAAGGCTCTAAAGTCTTTGCGAGAGATCTGTCTGCCAGAAAAAGCCAACTGTCAAAGCTGAAGACCGAGTGTAGTAGCATCGTTTCTGGGACACCTGAGATTTTGAGTGAGATTGAGAGGTTCATGGGCAGCTGTACACGTCATCGTTGGAGCCACACGCAAGTGTGAGTAATGATCAAAGAGCGAGTCTTATCCGACACTATTCCGAAGATATCTTGGACGTCAGTCTGAGCGCAGTCTCTCCAGGACATTAAAAACGGCAAGGCCCCAGGTATGGATGGAATTACAGCGGAGCTTCTGAAAGCGCGTGAAAAACCGGTACTTTAAGTCTTTCAGAAGCTCTTTAATTCCGTCCTCCATGGTGGCACTACTCCGGAGGCGTGGAGCAGAAGTGCGGTGGTCTTTTTCTTCAAGAAAGGCGATAACGCTCTCTTAAAGAACTACAGACCGATTTCACTTCTGAGCCGCGTCTACGTGCTGTTTTCGAGAGTCATTACGAATCGTCTCGCACGCAGACTCGACTACTTCCAGCCTCCCGAACAAGCCGGTTTCCGAAAAGGCTTTAGTACCATAGACCACAAACACACCCCTCGGCAAATTGTACAGAAGACAGAAGAGTACAATCTGCCACTTTGCCTTGCGTATGTAGACTATAAGAAAGCCTTTGATTCCGTCAAAATTTGGGCGGTGCTATAGTTCCTTTAGCGGTGCCAATTTGACTGTCGGTATATCGAAGTGCTGAATTGTTTGTACAGTAGGGCTACGATGGCTATCCGAGTACAGAATCAGAGTAAGAAACCTATCCAGCTGCAGAGAGGTATAAGACAGGGTTACGTTATATCCCCGAAACTCTTCACCACTGCATTGGAAGACGTTTTCAAGCTACTGGACTGGAAAGGATACGGTATTAACATCAATGGCGAGTACATCACTCACCTTCGATTTGCCGACGATATTGTCCTTATGGCAGAATCGCTGGAGGACCTAAGCACTATGCTCAATGACCTCAATAGTGTCTCCCAACGGATAGGTCTTAAGATGAACATGGACAAAACAAAGATCATGTTTAATGTCCATGTCACACCTATGCCGGTAGTTGTTTAGAGCACTAAGTTCGAAGTTGTTGACGAGTATGTTTACCTGGGACAAATAGTCCGACTTTTTTTTTTTTTTTTTTATAGGATAGGGTGACAAACGAGCACACAGTCCACCTGATGGTAAGTGGTTGCTGTGACCCATAGACATCTACATCTATCCTCAATAAAGAATCAAAATGCAGATGCGTTATCACCCGTGAGGACTCAGATGGAATGCCTCTTTTCCAGTAAAAAGGGTCTCCGGTTCTCTACACTCACCATACGAAACACAGCAGCATTAAGCTGCTATTTTACGGTGGTATTCTGTGAGAGCGTGGTCCTTCCCCGGTCTAGCCGACCCATTCGTGCTACAACTATACTACTAATATAGCTGCAGCATGGCTCTACCACGTAAAGCCGGTCGAAGTTGGACTTACCGACTAGGTAAGTCCAACTTCGACCGAGAGGTCAATCGACGAATTCAACTCGGTTAGGCAGCGTTCGGGAAATTACGGCACATCTTCTCGTCAGGTACACCTCAAAACTTGAAAACGAGACTGTACAAGCATTGCGTGTTGCCAGTGATAACCTATGGATCTGAGACGTGGTCCTTCACTGCTGGCCGTATGAGGAATCTCAAAGTCGCTCAGCGAGCTATGGAGTGAGCTATGGTATGGGTTGATCTGTGGACTTGTGTGGGGCTGTAATAAATGAATGAAAAAGGCAGTCTCTACCAGCTTACCTCTGGCAGAACAAAGAGTGAGTTTTGGACAGTTAGTTACACATACTCTTACATTAAATATATTTAAGGTTGTTGAAGAAGGAGACGAAATTTTGAAAAATTTCATTGCTATTAAAAATTTAATTTCAATTTAAAAAATATGCAAAATTACAACTCCTTTTTACTGAGGTTTTAGTGCCAGATACGAACCGAAAGAAACGGTTTAGGTGTGATCGACTACCAAACATCAAAATATCATTAACCTTAACACATGCATATTATTTTTTGGTTATATATTTTTATTTTAAGGCAGATCGGCAGATCTTTAACTTAAAAAATAAAGTATTTACAATTATATTACAACATATTAGTATGAATTTAAAAACTTGTTTAATTTTTTACAGGTAAGTCTCCAGAATTTAAAAATACAGCATATTTAAAGGTAAGTAGGCACCTACATGATTTTTCGTAAGATGTAATCATACTTAGAAAATTTAACTTTTATCAAAAATGAAAAGTATACAACAAAGAACAAAAAATAAATAATTAATTTTAACACAAAAGCTTCAGGAGTTGGTGCTAAGGTATAGTGTATAGAGTAATGTGAACATTATAATTATAATTCTGTAACACGGGCTATCAACGGTTCAGAGGGAAGTAGCCATACGCAGACTTTCCCCTCTGTGAAATTATAAGTCCACGCGGTCCTGTGCGTCGAGCTATGGTGTTTAATGTATCTCTCTCTCTCTCTCTCTATCTCTCTCTCTCTCTCTCTCTCTCTCTCTCTGTGTGTGTGCGTGTGCGTGTGCGTGTGCGCGCGCGAGCGCGCGCGCGTATGTGTGTGTGTGTGTGTGTGTGAAATTGTTATGAATAAGTTTCGTAGTAACAGACGATTGTTTTTGTGTGCGCAGATTTCCCTTCGCAAAAATTGACAGACAGTTTTGTATTTATGATTATATAAGTTAAGTTATGATTGTAAGCAAATTAAGTTTTAATACTTACCTAGATGATAATATTGTTGCGCGCCACTATTAATGTCTTTTACATGGCAACACTAGCCACTAGCGCCCTCTAGTATCGAGTAGCAGAACTAAGAGAGTCAAGATCTTTCTAGAAATTTCGGGACCGATATGTACTCGAACATTCTAGATGTTTCCACAGTAGAAGGTTCTGGAAAGTATCGGAGGCACTATATAAGGCCGGTATAGACCACGACCGAGTCAGTATTGAATTGGCGATACAAGCGAGGACTTCAAAGCGATACAACTACGAACTTAAGCGATCTGTAGTAAAATTGTAGTTTGTTATTAGTGTGGTTTAAAGTTGTAATTAGTGTTGTATAATTAAAGTGTCAATTTTGGTAATTCAATCGGCAGTTTTTAATTGTCTCGAACCCCAAGCTCGTAACAATTGGTGTCAGAAGTGGGATCAGATCATGCCGATTTTACCAAAGGACGACACGGAGGGTATCCATGCCGAAGTCAACGCCAGCAAGAGACGGACCAGAGACGATTTGGTAATGCAACGCCGCAAACGTCGGAGGGCCAGCTGCCGACCACGGAGGCCGGCCCGTCAGCAGCTCCTGCATCTGCAGCACCTGACTTAGGTGCTCTGATGATGATGCTGCAGGAGCAGGCTCGCCGACAGGAGGAACAGGCCCGCCGACAGGAGGAACAGGCCCGCCGACAGGAGGAACAGGCCCGCCGACAGGAGGAACAGGCCCGTCGGTTGGAAGAGCAGCTGCAGCGTGGACAGGAGGAACAGGCCCGCCAACAGGAAAAGCAGATGCTCCTCATAAAGGACCTTCACGCTACCTTCGGGAAAGAGATAAGGGAGGTGAAGGATAGGGTTGCTCAACATGACAACCGCCTGTCGGAAGCTGAAACCCGAATCGACCAAGTGAACAATCGGGTTGACAACGTGATTGCTGACGTGAAGAAAACGCTGGACGACCTCAAACTTGGGGATGGAGTTACAGCCCCCGTGGTAGCTACAATACCTTCGCTACGTGGATTCAAAGTGCCGCCGTTCGACGGGACTTCTTCCTGGTCGGCGTACAGAACCAGTTCGAGGCTGTCATGAAGGCGAACGGCTGGAATAAAAGTCAGGCCATGACTGCTCACCCTAGGCTTGCGCGACCAGGCCTTAACTGTTCTGGAAGCTCTCGGTAAGGAAGTGACTTACGAGCAGCTCCTTGAGGCGTTGGAGGCGATATGGCGACGCTCACCTGAACACGTCTTTCGTGCGCAGCTCAAAGATCGCGTGCAACGCAGCAACGAAAACCTGCAGCAGTGGGCCCTTGAGGTGGAAAAGCTGGTTCGAAAAGCATACCAGTCTGTACCTGCGCTCATTGTAGGGAACCTGGTGCAGACATTCATCGACGGCATCCGCGACCTTGAAGTCAGAGCTGCTGTGAGGCTCGGGCACCACGAGACGCTTAAGGACGCGTTAGCCCATGCACTGGAGGTAGAAGCCGTACGGCAGGATCATCGATCCCATCGCGTCAGGGAGGTTGCAGCAGCTGCAGTTCGCGACTGCAATAAAGGATACAGCCCTAGGTGCTACGGCTGTGGGGAAAGGGGCCATCTTCGATCCAGCTGCCCTAAGCGAACTGTAGAAAGGGGAGGTGATCGATCTCGAGAGGGTAGTGCGGCTAACAGCACCGCCCAGCAGCAGCAGGGAAACGAGTAAAAGCCAGGACTGTGGGGCGGGTGCTGGCTGATGTTAAAAGAGCCCCAAGGATTTCGATCTCACAAACCCATGATGGGAACAGCCTAATCATCAAAGGCGAGGTCAACGGAACGCCGTGTAAACTGACCATAGACACTGGAGCCTCTCGCACGGTTGTCAGTTCCCAACTTATAAGTCAGTTCCTTGGGGACTCCGCATACAACCGAGAGCGCATTAATTTGGTAACAGCCACCGGTCAGCGCATACCCGTCCGTGGAGAAAAGGAGATGGAGTTGAAGCTAGGCAACATGATCTACCTGCATAATGTCATCGTGGCTGATATAATGGACGACTGCATCCTGGGCCTAGACTTCATGAGGAAAAATTGTTGTGAGATCGATGTTAAGCAAGGTGTTTTGAAATGTGGACATGAGGAACTTTTCGTGGAAGGGCGATACCGGGGAATGTACAGCCTTAAGAAGATTGTTCTGCCGCCGAGATCGGAAACGATTGTGCCGGTTAGTCTTCCTCGGAATCCTGGGCAAGCTCATCGTTGTGTACTCGTGGAAAGGGTGGACAATGACCTTCCGTGGAAAGTGGCTCGAACCTTGGTCAGAACCACCGACATCTCAAGAGTACGTGTGCTGAACCTTTGTGATCAGGAACAGATTATGGAAAAGGCACACTGGTTGGTACTTGTGAGGAAGTGGATTGGTTGCGTAGGTGCCAATACCCATCGACTGGGACCCCAGCAAGGATGCACAAACGAGGGTGACCACACTTTTAGAAGACTGTCGCAGCGTTCTCTCCCGAATGAAGTGGTCAAGGCGAAGAAGTTGTTACTCAAGTACGCCGATGTTTTCTCGTCAAACGATGCTGACATAGGAAAGACTGGCTTAGTTCAACACAAAATAAACACAGGAGAAGAATTGCCTATCCGTCAGCGCCCAAGAAGATTGCCGGTAGCACGTGAAAAGAAGTGGAAACCATGATTGAGGAATGGTGAAGGATGGTGTTATTGAACCTTCATCTAGTCCATGGTGTTCACCTGTGGTGCTGGTGAAGAAGGATGGCAGCATGCGGTTTTGTGTTGACTACCGCCGTCTGAACGACGTTACAAAGAAGGACAGCTATCCTTGCCAAGAATTGATGACACGCTGGACATGCTTACAGGCGTAAAGTGGTTTAGTACGCTGGACCTGAAAAGTGGCTACTGGCAGGTTGAAATAGACCCTAAGGACAAGGAGAAAACTGCATTCTCCACAGGAAAGGGTCTGTGGCAATTTAAAGTCATGCCGTTTGATTGTGCAATGCTCCAGCAACGTTTGAAAGGTTGATGGAGCTTGTACTACTGGCTAATTGGCGACGCCTGTCTGGTCTACTTGGATGACATCATCATCGTAGGCCGTACGTTTGAGGAACACCTTCAAAACCTGGAACGCGTGCTCATGAAGATCCAGAGTGCCAACCTCAAGTTGAGTCCGAAGAAATGCTCACTATTCAAACGGCAAGTTAGCTTTTTGGGGTATGTAGTGTCGGAAGAAGGTATCCGCACGGATCCGGAGAAAATTACCGCTGTCAAGGATTGGCCGGTCCCAAAAGACAAGACGCAGGTTAGAGCATTTTTGGGATTGTGCTCCTATTATCGGCGATTTGTGAAGAACTTCGCAGATATAGCCAAACCTCTGCACAAGCTAACCGAGGAGAAGCGACATTTCTGCTGGGATGAAAGTTGCGATATCGCATTCCAGGAGCTCAAGGACCGTCTGTGCAAAACACCTATTTTAGGGTACCCTGATGCGGGCAAGGAATTTATAGTTGACACAGACGCAAGTGATATAGGACTTGGCGGTGTGTTGTCTCAAAGGAATGGTGATCAAGAGGTTGTGATAGCATACTTCAGCAAGTCGTTGTCAAAGCCGGAAAGGAACTATTGTGTCACAAGGCGAGAATTGCTTGCTGTGGTAAAGTCGTTGCAGCATTTAGCAAATATCTTCTGGGGCGGAAATTTCACTTACGAACTGACCATGCTGCACTGAAATGGCTATTGCAGTTCAAAAATTGAACTACTGCAGGAATACGACTTTGTGATCGAACATCGCAGCGGGAAATCTCATGGCAATGCAGATGCATTGTCAAGAAGACCTTGCCCTGAAGATTGCAAGCATTGTACTAGGCAAGAGGGTAAGGAAGTGGTATCTGTGAGGATGCTCAGGACAGACCAGCTCAGCAATGAGTGGAAGGACAGCCTACAACATGCACAGCAGGAAGATTCAGACATCAAGCCGATTCTGGAATGGATGAAGGCCAGTGCTCCTAAGCCGAAGTGGAGCGACGTCTCAGCGATGAGTTCGACCACGAAAAGCTATTGGGCCCAATGGGACAGCTTGCTGATTCAGGATGGAGTCCTGTGCCGTAAATGGGAAAATGGCGGGGAGACAGTTGTCATTTGCAAATGGTTGTCCCAAAGCTAAAGTACCGGATGTTCTACAGCTGTACCATAATGGTTGTTCAGGAGGTCACCTGGGAGTTAAACGAACTCTACTGAAGATCCGAGAACGGTTTTACTGGGTCCACTGTCGTAACGATGTCGAGGACTGGTGTCGCAAATGTACAAGTTGTGCGGCTGTAAAGGGACCTCAAACTCGTAGTAGAGGTGCATTGAATTGTACAATGTTGGTGCACCATGGGAGAGGATAGCCGTTGACGTTGCGGGGCCGTTTCCGGAAAGTGAAAGTGGTAACAAGTATTTCATGATTGTGATGGATTACTTCACTAAGGGCCAGAAGTCTTCGCCATTCCAAATCAAGAAGCTTCAACAGTTGCAGATAAACTAGTTCATGAAGTTTTCTGTCGTTTTGGAGTACCTTTAGAGATTCACAGCGATCAAGGAAGGAATTTTGAGTCTCAAATATTCCAGGAAACTTTTGAGTTATGGGTACTCATAAAACAAGAACAACTTCTTACCACCCACAATCTGATGGAATGGTAGAACGATTTAATCAGACATTGGAGAGGTACCTAGCAAAAGTTGTGGAAAAACGGCAACGAGACTGGGACAGGCACATACAAATTTTTGTTGTCATATCGAAGCGCTGTTCACGAAAGTACATCAGTGACACCAGCTTTAGCAAATTTTGGGAGAGAATTACGGCTGCCTGCAGACCTGATCACCGGAATACCACCTGATGCCCCACGCAGTATAACCGATTATGCAAATGACCGGAACAAAATGAATGACATTTATGAGCACATCAGACAATCGGGACAACAAACGTCTGAAAAGATGAAAACACGGTATGACCGCAAAATGAACAACAAAGGGTTTGACGAAGGTTCACTAGTGTGGTTACACAATCCAGTTCGCAGCAAAGGGAAATCTCCTAAGCTTCAAGCTAAATGGGACGGACCGTACCGGATTGTGACAAGGATCAATGACGTAACCTACCGGATACAGAAAGGTGCAAGAGGTACTCCTAAGATCGTCCATGGATCGACTGGCGCGTTATTATGGCCAATAACTGGGACGAGCATGTTTAGGAGGGGGCAGTGTTGCGCGCCACTATTAATGTCTTTTACATGGCAACACTAGCCACCAGCGCCCTCTAGTATAGAGTAGCAGAACTAAGAGAGTCAAGATCTTTCTAGAAATTTCGGGACCGATATGTACTCGAACATTCTAGATGTCCACAGTAGAAGGTTCTGGAAAGTATCGAGGCACTATAAGGCCGGTATAGACCACGACCGAGTCAGTATTGAATTGGCGATACAAGAGGACTTCAAAGCGATACAACTACGAACTTAAGCGATCTGTAGTAAAATTGTAGTTTGTTATTAGTGTGGTTTAAAGTTGTAATTAGTGTTGTATAATTAAAGTGTCAATTTTGGTAATTCAATCGGCAGTTTTTAATTGTCTCGAACCCCAAGCTCGTAACAATATCATAAGAAAGTCCTGCAAAATGTTGGGTTTTATTATGCGGAACTCTAGACAATTTAAGCACCCTAAAACTATTATATTGCTATGTAATACATTAGTGAAGAGTATCCTGGAATAATGTACTAGTCTGGAATACATTTTGTTAAGTACATAAGAACCGTAGATATAGAAAAATTCAAAAGCAATTTTTGTATTTTTATGTCACCCACAAAGAAATCACATTTATTAAATTCATATGATAACAAACTTAAATATTTTAAAATAACAACACTTGACAATAGAAGGAAAACACTAAATCTTATTTACTTGCATAAATTATTACATAACCATATCGACTGCCCGCAACTTCTAAGTAAAATTAATATATCTGTGCCAAATAAGTTACCACGCTCTAAGGTTTACAAGCTGTTCAAAGAACGTCTCTTTATAAGTAATTTAGGTCGCAACTCCCCACTTACGAGAATGATACAACCATATTCCAAAATTCATAGAAATAGATATAATGTATACACCGTTGTCTAGATTTAAATACTTAATCCGTAAAAATTTCAGAAATATGTCATAAAATTAGTAGATTTATTATTAAAATTATATAGACTGTAAGTATTAAATCCACAAACTATAGCTGTAGCAAATGTGGTTTTTCATGTATATTTATAAGCATATTATTATCAGTTTCCTTTTGAAGTTATACTTCTTTTGGGGCGTTTGGGAAAAATGATGAGAGTGAATTTTAACGATGCGCGCGCACACCGACAACTAAAAACGACACCATGAAGTTGTTACGATGCGCGCGCACACTGACACCTAAAAGCGACAATTTCAGTGGGTAATTGTCTCTCAACATTTTTTTGTTACGCTAAAGAAGTTTAAGTTTAAAGTTTAACGTGCGTACATAAGTACACACCCACTTTTTTCATTAAAAAAAAAAACACTTCGCTATTTATGTAAGTTGTGGTTACCTGTAAGAAGATGAACACGTAGCATGTAGCTCTTGCAGTATTGAGTTATATTTTTGTTAGTATTGTTTATCATTTGTTGGTGATCCAAATAAAGAGAAAAAAAGATATCGCGTTACATACATACAAAAATAACACACTGCCAAATCGAAAGCCTCCTTATTTTCTGAAGTCGGCTTAAAACCGGACGGACTCGCAGGCATAAAAGGAGTTTGTCCTACCAGTAATCTAACTTGAAACCAGCTTTTGCTGGATTAACTCTAGCTTGTCCATTTATTTGCGTAAAAGATATTTATTTTAATAGTTTTTAATAGTTAATGGATTTTTCTGATAAGAAATTCTCAATAGCAGCCAGAAGTTAGGAAGTAGGCCGTGTTTCACCCGTGCCTCTGAAAACACGTAAAGCTGTTGGTCCTGCGCCTGTTCTCTCTCCGATCGTGTCGGTTTACCGTTCCATGGTACTAGTGGTAGTAGTGAGGGAATAAAGAGTGCACCTGTGCTTGCGCATACACTTGGGTACTATAATCCTATCCTGCACAGATGGCTAATCTCCGTGGAGACTGGCCGCCGTGATAGAAATTCGATCTCTAGGACATTTTTATTTTTATTATTTATTTTAACGATTGGTTACTTTTGATTGTGAAAAATGATGTCAATGATTTAGAGTATTATCAATTTATTATGGTGCAAAATAACACCATATTAATGTGTCCTCATATTAATATAAAGTGTTGCTTGCTAAAATATACGAAATTATCAAGCAAAGCAATCTGCGATAGCGACTAATAGAATTTAAACCTTAATAGTTAATATTAAACTTGAATTGAAAGGGTTAAATGAGTCGATAAATTTGATAATAATAATATTACCGATAAAGGTAAAGTCACAAAGGCAGGCTTGTTCACGAAATTGAACACTAACTGGAATTAGATTTGCGTCTATTGATACGAAAATGAAATTGTATTCGGATTTCATTCGTCCGGGTCTAGATAGAATTAAGGTAATTGATGATGACGTCTTGGTTCACTTCAACTCTGAAAAGAAGATTGAAAGCCGAATTAAACCTGACATGCTATCTAGGGTTGACGCAAAACTTAACAAGGAATATCGTCTGTGATGGAAGGCTAGGCTTAAGTTATAGAACCATCTAAGAGCGTTTAGTCTAAATGGATAAGCAGTAGTAAATTGGGAAGAAATGATTTCGCAACGGCGTTGCAACTTCGCTTCGGATACATTCTAACCTTTTTTTAACTTATTTACTTTAAATTTTAGTTGGAGCAGATAATATGCACATATAGTGCGATTGTAAGGCAGTCGAAGACATTTACCATATTTTGACCAAGTGCGTATGTAGTAAAAGGGTCCACTACCCCACAACATATCGTAAGTAGGAGAGGTGAAAGAGGGATATGAAACAGGAAATGGTAGTTACTTTTCTTGGTAACGAAACAAAATAATAAAAAAAAACTCCGTTTCCCAGTCCTGTCCTGTGTGGCTGTCGAGTTACAGAATTCGCAACCAGCTCAATGTTTCCAGGGGTTCTTGCTGTTCTTGGACGACCATGATGAATATCGCCTAGTGTTTTTCCAGTAGCGTTGAATGCCTGGATCCACGCAAGGATAGTGGCATTACTAGGGGTTTCTCAAATATTGTGCAATCCATAATGATGTCGGAATAGCCACGAACGCGAATGAGCGATAGATTGTTTTCGAAAAAGGCACACATGCAAAACGAGCGTTGCTCTCCCATGTAAGGCATGGAGGCAATTAAAAATATAAGAACAGATCTTAGTAGCACTACCCATCCCTCACCTCTACCCCGCTTTGTTTGCGTATGGTTCACCCTCAAAATAGTCGTACCGTTCTGAGATATCCTGTATTTAAACTTGGTAGTAGAGACCTACTATATTTTCTCTTCTTATTGTAAAAGCGTATACATTGCCCTATGAATGCATTACTGACTCTGTGGAGTCGAGAAACTGGTATCACTAGCTTGTGTTTTGTTCCTATTGTTTACAGAATGTAATATCACTTTATTTACTAAAACCGAGTTTTCTGTGATCATTCATTAAATTTTCATAAATATATTAAAGTTAGTATATTCATTTCTTTAAAATTTTCTCTGAGAATTTAATATAATAAACCTTTAATATAACAGTTATTTACTGAATATAAAGGTGGCTTACGGAATAGTAAATAATCATGTATTCATGTAATTTGCGCCTACATTAAGCCCATTAAAACTTCCAACATAAATCATCTCAAATTTGTAGCACCATAAATTATCTTTGAAGTTTCCCTCTGTGTTCGAGATTCATCACGCACATAATGACACTTTAATTACACATCTCTAATTAGGTATTTGATTTTCGATAACGAATAGATCAAGCAGCACAATTGCGATTTGATTTGTTATCACTAAGCAATTCACAACGCCATCTATATGAGATTGGACTACACTAGTGCATAAATAAAGTTAATTACTACTCATAAATACGTAGCTACTGAAGTATCTATGGTATGTAAAGAGAAATATACGCCATATAAAATCCTCTAAAAGATCCATCTATCTAATGTGAATGAAAAAATAAACGTTTATTATCCTAGCCTCGTCTTCGAACTAGTGTTGCCCATAAATCATTATAAAGATCATCATCATCATCATCATCATTACAGCCCTTCACAAGTCCACTGCTGAACATAAGCCTCCCCCAAGGAATGCCACAAAGCACGGTCCTGAGCCACCTGCATCCATCGACTTCCTGCATGTCTTACCATGACGTCACTCCATCTAGTGGAGGGACGCCCTACACTTCGTCCGCCGGTACGAGGCCGCCACTCGAAAATCTTTTTTCCCCATCGGTTATCGGTTCTTCGAGCTATATGGCCGTCCCATTGCCACTTCAGCTTACTAATCCGTTGGGCTATGTCAGTCACTCTGGTTCTACTGCGGATATCCTCATTTCTAAGTTTATCACGCAGAGAAACCCCGAGCATTCCCTCTCCATAGCTCGCTGAGCGACCTTGAGCTTCCACATCCGGCTAGCAGTGAAGAACCACGTTTCAGTTACAAAGGTCATCACTGGCAACACGGTTGTGCAGTCTCGTTTTCAAGTTTTGAGGTATACCTGACGAGAAGATGTGCCGTAATATTCCGAACGCTGCCCAACCGAGTTGAATCCGTTGCTTGACCTCTCGGTCGAAGTTGGACTTACCTAGTCAGACTATTTGTCCCAGGTAAACATACTCGTCAACATCTTCGAGCTTAGTGCTCCCAACAACTACCGGCATAGGTGTGATATGGACATTAAACATGATCTTTGTTTTGTCCATGTTCATCTAAGACCTATCCGTTGGGAGACACTATTGCGGTCATTGAGCATAGTGCTTAGGTCCTCCAGCGATTCTGACATAGGACTATATCGTCGGCAAATCGATGATGTACTCGCCACTGATGTTAATACCGTATCCTTTCCAGTCCTACTGGACTGGAAAGGATACGTATAATATACGGATAAGTATGATATACGGTATGATATACGGATAAGTTACTGTTTGAAAACGTCTTCCAATGCAGCCGTGAAGAGTTTCGGGATATAACGTTACCCTGTCTTACACCTCTCTGCAGCTGGATAGGTTTCGTATTCTGATTCTGTACTCGGATAGCCATCGTAGCCCTACTGTACAAACACTTCAGCACTTCGATATACCGACAGTCAACTTGGCACCGCTTGGGACTGTAGCACCGCCCAAATTTCTACGGAATCAAAGGCTTTCTCATAGTCCACATACGCCAGACATAGTGGCAAATTGTACTCTTCGGACTTTTGTAAAATTTAGCGAAGGGTCTATATGTGGTATATGGTGCTAAGCCTTTTCGGAAACCGGCTTGTTCAGGAGGTTGGAAGTCGTCGAGTCTGCGTGCGAGACGATTCGTAATGACTCTCGAAAACAGCACTAGACGCGGCTCAGAAGAAATCGGTCTGTAGTTCTTCAAGAGAGCGTTATCGCCTTTCTTGAAAAACAAGACCACCGCGCTTCTGCTCCACGCCTCCGAGTAGTGCCACCATGAAGGACGGAATTAAAGAGCTTCTGAAGGACTTCAAGTACCGGTTTTCCACCCGTTTTCAGAAGCTCTGCTGTAATTCTATCCTCACCTGGGGCCTTGTCGTTTTAAAGTGCTGAGAGCCATTCTAATCTCGCTCAAACTGACGTCCGGTATATCTTCGGAAGAGTGTCGGATAAGACTCGCTCTTGGTTGTTACTCATACTTGCGTGTGGCTCAAACGATGACTTGTATAGCTGCCCATAGAACCTCTCAATCTCACTCAAAATCTCAGGTGTCCCGGAAACGATGCTGTCACACTCAGTCTTCAGTTTTGACAGTTCGCTCTTTCTGGCAGACAGATCTCTGGCAAAGACTTAGGAGCCTTGGTTCCACTCGATCGCTTCTTCAATACAAGCTGTATTGAAGTTGCGTAAGTCCCGCCGCATGCATTTGGAGATCTGTCTGTTCAGTAGCCTGTATGCTGTCAAATCTGTTGAAGACTGCAGCTTCATTTCCCGTCTAACAGCCATGAGATTAAGAGTGTGATTGGAGAGTTTTTGCGTTCTTCTGCGGCGGGTCTTGCAGAACTTAGCTCCGACCGCATGGACAATTTCCACGAGCTTATCATTCATATCGTCCACTTCATTGCAGTCTTCTAGGCACTGAAAACGGTTTTGTAACTCGAGCTGAAAGGTTTCTGGACTGTGGATTAGAGCACGAGGGGGACGGAGCGTTGACTTCATTAGACGAGACCTCTCCAACTTCTTGTTTAGGTTCAGTGTGCCTCTAAACATTCGGTGATCGCTACCAGTTTTCACCCGCGCGATCACTGAGACATCACTGAACAGTTGTCGTCTGGTCGTCATAATGAAGTCAATCTCATTTTTTGTCCAACCGTCGGGGCTCGACCAGGTCCGCTTCCTGTGGGGCCGCTTCTGGAAGAAAGAGTTTGTCATAAAGAGTCCCTCTTTCTCCATGAAGTCAGCCAGCTGCTGGCCCCTTGGGTTCCTTTGCCCTATTCCGAATTTCCCTACTTTCAGCTCACCGTTCTCTCTTGTGCCCTAGATTTGCGTTGAAGTCTCCCATTAACACCGTATAGTGGGTTTAGGAGGAATGCATGGCTCTAGAGATATCCTCATAGATTTCCTCCACCTCCTCATCGGGGTGTGCCGAGGTTGGTGCGTAAACCTGTATGACCTTCAGCGAATACTGTTTGGTGATTCTGAGTATAAGGTACGCAACCCTCGTCGACACACTCCCAATCTTTACAACGATGTTAACGAGAGACTTGTGGACGAGAAATCCACCACCTCCTTGGGACAGATGGTCGCCCTCTCGGTGATAGAACAAGTTGCCGGATTCGAGGATTACCGTGTCCTCCCCTCTCTTCGGACCTCGGATAATCCTATAATATTCCAGCGCAACTTGTCTATTTCTTCTTCCAGCTCCAGAATCTTCTCGTCAGTCCTCAGGGTGCGTGCGTTATAAGTTGCCAGGTCGAGTCGTCATAGGTGGCATACCGTGTAGTGGCGGTTAATATCCACTACCCCATATCTTCCCGTGGGTGTCGTAAGAGGCGACAGTGGGAAACAGGCAGGAGATGGGCAGCAGCATGTTCCTGATAACAGCAATATCAGAATAAAAAAAAACTGCGGTTGCGAACCCGCTCGCCAAGTGTGGCAACTATAGCAATATACCCCCCAATGAATAAAATTATAAAGATAGCAATGTGCAAATAAAAAAAAGTCCAAGTGCGAGTCGGGTCACGCACAGTGTAGAGGTAGAGTTCCGTAGTTACCCGTCACAATACGTGTACTTAAACGGGGCCTTCTTGATACTTTGAGCGTATTAAGTATAAAACTTTTCGATTTTGAAAATAATACAATCTAAATCAAATCATTCACATGTCAAGTCTGTACAAAAATGGTCATAATTCCCTATCCATCTATTAGTCCCCGGGAGTGCAAGCCTAAGATATACATGCCCGTAACGAACCTTCTCTAAACCACCATTACCCTAAATTATCCTGAGGGTCGTCCGCGTAAACCAAGAATACCACAAATGAAACTGTAGGCCTATACTACTACTATAATAAGTAAAAATAAGCAAAAGTAGTATGTCAGGATAAAAAGTAAAGCTATAGTAGTAATGCATAAGTCATTTTCTTCTAAAATTTTTATTTATTACAGTAAAAAATGACATTGCAAAGTTATAATGCAGCTAGTTTTAGGTCATTTTCTAAGGAATTGTAAGGAAATTTTTACTAATCCAAGTGCATTTTATAAGTTGGTCGACTATTACTCGTTAACTTGTAAAGCCTACTAAGCTGTGATAGTTTTCTTTTTAACTTCCATTATATATACTACTATCGTTCTTTTCATATTTCCAAAAACAGCGGTTTAGTTGGTAGATGGGGGGTCGCAAACTGACCCCTGAAACGAAAAAATGTTGTTCCACACCCCCTTACTGGATGTGCCGTTTACTTCTGCAAGTTAATTTTACTTTGTCACTCTTTCCCTAATAGGTTTATAACATTGGATTAAGAAACTAACTTGGATGACCAAACCATCGAACTATTACTTTCTTAATCCTGGTCAGAACATCATCTTGAAAACTACACTTTTCTCACACAATTTCTCACCCTGTCATTCAGATTCAGCCTTGACAAACTCCTTAATAACCGCATTTCTACAGCATTTATTCTACTCGTTCTTTTTATGATACACCCATTTTTCGTTACCATACATTAAGGTAGGGACTACCACAGAATTGTGAATTGCCATATGTGCCTCTTTTGACACAATCTGACTGAATCTCGCCACATATATTCAAACATTATAATGTTTGAAAAACTTTACTATTAATCTACTGATAAATACTCATCAAAAATATAAATTCTTAGTAATATTATAAATATATACTTTTCTTATAATATAATATAGTATAAAAGTAATAAATTATATGTTAATTTATATTTAACTGGTTTCTCGGAAATGGCTATAACGATTTGGGTGAAATTTTGTACTCAGTTGATGTTTTACTTTGCAAGTTTTTCTACATGTAATTAATCCCAAAGATTTTTTTACGCTAAATAAAGTTTGGTCACCCAGATAATATAATATTATGTTGTAGTTGCTCTTAGGTTAATATTTTCTCAGTAAATGTCAATTAAAACAAACGATGTTTACAATCATTTCTTAAAAGCAATTACGTCCAATGCTAATATAATAGATTTACGAGTATATCGGGGGAGGTGAAATATATCGATTAATTGTCTTAACCAATTTTGGTAATAAACGTGAGTGTTCTGACATATTAATTTTAATGAAGCCAAAATAATATCGATATTTTCAAGGAATCAGCTAGTCAATTCTTCATACATGAAACTTCTTCCTTGAGATACCACCACAAAGACACGTTGCAGTTATAGTTTACTGGAATCTAGACATTCAATCGTAGTCCTCAGGAGTGACAACGCATATGTATTTTGATATTTAATCGGGGATAGTTTTAGATGTTTATGGGTTACAGCATCCATTTACCATCAGGTGGACTGTGTGCTCGTTCGTCACACTTCTATAAAAAAAATATTTTGTACCAAAAATTGACAATAATTTGGAAAAGTAGCATCTAGCGATAACATCAGTATATATTAAATATTATCTACTAGGTGTCTATCAGAGTATGTACTGGTACTTTCTAACCTATTTCTGGCGCCAAATAGCTGTGTTTGCCTTGCTGTGTTCCGGTCTGAAGGTTATATAGAACCAGTAAAATTATAGTCTGTGGGGCATTTTATCTTAGTCCTCAGAGGTGAAAACGCATCTGTGGCCTTCTTTATTTGAAGTTGGCTGCAGGTGTCCATGGACTGCAGTAGCCACTTACCATCAGGAAGACTGTAAGTTTCTTTGGCTTTTCAGGTTTATAAAAATATAACATGAATTCTTATTATACTGATGAACAAAACATTAAGGAACTATAGTTAACCTTATATTTTATTCCATTATTTGAGCAAGAATGGAGCAAATGCTTAATGGAAAACCTTTTACATTTAAGTATACCTTTTGTGCTATTAATGTACGCCACTGTACACCAGCATAAGAGAATTCACACAAGGACGAGAGAATCCGATACTCCATATCATCCAGTGGTTATTATATGAGGCGAAAGGGAACTGAAACGGGAGATGGGAAACAACATCATCCTGATATCAAATCAAATAAAGAAACTGCGGTTGGCAATCATGGTAACTATGGTTTTGAAGCAATCTATGGGGAAGGCGTATGTAGAGCATTCAACTTCTGAAACGCTTATATATTATAATATGGCCCAAATATGGGTCTTTAGAGATGGCTACATATTTGTGCCATTTGCTGTAGAGACAATCGTTCCGTGGGGTCAACGTGCGGTGAAGTTCCTAAAGGAACTGTACCCGTGACTGGTCGTCGCTGCTGGTGATAAGAGGGCTGGTTATTTTCTCGCTCAAAGACTAAGTATGTCCATTCAGCGAGGAAACGCAGCCAGCGTTCTTGCCACGATACCACGGGGAGTAGGACAATTGTATAACAATTTAAAGTTTTAGTTTTAATTTTTGAAGTGAAACTTCTTTAGTACCGTTGCGATTTGAAACGCGATGAGACGAAAAAGCGACACTAAAAAGAGACAAACGTATAATATGTATGGAATTTAGCCTGCGAGAGAATGATATATAATACAGTGTAGTAAGCGACAGTAGTCTAATGGTAAGGAATTCGAATTATCCATTTTTTATTTTTAATAAAATAGTGGTTAATGGGAATTTTAGTAATGTTAGTATTTAAAAAAAATGTGTTTCCTATTATTTTGGTCTACTTTTTGTGCGGTGATTTAAAGCTGTTAAAATTAAAAAAAACTACAAATTTATTTCATAAATTAAATTAACCATATTGAATAAAATTATCTTATTATGCCAATCCATTTATACCAATCCACGCTTTCATAAATTCATGCCATTTAGCGTCTATTGTAAGTATACACTTTAGCTTTTTTTTTGGAAATTTTATCAGAAAAAAATATATATTCTAATTTATTACACTAAAGTTAACATTTATTTGCTATAAAATTAAACTTCTATCTTATATTTTATGCCTCACTTGTGGTTCAAAATTGTCAAATTAAATAAATCATTTGCTGTGAAATATTTTTGTTTTATATTTCATTTTAATAACTATATTAATTAAGTTGTATTAAATATAAAAATTTTAATATACTGAAAAAAGAATGATAATTATTTCTCAGGTTACTAGTTTTTTGCAGGTCGTTGACCTGAATAAAACTATTTTACGGATTTTATAGCATTTAAGTTTAACCGTTTTAATTACCGGCGTTTCGGGCACTTTGCAGCACCTATGGTCAACTCGTTATATATGTTAGCCTCATATTATTGTAAAAGTAAAGCTACTCGCGCAATTATGAAAATGCAATTTAAATCTTTACATGTGTACATTATAAATAAAATTGATGTGTCTGTCTGTAATAACTGGCTTCTATTAAGCTCAGAGGCTTATTTGTATGCTGTCCCGGTCTGTCTGTTCGGTCTATGGAATGGCTGAACAGATTGTATTGAAACTTTACTAGCGAATAGACAGCAATGCCAGGAGGGATATAAGATATAAATTTTGTCAGAAAACAAAATTTTTTTTACCAAAAAATTGATAAAATAAATGGTTTTTGATTATCCTAAATCTAAAATATACCATATTAATAGATCCTATGCAGGCGTAGCCGGGTCGAGTCTCTTAGTTTAGAAATAATTCAAAAATGTTTGTCAATATCCATAAATTAGTTTAGGTATTACGGACGAACATAAACTCAGACATACAGACAATTATTTATACTATCTGAAATTATTACGCTCATTTTATGGTGCCTATGGTGCCTTATGGTGCCTGCCTACTAATTACGTTCGCAGCATTCAACCCTAAATTAAAAAAATATATACAACAAAATGAAAATTTTCATTAATGCAATTTAGTTTTGTAATTATTTAAAAAAAATATTAATATAAATTAAGTAAACTAAGTATAGCCATTCAGCGAGGAAACGTAGCCAGCTTTTTGGCACAGTACCGCGGGGATCATATTGTCCTGTATGATAGATTGTGCGAAAGCGTTCCCATGGCTCTACCAATATGCAGCGAAGGAACACCATGAGGTTTTAGTTTGTGTGAGTCCGACATAACCCGTCCTTGTCCCCGCGAGACAAATATGCGTAGGCATTTCCCCATGTAAAAAAGGACTGTTAGATAAATTATGTTTTGGGTTTTAGTTTCTTCATTACGGTAATTTTTGTATATAATTTTGTGAAATGATATGTACTCTATAATTATTTATTTCAATACTTCAACTTATTGCAGTGTTGTTTAATTTAGTCGTAAATTAAATGGTTGAAAATTATATATTAGATTAGAATATGAAAGTCGAAGTTTGACTAAAATACGTAAAAGAGTCGCTCATAGAGAAAGCATATTACACAGTCAATGACAAACTTGTAGATAAAGATGCTTAGTCCTAACGTCTTTCAGTTTAACACATTTACAACCTCATTTTCAAAGTAGGAAAATTTAATAAGTTATACTTAACTTAAATTTGCCAAAACGTATTTCGTCGTAGCAATTTTTTTCTGTATGAGTATAGTGTGAACTCTAATTAACAATTATTATTATTATGATATGTTGACGTTCAGAAGTGCTTTGTTTAAAGTCTACATGAAAAAAGATATTTGATTCGATTTGATTTGATGTGACTTACCTAGTCGTACAATTTATTTTTGTACCTATTAAAAAAAGTAAATCAAGCGCGAATAAAATATTCAATATGTAGTATTCACTTAAACATTAAATTGGTTGTTAAATATTTTTTTCATGTTTACCGGTTATTTTTGGAAAGATATGAAGAGTTGGTATACCTAACTCACGTTTCATTAATCAAACAATGATTACTGTCATTCGAAAGGTTCATTAACACTCATACATGGTAGAGCCACGCTGGAGCTATATTATGGTTGTAGCACGAATGAGTCAGCTCGACCAGGGGAGGACCATACTCTCACAAAATACCAGCGTAAAATAGCAGCTTAATGCTGGTGTGTTTCGTATGGTGAATGTAGAGAACCGGAGACCCTTTTTAGTGGAAACGAGGCATTCCATCTTAGTCCTCAGGGTGACAACACATCTGCATTTTGATTCTTAACCGAGAATAGACGTAGATGTCAATGGGTCACAGCATTCACTTACCATCATGTAGACTGTGTGCTCGCTTGTTAACCTTATTCTACGAGTATAACTCACAGGCCTATCTATATTCAAATTTTTATATAATATTTGATACCAAAATTTTTATTATTGTAATACCTATTCAAGATTGTCTTGATTTACAGAGTAATCTGAATCGTCTTAGCGAATGTTGTTTGCGTAATTAATTATATTTAAATATAATTAAATGTTGTATTATCTAATATTCAAACAAACCTTCTATCCTTTATAACTACAGTATTAATAATATATTACTGAAAGGGTTAATGAGGTGAGAGATCTTTATGTTTATCTTAATTATCAGTTACTACTTAGTTCACATATTGATATAATTACAGCCAAAGGCTTTAAAATGTTAGATTTCTTGTTTAGACAAACAGTTTATTTAAAAAAAAATCTAGTTTTGTGACTCTTTATTTGTTTCCTTGGTCAGGAACCCACAATATTCGATTTATAAGGACACCTTCAACGTATCCAAAATACTCGAAGGTTCCTTAAACGCTTAAAATATATGTTTAAAACAATTTCAGCAAATTTTATAACTAATCTCGAAACCAGACGTGAACACCGCGATGTTATCTTTTTGTACAAAATCCTCAATAATTATATTGACTCCCCATACTTATTGAGTAAAATCACATTAAAGTATCCTGGGATTAATCTGCGGCTTAACTTAAAATCCACCTATTACATTCGTAAGACTAACTATGCAAGAAATAGATTTATTGTTAGAGCCTCTAATTTCTGTTACCAACGTTATAATACTTTGGATATAATTAATTTGAACATTTTAAAATTTAAATCTGCCATCAAGCAACTTACATAGTCCCTAGGTTTAAGTATTTTCATCATCGTGAGTGTATTTACATTATTTGTAAAATATGTCACATAAAAAATATGTATAAGTATTTCTGCCCAATGATCAAGTATGTCATAATTAGTTAGTAAAAACTTAACTGGCTTTTGTAATAACTTAATTTAAACATTAATTATGTATTATTAGATCTATATATTTTCCTTAAATAAAGAAAATAATAATATATAATATACTAGCAATCTACCCCGGCTTCGCACGGGTGATTTCTGTATCTTGACAACAGCGCCACCTACCAGGTTCCCTTTGTGAATCTAAATCATCCAACAACAAAAATCGGTCGAACCAATTTCGAGGTTTTGCGAGGTTTAGGTTTTGCAATTAATTTTTATATAATATAAAGTTAATTATTGATTGAAAGTAAGTTATTGATAACTATACTTAAAACTATTTACGTTTTTGAAGAAAGAAATGTTTACGTTTTCTTGTTCTCGTTGTTTTAATTAATTTATGGGCGCCTTTGGTTCTTAGAATTCACGATCCATAAATTGCTTCTAGTACTTAAAGGGGATTAAATTCACGCTAACTAATCTGCTAGACGACAGGACGCTTGTTGCAAAAACGTTTCGTGATTAAATTCAATAATGAATTCGTGCAAAGTCAAGATAAATTGTTATTGTCTTATTGCTATTTGTTCTTAATTTTGACGTTAATATTTTAGTCTTTAAACTTGCTTCTATAGTGGGAGTCAATTCAGAAAATTGATGGTAACGAAATCGGAGAATACAGAAATCATAAATACGTTTGTCATAGATTTTAAAAATTAATTAGCTAAGAACCGCGTAATTAAATCAAATGATGTGTCTTACCTAGTTTGAAGCACCCCCCGCCCTCTTTCAATTGCGTGCACTATCCTCGTCACCACTAATCCTACTACCAGGAAAGAACGTCGATAATATGACACGTGTTTCACCTCTAAACAAGACATCCTATCCTGTATCGTGTAGGCAGTTTACAAACATAAATTGCACAAGGATAAACATCCAGACCTGGCACAATTATTAATTTGTAGGCCATATAAATACCTTAGCGTCCTTAGCCCTTAGCGCCGCACCTCAATTCTAAGCCACTACACCACGAAGCCGTCAAGTTGCGTTAAACATTTTGCCATCGCACGGCATTGTAATCTCGGCTGCATTCGGGTCAGCCATTTCCAAAGGGCAGAATTTTAACCAGACAGTTCGTTAAACGTTGAATGATAAATGATAGGCCTAGACGTTCAATTAAGTGCTAGTGTTTAATTACAGCCTAGTCCTCCAATTAACTGGCTAATTTAAACATCCTGCGATGATTTTGACAGTGATATTGACTGCAGTAGGCACTATCATGTGATCGTTTAGCTCGTTTGCTATTCTAATAAAAAAAAGTAGTTAATAGTTATCTTTTATTTATTCAGATATTGCTATTAACATCATCATTACAGCCTATTAAAGTCTACTGCTAAAATAAGTCTCCCCATAGATTGCGTTATAAAGCTGCCACGCTTGGCAGGTGGTGTAGCAACCGCAATTTTTTTTAGTTGTTATTAAGAAGACGCTGCTGGCCGTCTCTTGGTTTGTTACCCTCTGTCGCCTCTTACTAAATCCATGGGACAATATGGGGTAGTGGATATTTATAAGACTGCCATCCAATTACGTTATTGTTAATATTAACTTATTTTATCTGAAGCAAATATTATGTGTATGATAACTTTATTTAACTATTATAACCTAGTGATTGACTATTAATCAATCTGATGGTAAGTGGTGATGCAACCGAAGATGGCAATGTGCACTGACTTATCATAACATAAGCTTAGTCACTCTTGACTAAAATAATAAAATAGAAAGGCAGATACTGGCAATTTCATCACTCCTTTGCAGTACGCGTGACTAACGACGAAGGATACCAATTGGATCGAATACGTGGTATGGCGACAAGAAAGGGGTGGAGACCAGAAATTAGGTCATACAATTCCTGCGCGAACTCTCCGAAATTTATCCTGTAAAATACCGAATGGATGGCTATTTTGTGCTTGAGCTCGAGACTGGTGACGACATTGAAGTCACCATTTATCTATTGGCATGTTTCTCCATTTAAACCAAAGCCACTAAGTATGGCAGTTGTAACACTATCCCATATATTATAGCCTATATATGACACCAATTCTCCATGACATGACAGAACTTGCGCTTTATAACCAACTCCAACTCTCCCGACATGAAGTATCTTTTTTATCTACAGTAAAAATAATGATTTATATATAAATGCGAGCACTACACATTGAATAAAACTATTTTTACGGATTTTATCGCGTTTAATTTTACTACTTTGATTCCCGACGTTTCGGGTGTTTTATAGCAACCCATGGTCACGGGGGGACTGAGATGTTTGACGTCCCGATGTCATAGTTAGCCCGGCTACCTTCAGTTTTTTAATATTAATTTTTCGATCTACGCAGAATGAGCTTACAGTATCTTGAAGTCTTGCCGTGGTATGCTTGGGTTTGGATTTAATTTTGTTAATTATAGGATCCCAAGCAGATGGTAGCACCCATCCATCTTCTCTATTGAAATTAGGATGTTTATTAATTTCAATAGCCTCGCGTATCATCCTTGGTAGGAAGAAATTTGTGGTCTATCAAATCTGAAGTAATAGTGGAGACGATCTTGAACATGTTCCCAGACTGCAGACTTCCCAGAGCGTCGGTGCCTCACGTCAGCTATATTTTCTTTCACGTGGGTTTTAATGGACCTTTTGTTTGTCCTATGTAAGAGAGACCACATTCACAATTAAGCTTGTACACTCCTGCATCTTGTAGAGGGATATTACACTTGACGGATGGTAAAAATTTACTAATCTTCTTCGGCGGCTTGAAGTATGTTTTAATAGAAGCTCGCTTCAAAATGTAGCCAACCTCGTCTGTGACTCCTCTGACATAGGGTAGTACAGCAGGCACACGCTCGACTGTAGCCGGCTTCACTCGGTCACTGTGACGTAGGCGTGGGACCCGAAGCTTGTTGTCTTGCAATACTTGCTCGACGTGCTGAAGCTCGGCGGCCAGATGTTTTCTGTAACAGATCCCCCGTGCTCTCTGAAACAAAGATTTTTCCACGGTAGCTAACTGTGATGGATGATGGTGCGATTCACGATTTAAATATCGGTTGGTATGGGTCTTTTTCCTATACACAGTGTAACCAATAGTGTTATCAGGATTTCGGATGACTAAAACATCTAGGAAAGCTAAAGAATTGTTTGCCTCTAACTCCATTGTGAATTGTATTAATATTAAAAAACTGAAGGTAGCCGGGCTAACTATGACATCGGGACGTCAAACATCTCAGTCCTCCCCCGTGACCATGGGTTGCTGTAAAGCACCCGAAACGTCGGGAATCAAAATAGTAAAATTAAACACGATAAAATCCGTAAATATAGCTTTACTCGATACAGTAAAAATGTTTTAATATTTGAATTTTATTGAAGCATTCTCTAAAATAATTAGCCAGGAATTCGCTATGACGCATTCACACAAGGATACAAGTAGTTTGGAAATTAATTTCAGGAAATTCTAGCTTCGCCCGTTGATACCACTTAAATTGACATTGCCGATTAATGCCTGGTTTTCTAACGCTTCTGCTGCAAACGAATATTAGTTTCCCTCTCACGGAATAGGTATTTTAGAGCCTCGTTCTTATATAAAACATCTTTCGATGCTTTACGTGGAAGCTAAAAATATAAAAAATAAAAGCATGAGCATGGAAATTATTTAATATATTGAGTCTAAATTGAGAAAGTAGTCTGCTTCAATTTATTGATGATATTGAGGATATTGAGCATTAAGGATATTAAGCATTCTTGTCTTTATAAAGATGTAATTATAGTGGACACTTTCAACACTCACATGACGAAATATATGACGATGTTGACGACATATTTTTAAGGAATATTAAATTTAAAAAAAATGATTCTCTTCGGGCTGGTCGTTTAAAATTTTGTTTATATTTACACCTTAGCAAACTTTACGACTAGTTTGTGATATCGTCAGATTAAAATTCTATCCATTTTATAGAATAAAATCGAATTTTATAGCTTATATATCGATACGGTGCCATTAAACTCAGGTGTCGATGTTTACGATCACTGTGCAAAATGTCGATATTCTATTTAATTTATCGCCGACTCACTGTTGACGACTTGTTGGCTTTCAACGGTCCAAATAGCTTTAGTCGAGGGTGCATCCATTACAGCCTATAAAAGTCCACTGCTGAAATTTAAAATTAATAAAACAAAACTGTGTTTTTGGTTTATTAATTTTAAATTGTTGTTTTTATGTTACTCTAATTATTTATAACAATAAATAGGTAGTTTTAGGCCACCTTCTAGTTTTAATCCTTTCGCTGTCTCGTGCACTACATTGTCTTACTATTGTGTCTGAAAACCGGACAGTGAAAGTGTTAAATGGCATAAATCCATTTTCTATTTACGTAATTTCAAACTTTTTTCGAATTTCTTAAAATTTTTTTGTGATTTTGCACCCTTCTCATCCATTCCCGTCCACAATCGTTGAATCCGGCAAAATCTATAACAGAAAACAGCAATTTTAGCCAAAATTTTATATTATTATTAAATTTCTAAAGTAGATAGAACTCTCTCTATATTCTCTATTGTATCACACAGTTCTTAAACAAGCCTGCGTTACAGGGAAGCCTAAAGAATGTCAGATCCAAATTCCCGAAGCGTAGATCGAATAAGTAGGTAGGTATATAGCTAGGATCGGGAGCCCAAGTTCCAAAGACAGTCAGTAATAAAAAAATCAGGCATTTAAAATGTAAATGAAAACTTAAAATGCACACAATATCGTTATACCAAAAGCTTCACATTTGAAACAGTGATTTGACAGCGCGCGACCGGCTGACTAAACGTTCCGTTTCTTTCTCATATTTTAAACTAAAATCAATTAAATGTACCTACTTTTATCTCTAACACGCCCGTTTTCTATTTCATGTAATAATAACTTATCTAAGAAATACAATTTGAACTATTTTCGATTTTAAATATTAAATATTTAAAATTTTATACAGTAAAATTAAGAACATAATGCATGAAATGAAGCATCCATTAATTTTTCTTGTTTCTAGTAAAATATGTCTCCGGTTTCTTCCCTGGTTGAGCCAAATCATTCGTGCTACAATTACAGTGAAGCTGCAGCATAGCTCTACCACGCAGATATTCTTCCGCAACTACATATAAATTTGTTTACTTTTATTGCAAAACTACTAAGGATCTTCCATTACGATATACGTCAAGGTCAATGGAAACTTAGAGGTCGGTAACTATGTGCTCGTATGCTCTCTCCATCTGTTTAGTACTCCGAGTGCGTGATCTTAACCGGATTCGTTATTATATTTAAAAAGCTAGAAGGAACTTGTGCTTATGTAAATGATATATTTTATATTCGCATTATGTCCCTTTTAGATGAAATTTATCGAAACTTGTGTGTGACAATGATGTTATGTTGTGTGGTTTTCGATTTTTTTGTATTTACTGAGATAGTATAACTCTATATATATACAAATATATATTTACATATTTATATATATATATATATATAAGTGGTAAATTAAACATACGAATGACTTTCAATAAATACTATATATTGAATAAAAACGTTTCAATTTATATTTGGTTTGAGCGCTGGTTTGATACAGGTATTAAGGTCTCTTTATAGGGACTCTAGTGCTTGTGTCAGGCTAAATGGGGTCTCCTCAGACTGGTTTGGCATTCAAAAAGGTGTCAGACAGGGCTGTGTAGCTTCCCGTGGCTGTTTAACCTATTTATGGACAGTTGTTTGCAAACATTGAAAGTAGAAGAATGTGGGTTGAGAATGGATGAGTTAACCGTCAAATGCATTTCGTACGCCGATGATCAAGTCATATTTGCATCGTCGGCGGCCGAGTTGCAAATGATGGTTACTTTAATGAACTGGTCACTAAAAGAAAGGGGTATGAAAGTGAACGCAAGTAAGACGAAAGTGATGGTTTTTGAAAGAGAAGTAAGTAAAACGTTATATGAAATAAGAATAGAAGGGGAGATGATTCAGCAAGTGGATGAGTTTGTATATTTGGGATGTTTATTTAGCAGGGATGGTAGATATGATAAGGATATAGAACGACGAGTGAACGCAGGAAATAGAGTGAATGGGACTCTACATGCTATTATGAAAAGTAAGAATGTGTCAAAAAAGGCACGTATGGCAATTCATAATACTGTGTTAGTCCCTACTTTAATGTATTGTAGTGAAAGTTGGGTCTGGCAGAAGAAGCATGAGAGTAGAATAAATGCTGCATAAATACGGTCAGTAAGGAGTATGCTAGGGCTGAATCTGAATGATAGGGTAAGAAATAGTGTGATAAGAGAAAAGTGTGGTTTGCAAGATGACGTTGTGACCAGGATTAAGAAAGTAATGCTTCGGTGGTTTGGTCATGTGGAAAGAATGAACGAGGAAAGACTGACAAAGCAAATTTATGTTGCAGAAGTGAACGGAAGAGTCGGGAAGGGAAGGGAAATTGGCGATATATTGAAAATGGGCCAGATTAGGAGTACCCTTAACCGACGAGCGTGTATGCGTAGATAAATGGATGTAAAGGAGGCGAGAGAAGTGTGTCAGGATCGTGCCAAATGGAAGTCCGTAGTCTCTGCCTAACCCTCTGGACGACAGGCGTGAGTGTTTATGTTATTATGTTATGTAAATTTACATTTCTATTTCTAGTATTATAATAACTTTTTAGTAGTAGTTGAAACGAAAAGCAAGAAAAAACGCATAAGAATGATAGAAGAGTATCGGATAACTTCCAGGCAAATATTAAAATGTTCTGGAAACTCGTGAGAACTGCCAGGGGACATTCAAAACAGCCTAGAAAAATGATATACGAAACGAGAATGGCTGAAATGGAAAGAAGGAATATTTTGAAAACGTGTTTATTAGTGAAGAGACGTTTGAATTAAATGAAATAGAAGTTCCGAAAGAAGAGGAAAGAGGTAGGGAGACAAATAAAAATGAAATAATGAAAGCAATGAAAAGCATGAAAGCAATGAAAAGCATGAATGCATTTAAGGCAGCCGGATGTGATAGAGTATCACTCGAAATGCTAAGTGCTCTAGAGCGAGTGCTGGCAGGCCTGCTGTACACCTTGTTTATTTATGTTGGGAATTGCAGCGGGTACAGGGAGACTGGTGCAAAGCCGTGATAGTCCCAATATACAAAGGCAAAAGGTAGCAGCAGGACTGTAAAAACTACCGTGGTATCAGTACACATTGGACACCGGTACTAGTTGAAAAAGTTATGAAAGAAACTGATGAAAAAATTTGGGATGTGCAAGCTGGATTTAGAACGGGAATGGGGTGTACGGATCAAGTATTTTCTATGCGCAAGATCGCGGAGAAGTTTTTGGCCAAAAACCAAAAAAAAAATTTGTGCTTTCATGGACTTGGAAAAGGCTTATGACAGAGTGGACAGGGATGTGTTGTGGCAAACACGGAACTCATTTGGGTTGAGTGCTCTGTTGATACGGGCATAAAAGTATCTTTATAGGGACTCTAGTGCTTGTCTCAGGACCAACGTGGCCTACTCAGACTTTTTTGGCATCCACAAAGGTGTCAGATAGGGCTATGTGGCTTCCCCGTGGCTGTTCAACCTATTTATGGACAGTTGTTTGGAAAATTTTAAAGTTGAACGGGTAAGTTAACCGTCAAATGCCTTTTGTACGCCGATAATCAAATCATATTTGCATCGTCAGCGGCCGAGTTGCAAGTGATGATTACATTAATGAACAGGTCATTAAAAGAAAGGGGAATGAAAGTGAACACAAGTAAGACGAAAGTTATGGTTTTTGAAAGAGAAGACAGTAAAACGATATGTGAAATAAAAATAGAACCTTATACTATGTATCAACCGACTAGCACGTATGTGTAGGTATATGGATGATGATGGAAGAGAGAGGTGTGTCAGGATCGTACCAAATGGAAGTGTCTATGGAATGGAATGGAATGGAAATATCGGAAGTGGCGTGAGTATTTATGTATGTATTCACTCCTATATAACATTAGAAACTGAACATATACAAAAGTTGTGATTTGATAATAAATTTCAACTTTTGTATATGTTTCATTATGTGCAGACAGTAGTAGTAGTTTTAATAACTAGTTTTAGTAAGAACCGTAAGTATGTATTTGTTTCGAATTTATTTTTAAGAATATCATAAAGATGAAGGCCGAAAAAGTGATGCTGAAACTGGTGAAAGGCAAGACATCAAACCTAAACATTTATCTCAAGAAATTAACATAAAACATAAAAGATTTATCAAATTCACCGACGTGAAGATTTTAAATTTGAAGTAAAAGTGACTTTGAAAAATTGCAATTTAAAAAGGTTTAATTATATTCATCTCCACATTTTGATCTTTTCAATATTATTTGACTTATATAATCCTTTTCATGGCTTCATTTTTATGTTGTTGTCGATTAATCTGTTAAATCTATTAAAAAAATTAATCAAAATTTAAAATGTTATAAAATTTCTTAACCGTGGCCGTCGTTTTATGAGATAAAACTGCAGTTGACGTGTTTACGACCTAGACTGTCGATACGTAATTTATTGTGTACTAAAGGATGTTGATATAATAATTTAAGTTATTTATTACTACTAAGTTTTGAATTTTATTTCAAATCGATGTTATTAAATGAAAAAAAACTGACCGAATTTTGAATATTTATTTTACACAATGAGACAAGAAAAATTTATGCGATTAGTAAAAACAACAGTTTTCACAAAGACTACAAGGAAAAAAATCTATATAGAAGTAAAAATAAGTATTTCTTCAGAGAATATAAAAAACGACCAAAAAGGTACTTAGAATTACCGATCTATAACCTTGATACCCGTTATATCAAAAATATATGAAAAATACATGTATAAAAGACTAATTGAATTTTGTAACAAATACCACATTATATCAAACGAACATTACGGCTTTCAAAAAGATAAATCTACATCTTAAGACTAATACTATCAAACATCAACAAAAATAATTTAACAACGGGACTATTTTTTGACCTATCAAAAGCCTTTGACCTAGTTTCACATGACCTACTATTACAGAAATTAGAAAAGATTGGGATTAGGGGACCTACACTTCAGTGGATATCAACATATATATCTAATAGGCAACAATGTGTCATTATTACTAAAGCAGACATAAATGGGGACATTATACCGCACTTGTCCGAATATAGATACAATAAATATGGCGTTCCACAGGGAAGTGTTCTTGGTCCAATCCTATTTCTGTTGTACATAAATGACATTGTCAATATGACGAATCATAAGTGTACACTATTTGCTGATGACATCTCAATTATCGTGACTTCCAATAAAAAAATTAATAATATCAGTGATCATGAGGCTGCCATAAATAATAAAATAGATAATTTAATTAATTGGGTTGACATACATGCTTTAAAAATTAATTTAGATAAATCTTTATATGTACAATTTAGTGAATGCACTAATAATAAATATAATTTTAAACTTAACATACCAAAAATAAAAGTATCTAGACAAACAAAATTTTTAGGTTTAATTATAGATGATGATATGAATTGGAAACTACATGTAAACGATGTTTCTATCAAAATAAATAAATTCATGTATGCTCTTAAACAAATGCAAAACATAACCAACATAAAAACCGCTGTCATGTCCTATCATGCATACGTAGAATCATTACTGCGCTATGGTCTCATAATGTGGGGCAACAGCACTGAACAAAATAAAGCATTCGTCACGCAAAAAAAATGCATTAGAGCAATATGTGGGCTAAGACTGAATCAATCGTGTAAACCGATGTTTAAAAAACTTCGCTTGTTACCACTACCATTACTGAAATATGAATTTTTGTACAGAAGCATAAAACATTGTTTACAACGGTAGATGATATAAATCCTGGTAGTCGCCGGGATCCATATAGTCTTGTACTAAACGACAATCACAAATTAATAAAATATAACAAAAGTAGTTTATTTATGTGTGTAAGCTTATATAATAAAATACCTAATAACTATTAAATATCAGATTATTTAAATTAAAACTGTTTCAATATTTGAATGAAAGTAACTTCTATAGCATAAGGTATTTTTCTAGCCATAAGTATTAATGTATAAAAAAAATTGCATGCTATGTATAACCGTAGCTAAATGTAGGCTTGTACTAAACGACAATCCCAAATTAATAAAATATAACAAAAGTAGTTTATTTATGTGTGTAAGCTTATATAATAAAATACCTAATAACTATTAAATATCAGATTATTTAAATTAAAACTGTTTCAATAGTTGAATGAAAGTAACTTCTATAGCATAAGGGATTTTTGTAGCCATAAGTATTAATGTATAAAAAAAAATTGCATGCTATGTATAACAGAAGCTAAATGTAGGCTTGTACTAAACGACAATCCCAAATTAATAAAATATAACAAAAGTAGTTTATTTATGTGTGTAAGCTTATATAATAAAATACCTAATAACTATTAAATATCAGATTATTTAAATTAAAACTGTTTCAATAGTTGAATGAAAGTAACTTCTATAGCATAAGGGATTTTTGTAGCCATAAGTATTAATGTATAAAAAAAAATTGCATGCTATGTATAACCGTAGCTAAACATGCTGATCTGTAACGTCATGTAAAATCTTCTAAATACCATATTTATTGTAAATAAAATATTATTATTATTTTTCTTTTCTCTTTTTTTTTCTCCATGTAGGGCATTATGATGATACGGGCTTTAAGCCAAGTAGTCATCATTTGCTGGTATTATTGATGTATTATCCAGAGCATTTTCTGGGATTTGTAAAAATTTTTGCACTAAGCAACATGTATTTAAAATGGCTGCTTTTTGCATTTTAATATATAAATTTGGGGTAAATCTAATAACTTAAGACAGTGATGCAAATATTTTGGTATTAATCCTGTAGCTGAAAGTAAAATTGGAACGATGAAAACTTTATTTAATTTCCATATTCTTTTAATTTCTTCGCTTAGTTCATTACATTTACTAATCTATTCGGCTATTGTTTTTTGAATATTATGCGTATTTGGTACAGCTATGTCAATTAGAAAGGCTATATTGTTAACTTTGTCTTGTAAAACTATATCGGGACGATTGTTATGGATTGTCTTATCAGTAAGTATGGCTCTGTCGAAATATAGTTTATGTGAGGTATTTTCTAACACAGGGTTGGGTTTATATTTGTAGTATGGTTGTAAAGTGTTATCGATGAGTTTATGTTTCTGGGATATCTTTTGGTGTATTATGTTTGCAATTGGATTATGTCTGTGGGTGTAAAACTAGTTGAAAAGAACAGCGACGCTTAGAGCTACATGCACACAAAGCTAAAAAGGCAAAATTGAAATTTTACCTTTTTTTTGAATAAATAATGGTTAGTACCTAAGTAATATATAATTTTACTAATATAATTTTACTAATAAATAAATTATACATATACATTTAGTACATACAAATAACTATGAATATATGTCTGCTTAGCAATACATATGACATGAATGATTCATGTAAGAAGAGTTGTCTTTTATAGATGATTACGTACCAACTTTTAAAAGCATATTTATTGGGTGTTTTCTGAAGTCATTGAGCAAGGAGTTCCAAAGAACTGTAGCTTGAACTTTGAAGGAGTTACCATAGAACTCGGTGAAGCGGGAATACAAATTTTGTTGTTAGAAGAAGAACCTAGAACTCTATCATGAGATGAGGAGAGATAGCCATGATGGGCCATTTAACGTGGGAAAAAGCAATAAACAATATTTTTGAATTGCTCCTCTGCCGGATTGTAAGCCAATTAAGCCTTGTAAGCCGTTCTTGCTTATTCAGATGATCTCGGGACAGATCCGGGTTATTAATAATGGGTAATATGAGCGATTGGATTGGATTGCATTAGATTGAATTGTCGTAAGTAGATTGAAATAATTGAGATTTAGAGGAAAGAGAAAGACAGCGTATATTATTCAAATTAATAAATACGCTATGGATATTTATGCTTATCGGAAAACTGCTAAAGAAGAGGATTATAACAGTGGGCATGGTTAATCTATCGGCACAAAGAGGTCTCAGATAATGATGACGGCAATATCTCACTGTTTACAATTCTAAGTCAAATACGGTTTGACAGATTTTCACCTTCGCAACAAGAGCTATAATAATCTATAACTGGCTTCAGAAATTTCTTGAAGTCATGAGGTATAGATATTCTATCTCACGAAGTCCGTTTGACTATGAATGTTGTCAGACGTGCACATGCACATTGTCTTAGTGTGTGTAACCTCGGCAGCGCTCAGTCACGATCTCATGATCGCGATACGGTCTGGGTCACTAGTGTTTTGAGTCCACGCCAAATTTTATCACGGAGTAAGGTCAAAAATGGAAAAAAAATATGGGACTATGAGGACTCAGCTATACGCATTTCTTATGACGCATTTCTTATACGGACTCAACTATACGCATTTCTCATTCTGTTGGTGCAGCTTGGGATAAGCCACCTATTTGGCAAAATGTTCTAAAGAGAAGTCAAAACTAATTACCAGGTTTAACATCAGAAGCTAAATGTGTGGTCTTTCCCCTATCCCATAATATAGCTGCAGCATATCTCTACCACGGAGAAACCTTTTTAATTTTTATAAAATATAAATGTTTTCCTGGAAAATATAAAATTATTACTTTTATCCCAACATAATGCTCACTTTACTGAAATTCCGGAACTAAACCCAATAAATTGTGGTCATGAAAATATCCCACAGGCTACGGCATCATCACTTAAAAGACAATATTGTGAAGAAAAGTTTTTCTTATTTCTTACTTCTTTAAATAATCTGAAAAATATATTGCTTCAAGAAACTTGTTCTTTCATATTCGTACTACATATTTCTTTCATTTCAGATGGATGCGCTGTTCTACCGCCTTTTGAATTATGCAATATTCTGGACTGTTGGTGCATTTCGTTATACTTTCATTAATTTTAATAAGTTTCTATTTTTGCTTTGTTTTATTGCAAGATGAGATTTGAAAACGACTCCGTTTACTGAGTTGCCTTTTCTTTAATAACAACAGAAGCTTTGTGGAGGTTAAACGTTTGAAATTAAACTTTTATTTAAGAATAAGATGTATTTTAAGAATGCCAGTTTTTTAAAAAAAATAATTGAGTAATTTATGGTATAAGGAGTTCATTTTAAGTCCAATAAGGGAAAATGAAAAAAACATTGTGGCTCCCGAGAAATGGTGTATAAAAGAGAGTAAGACAGAGTAAAAAAACCAGACTTTTGACAAGGTTCAGCAATTAATTTAGGAGTTTGATACTGCGAACAGCATAACATCGCTGTGGGATCTTATCTTCAGTTTAGGCTGACATTCTATGCCTTTTCTTAATAATGATTTTTATGGCACGTGGGCTGGGCTACTCAGAAAGTTTTGCGAACTAAAAAAGTTCAATGGTTGTAGTTTTTATTATTAAATCTTTTCAAACAACTCTTTACCAGCATCTATACAAGGTTTCATGCCTCATACACCTCTACTGCTTCCAAATTGCGTAATCATGTCACGCCACCATTCCACTCAGGCCTGATTCTAAACATCGGTGAGGTTGTGCGGCACACAAAAGGAAGTATACTCTTATATATCAACTATCTATTTATATTTATATCTTTTTTCAAGAGGGAGCAAACGAGCATGCGGCTCACCTGATGGTATGTGACTACCGCCGCCCATGAACAACTACAATACCAAAGCAATTGCACGCATGTGGAGGTGTTTATGTAAAATCTGGTGAACGCTTCTCGATCCAATCTGCAACATGTGTTGTATCTCTCTATACGTAATTCACCTATTTCCTTCGATCAAATTTTTCACTGCTAGCACGTTTCCTTCCGTAACGGTCAGCAAAGGGGGACCACTTTTTCCTTATCTCTAGAAGGTAGTCCATTCCATTACAGCCTATAAAAGTCCTCTGCTGAACATAGTCCTCTCCCATAGATTGCTTCATAGGCGGGATTTTGCCACAGTTGCTACGATTGGCATGAGGACTTGCAACCGCAGTTTCTTATTATTTTGAGTTGTTATCATGAAGATACTGCTGCCCATCTCCTGTTTCAGTTTCCTTCTGTCACCTCTTACGACATCCACGGGACGATATGGGGTAGTGGGTATATTAACACCGCCACTCCATGGTGCATGGATGTGTTAGCAAGGCTTTTATCCAAAACTGTCATTTGAATAGTCTATGAAACGTCTCGTTCGGTTTTAGGCGACATTTGAAATCGTAAAAAACCGTGAGGTGAAAATGTTCCTGACTCAGATACTTGATTTCAATGTAATACAAATTTTAAAAATTACAGAGAGTAATTTTTAACTGGAACATTCGCATTTTTACTTGTAAATAATCGTATTTTTAAAATAAATTTTACTGGCCAGTTTCTCATACAAAAACTTTTTTGTAAAACATTCTGCGTGGCCTGTTGCATATTCATTTAATGTTTTTTTTTTAATTTTATGACAATATTGCACGCCTCAACGCGTAGCGTTATTAGGTAGTGCTTTACTCTCGACACTCTAAGGTCAAGCAATTTTGTGTTCTTAAAATGCCTCTATCATAACCATATTGCACTTATACGATAATATGAGTAGCCGTATATCAAGAAAACACTCTAATTAATCCATCTTATATTTTCTATAAAATCATCTTATATTGCTACTTTGTAAAAAAACGGTTTGAAAAGAAAATTACGTGGACGTGAGGATGTTGATTTTGTATGGTCACGATAACTCCCGAAAAAATTGACGTATCGAGACCGGGTTTTTTTTATTAGCTTCAGAATTACATCAACTGATTCCCTATTTCATATAAATAGCTTAATACGCGTAGCTATTAAAAATTTAAAGGCGCTTTCATATTTTTTAGCCCTTGATAGACAAAGGACAAATATACCACACAGCATATATCGATTTTATACTTTGTGTAATCGATTTATTTTGGTAAATATTATTAATTCTTTTACCAATTTACCATATTTTAAAAGTCAGGAATAAATTTTTTTCATAAAAATTAAATCAAACGCTCATAAGGCGTGCACTTTTGGATTTTCCAAACTATTTGTCTTTTCTGTTAACCTTTTCAATTCTGTTATCATTATGATAAAATTTATGTTTTCCTTCTTTCAAAAATCAACACAATGGCATTGTAAAGTAAAGTAAAGTTACAGCCTATATACGTCCCACTGCTGGGCACAGGCCTCCTCTCATTTCTGAGAGGGTTTTAGGGCAAGGAAATGTCCGCCGCGCTGCCCCAATGCGTGTTGGCGAACTTCACATGTCTTCGAAATATTTTTTTTTGATTTCTCAGACATGCAGGTTTCCTCACGATGTTTTCCTTCATCGCCGAGCACGTGGTAAATCAGCACTTAAAATTGCAATTAACAATTTCATTGGTACCGGCGGGGATCGAACCCGGGTTGCTCGCGTACTGTGTAACTTACAGCGAGCGCTAACCATCTGAGCTACCACGGCTCTGAGCTACAATGGCATTGCTAAAACAGTTATATTAAGTATCCAAACATATTATTTAAAATTTCTGATTGAAACATTGTAATTGATCATTATCAACAGCCTCTTTAATTTTTTTGCGTCAGCTGACAGGTGTGTTGGAAGATTTACTTTAGACTACAATTAATGTATAACGATGTATACTAATAAGGCGAATTGTTATTTTAAAACTATTTTCGTATTTTTATTTTTCTGCACTAATTTTAACCATCCCGCGTACATTTATATGAAATTGTAAATTGCATTGGATGTTTTGCAACACTTGTTATTTGATGTGATTAATATGTTACCTACCATAAAGCAGAAAAAGCAATCTGAACTCGATTTAAATGCCGCAAAATATCATAAAGAAAAATATGACGGCAATCCTATAAAGTCACGAACGCATAAAATTAAGGAAGGAAACCTACCATTGCGGAATGGTAATAAATAAAATTCAGCTAAAAGAAATAAATTCGACCTTTTAAAGGAAACCTTCAAAATATCGTTTTGCATGAGCGCTCTACATAATTCATTTTATCTGCAAAATAACGTATGTATTTATACGTGGTAGAGCCATGCTGCAGCTATATTATAGTAGTAGCACGAACGGGTTGGCTCGAGGAGGGGAAGGACCACGCTCTCACAGAATCCCAGCGTAATATAATTGCTTAATGCTGCTGTGTTTCGTATGATGAGTGTAGAAAACCAGACACCTTTTTTACTATAAATGAGGTATTCTATCTTAATCCTCAGGGGTGACAACAGTTTTGCATTTCGATTCTTAATTGAGAATAGATGTAAGTGTGAGAATAGATGCATCTTCTCTACGAAAAGAGAAACCTATGTTCAGAAGCGGACTTGTAAAGACTGTTGATTATAAAATGCGTGCGTGTGTGCTGTGTACCGTACCCCGTAAATCCCACCGTCCACCCACCCATCCCGAGGGTGTCGTAAGAGGCGACAGAGGAAACAAATCAGTAGATGAGGCGTCTTCTTAATAACGACTAAAATAAAAACTGCGGTTGCCAACCGCCAGCCAAGCGTGGCAACTATGGCAAATATCCCAACTATGAGGCAGTGGACTTTAATAGGCTGTAACGGCGTGGCAACACGAGCGCGTTTGTATGAATTTGAGTGTGCGTGCATGCGTGTGTGTGTTCGCGCGTGCTCGTTGAGTATGTGTTTGTGTTTTTGCGTGTGCGTGTGTGCATGCATGCATGCATGCATGTGTGTGTGTGTGTGTGTGTGTGTGTGTGTGTGTGTGTGTGCAGGTGTGCGATCGTGCATTTGTGATATTTATGCGTTCGTGCGGCGGTGAGTGCTTACGTGCGTGCGTGCGTGTGTGTGTGTTTTAGTGGGACATGCATTACCAAGAATAAGTAGCGCAATGATGTCTAAAACATGTCATATGCCAGGAAAGTATATAATTTTATTTAATGCTACAAAGGCTACAAGCGTCGTGTATGCGTGACACTTCCATGATTCAATTACGTTAACTGCAGCCGAAGGACCCAAAAAACCGAAACTAATTTAAAATACTTTATTATAATATAAAATTACAATATAATTACTAAAACTAAAATAAAAGTGAATCAGATCGATGCTAGATCTAGAATGAATTTTAATTATTACATTAAAAATAAAGTAAAGGTATATTGCAGAGCTCCGATTGCATCCGTTGACGTCAATGCTCACGTTCTGCTGAGTTGCGCCTTGTGCCGCTGCAATGTATCGGGGTCGCTGCTGTGTAGGCTCTTTACCTATGAGGCTATGTTATAACTCCTCCACCTCAGATCAGCAACTATTTTAGAACTTTGAGAGAAAAAGTTGCTGGTAATCTTTCGACTTCAGGATAATGATTCTTAGGAGATTCTTCGGGCTTTTCGTAGCTATGTTGGGTGTTATTCTGGATCTGTTCTTGCTTCTTAGTCTTGTAGTAGTAACGAACTGAGATTATGATAGAGAATACTACTACGCTTGATAACACGGCGTAAAAGGGAATAGTAGTGTGATATAAAGTTAGGAGATCCATCTCTCTCAGATGAAGTGGTGGTTGCATCATGAGTTGGTCCTGGGCTGCATGGGTCCTTTCAGGTTGATTGTATTAAGGCTGATTCGTTGGTACTGCTGGGGTGCCTTTTCCGTTTACATCCATTGGTATTTTCATTAGTTTCAAGGGATGGCCTTCTACTTGATCGTTAATATTGGTTATGGTAAATTCTTGTGTTCGCAGGAAGCAATTAATTGGTATTGTGGCTAAGTAACTACCCTGTAATGTAGTAATGTCTTCACGCCCGCATACTGTATGGACCTTAGTTGGTTGAGGGAAGGAGATGGTGTAGTGCTTGTCGTCAAGACGCTCCATGGCTTCTTTTGATAGTGCAATGTCGGTTATCTTACAGGATTTCGCTATAGACTGATTGATAATGAGGTTCTGGATACAGTCGGATTGTGTTCGAATTTGGGTGTTCGTTTCCTTTTCGCATAGGTACCGATTACTCAACTTCGGACATTCTGTCTCCATGTACACGAATTTTTCTCTATTAGTTGCTATTAAAGGATAGGGTGGAATAATAGATTGGTGGTTTTTGTTAGGTACAATGGATAAGCGGAAGAGGTCGAAGGTGTCTTTGGAAATAACATTGAATTTTAGAACAATTACTATTTGATTTTCTGTGAAATAATAACCTGACTTAATGATATCGTAATATTCTCTAGTCTCTAAATTTAATACATGTTCCTTATCATAAATTTGCCTTAATCTTACTAACATAGACTTAATTACCTTAACACTTAACGTAGAATGGTGGGTGCTCGATGCACGACTAAATGCTAATATATTTTCTATCCTATTAAGCTCATTGAGCATATCATCGATATTTTCTGTTAAAATTGTTAGGAGTTGGGCAAACTTGGCATACTTGATGAGGCTACTATCTCTATAAGCGGCTCTATCTAATAATTGGATAAGTGTTGAGTTAATTTTGTTTTCATTTTCAATTATCTGGGATATTACACTATTATGTTGCAACATCCATTCCTTACTAATGCTAATGTGACTATTGAATTCTGATTCGATCCTATCTTGGTTATCCTTCAAAACTTTTATGGCATTATTATATTTCGCGGCATCTAAATAATCTAGATTACCGGTTACGCTTTTGATCACTGAGCCTAATCCGTCTACTAGACCTCTCTTAGTGCGACTAGGCTCTAAGCTATTTAGTTGTATTAATACTTTATCTAATTTGCTAGAAAGATAGTCCATTTGCAATTCGTACAGTAAGTTGGTGTCGTTATCAAGTCTGTTCTTGTAGTTCTGTAGCTGTACCTGTAATAGGGTTACTTTGTCTCTGATGTCGTCAAGTTTACATATTGAAGAAATGTATGATAGTGAGTTATGAGAGTCGTTGGTCCAAGTCTAAATGGTAGTAGGCCTGGTCCGTCTTCAAGATATTCAAGTTTTATCTCTTGGGCTTCGATCGTCAGCACGGTCAGTACAGTCAGTAATTTTAGAGTCCTGTAACAATTCAGCAGTTTAGGTACACGTTTAAGTCTAGACTTCCTATCGGACCGCGTTTCCTAGACGTGTAAATGTGAATTGGTAGGTCAGCTAGAACATGGTCATGGGTGTAACGTGGGGCCAATTTTGTCAGTTAGCTAGGGGTTGGAAATGAAAACTTGTTGATTTGGTTGGTATTCAACCTCTGGTTCCCACGATTTATTCCGATTATTTATTAATGCTGAACGTTCGGATAAAGAATGTTCGTTAATTATTTCATACACTGTTTTCATTTGCTCTCGGTGTGTTAGTATGTATTGCTGCAGTAAGTGTTTTGTCAAGTCGATGTCGATTGGGTCTCTTGGGTTGAAATGTCCATTAACAATATCGTAAGGCCTAGTGAAACTGTGTACAGAACTATTGTATCCTAGGATAGCATAGGGCATTAGGTTTACTACATGCTCGTCTTTCCTTTGTAGTTTTAGGATTCGCAGATGTTCCAGTATAGTCGAGTGGAACCGCTCTATGTTACCGTTGTCATTAGGACAGTGGGCTAACGTTTTATGATGGTTAATTTTGTGTAATTGTACGAACTCAGTGAATAGCTGGTTCGTAAATTCGGTCCCATTGTCGGTGACAATAGTAGAGGAAGACCATGATGCGTACAGAAGGTAAGTAGATTTTGCAAAATGCTCAATGCTGTTCCGTCTCTTAGAAGATACGCTTGAGCATATTTGGAGAATACATCTATAAATGTGAGATACTTTTCATTATGTACTGTGAACATGTCCATATGGATAATCTCGAAAGGTTTGGTAGCGGGGGGAACGATATTCAGTTGAGGTTTTATAGGTTTCCTATCGTACTTAGCCTGACCACATATGGTGCATTCATTAATATATTTTGTAATGTGTTCTCTCATCTTGGCCAATAGTATCGTTTGGAAAGGGCCAGAAACTCTCGTTGATACCGCGATGGTTGGTTTTACCTTTGGTAGTTCTTTATTATTTCTTGTTGTTGCAAATATTCTTTTACATTTTCGACTTCCACTTTAGTTAAGACAAGATTCATAGATGAGCTTCTAAATTTATCTTGTAAGATTGGAATGACGTCATACATGCAAAAGGGGTTAATTAGTAATCGGTTTTGACTTTTGGGTTTACGTATTCTTTTATGGCGTTGACAAGGTCTACTTCCATTTCAGTTGTCTTATCTGTACAGCTGTTCAGTATGTGTATCAAAGGTTTGGTCACTATTGGTCGTCTTTTTATGTCGCCTACAATTGTTAATATTAGCTGTCTGTGGAATTTATTAAGAGGTTCGTCGGTGATGGGAATTTCAAGGATCGGATTTTCTTGGCTTGTGTGGGCCGTTAGAGTTGTCGAGCCAGTGCTAGGCTGTTTTACTGATGGGTTAGCTAACATAGAACATGATTCTTCGTTATGTATTTCCACCCGTGACAGCGCATCGGCATTGGTGTTATTTTTTCCTTTTTTGTAAATGACAGAAAAATCGTATTCGCTTAATTTTAACTTCCACCTAGTAAGTCGCGAGTTCGGTTCCTTAAGATTCATTACCCACTGAAGGGGCTTATGATCAGTTAAGATTTTAAAAGTACGACCAAACAGGTAGGGTCTAAAGTACTTGGTTGCCCACACAATGGCAAGGAGTTCTTTCTCTATAGTGCTGTAGTTCACTTCGCTCTCATTTAGAGTTCTAGAAGCGTAACATACAGGTTTATCTGATCCTATGGGTCCCTGAGATAGGATGGCTCCTATCGCTACATTGGATGCGTCAGTGGTTAGGATGAATTCTTTGTTGAAGTCAGGATATTGGAGGATTGGGTCGTTGGTCAAGAGAGTCTTACACTTTTCGAAGCAGTTAATATAGTCTGTGTCAAGAGTTATTTTTCGTCCCTTTTTTAGACATTGTGTCAGAGGTTTAGTAATTCGAGCAAAGTCTGGGATGAATTTGCGATAATAACCTATAAGGCCTAAAACTGTTTAATTTCTTTTGCGGTTTTGGGTAATGGATACTTCTCTATGGCTGATATTTTGCTAGGATTTGGCTTAATGCCATCTTTACTAATTATATGTCCTAAATAAGCGGTTTCCAATTTAAAACTCGGATTTATCCATTTGTATTTTAAATTGGATTCCGTAGTTTCTGAAATACTTTCTCAAGATTTACCATGTGCTCTTGTAAAGAAGTGCTGAACACAATAATATCATCTAAGTACACTAGACAAACTGTATTTTGGAGATCGCGGAGCACGTTATCCATGACACGCTGAAACGTAGATGGTGAGTTCTTTAATCCCATGGGCATCCGTAAGAACTCGAAATGCCCATGTTCAACGTTGAATGCTGTTTTCGGTATGTCACTAGGGTTCATTTCGACCTGGTAAAATCCACTGGCTAAATCCAAGGTTGTGAAGTATTGGCAATTTCCTAACTTATCTAGTACATCCGATATATTCGGGATTGGGTATTTATCATTAATGGTTTTCATTTAGCTTCCTAAAGTCGACTACGAGTCGCCATTTAGTCTTCCCAGAAGCATCAACTTTTTTAGGAACTATCCAGATGGGAGAGCTCCATGCAGATTCGGATGGACGAATTATACCTTGCTCTAACATTTTACTAATTTGTTGTTTAACTTCGTCTCTATGAACGTATGGGTACCGATAGCTTTTAGTATATATCGGTATCTCATCAGTGGTCGGATGCTATGCTTTATTTTATTAGTAAATGTTAGTTGTTCGCCTTCTATATAAAAACGTCAGCGTATTTGGCACATAATCTTTCTAAATTAGCGCGTTCTTCGGCATTTAGATGGTCAGTGCGTAAACGTGATAATACTTCTTTGTAACGTGGGGTGGTTGAACGTTGTGAGATGACTCGATGTTATACGTCTCGGCACATATTGGGCGATCTAGGAAAAAATTATATCGTGCGGAGTCGGGTTAAATACCTCTATAATACCGCGGTTATTCGACACTAATGTTAGACATTCGCTTATGACGCAATTAGAGATATACTGTTCGCTAACTAACGCATCTCCGTCATGGACATTAATAGGTAGTTTTATCAGTTTTGAAGATTGGGATGGTATCACGTCCTCGTAATAATTAACATTCCTAGAGTTATACATTAAGATAGGGTTGTTAGCTAATCGTGTTATAAGTAATCTATCCTTTAAATCTATTCTAGCTTCCCATTTCTCTAATAGGTCGAGACCAATAAGGCCATCAAGTAATCGTGAAATTTATAAATATATAATTTAATACTATCAGGCTCTTGGAATTCGGAAAGCATGGAATAGTTATCGAATAATTATTCCTAGTTGTAGCATGCACATTGGTTACCTCGAACGGGTCATAATTTAAAGGTATATGTGAAAAATATTTTGTATGGCTTCTGGATTTATGAAGGACTGATTCGCTTCCAGTATCGATTAGAAATTTTAACGGAGGTTAGAAATACATATATATGGAAGCTGTCTCTGCGTATGTAAGTTTACTTCTATTTTGGCTTTTTGAAGAACGAGTCTTTGAAAATCCTGAGTCGAACTGCTTGTAGAAGGTTGACAGTCTACGTCATCTTGCTCGTTTAACTCAGTTGCGTCATGATATTGGTAGTGCTGTGTCGTCATAGTCATAGGTCACAGTATTGGTATAGTCGTCATTATCATTATAGTCGTAATAGTCGTATTGGTGTTCAGGATAATAGTAACTATTGTAATCTGTAAATTCGTTAAAATTCATTTCCCTACTTTTGAAGTAATTTGAAGGTGGCGGGTTACCGTATTTGCGCCAATCGTGACCGGTCAGTCCTGTCGGAGCATTGGTTTAGGTACGTAATGGCTAACGCCACTCATAGGCTTCGGGCCTGAGTCATGGGGTGGATTCCTATTTGGTAATCTAAACGTATTATTATGGGGTGTATAATTAGGTGGCAAAGCGCGGAACATTTGTTGAGTTCGCGTAGGCATATTATACTGTGGTGGCATGTTAGGCCTGAAAGCTTGTTGTTGTGGTACATGTAAGGTCGCTGTAAATTAGGCATTGGCATCGGTGCAGGAAAACTGAATGGTTTTGCAAAGGTAAGGTCATATGGCTAGGTTGAAGGCTTAGGTGCTTGAGGTTTCCTCTCAGCGAAAGATTCACCGCGTTGTTGCAAGTACATAACGTTCAGTTCTTCCTGTACAAACTCAAGGCTTTTCAACGGTATCAGGACGCATGCAACGTATTCGTGAGCCAAGTGGCTCCTTTAAACCGCGTACGAAAGCCTGCTTCGTTAGATTTTTATATAATATACGTTTGGCTTCTATTGTAGTATGCAAGGTTTCATGAAGCGTAACATACGTCATGATAGTGCTGAACAGTGTCTGACATCGTGCATAAAATTCTTGGGGAGAGCTGTTTCCTGAGTAGCTAACGAGAGGTCATTGTAGAGCGCCGTTTCGTCTCTTTGATCTGAAAAGTTATTGATTAATGCTGTACGAATGCCATGCCAGCTTTCAGAATACCATTTGAATTTAAAGTGGTCGCGTGGTCCAGTTATTTTATTTAATATCCCGTTAAGCAGGCATAAGTTCGATAGTTCACTGCCAGGATCATTACTTGTATGCAGCATATTTGGTCACATAATTTTATAAATCTAGTTAGTACATTAGGGTTGCCGTCGAACTCTGGCACTGGGCGTAAAACTTTAAAAATAGTGTCAGGGTCGTGGACCATTTTTGATTCCTCGGTAATTATATCTAACTCTAAATAACAACTTAAATCTCTATTATAATCTAAACTCTGTCTACGTGGCTGCCTACGCGATGTAGGGTCACAGTGGGATGATTTCCTTGGATGGAAAATTTTGACAGGAAAGATTTACACTAGGAAAAGCAACACTAGATAAAAAATTCTGGTGTACTTATAAATTTCATCTCGGTTTTCTCGGGATCGATGTCTTGATGTATCCTCTTGGCTCGCAGTTGGTCCGTAGTAGATTCGAATACTCGTTTAAAGCTTGAAAGCTACGATAGCCTAACTAACTTTTGAGTATCCTACCGACTGCGCCAATTACGTTAACTGCAGCCGAAGGACCCAAAAAAAACCGAAACTAATTTAAAATACTTTATTATAATATAAAATTACAATATAATTACTACAACTAAAATAAAAGTGAATCAGATCGATGCTAGATCTAGAATGAATTTTAATTATTACATTAAAAATAAAGTAAGGTATATTGCAGAGCTCGATTGCATCCGTTGACGTCAATGCTCACGTTCTGCTGAGTTGCGCCTTGTGCCGCTGCAATGTATCGGTCGCTGCTGTAGGCTCTTTACCTATGAGGCTATGTTATAAATGTAAACTAAGTCTGTAAATAAATAATATCTTCTATCTATAGTATATTCCCTTCAAAAGGAATAAATTACAAACGCCAATATATATTACCTGCGTCAGTTTAAATGAAAAATAAACTGCGCAAATAATGTATAAGTTGATGAGAAATGTATTTTTACGCACATTAAATGCTAATTTTGTTCATCATAAAGGCCTTTACCGCAATTTGGGACTTTCCTGTCCTAAATGAAACGTACCGTAAGGGACGAAATTAATGTGAACAATTCGTTAATTTAAATACAAGTTCACGTATTTGCCTAGGGTTTTAGATGAAAATTTGAAGTTTAATTAGAGAACTAGTTTACTAACAGCGATTAATCACTATGTTTGTGACGATATAATGTAATGTGTTATCATGGTATGTTGATGTGAGATATATTTTTGTAGAATAAGGGTGACAAGCGAGCACACAGTCTACCTGATGGTAAGTGGATGCTGTGGCCCATAGACATCTACCTATCCTCGATTAGGAATCAAAATGCAGATGCGTTGTCACACCGGAGGACTAAGATGAAATGCCAAATTCTCAGTAAAAAGGGTCTTTCAGTGAAAAAGGTCTCCGGTTCTCTACACTCACCATACGAAAGACCGTAGCATTAAGCTGCTATTTTACGCTGGTATTCTGTGAGTGCGTGGTCCTTCCCCGGTCGAGCCGACCCTTTCATGCTACAATTATAATATGCCTACAGCATGGCTCCACCACATGTAAAATTATTATCGTGGTATGTTGATTTGAGAGCCGTGGACTTAGCTCAGGGGCTTAACATAGTACAACAATACGGAAAAGTTGCTGATTGTTTTATGTTAATTTACGATAGTATATTTTAATGAAACTTAATAGTTATAATTAGTTGGTATGTTATTTATTTTATATAAGAAACAGAAAATATTTATTAGTATATCTATTAACCAGTTTTAGGTTTATCCTAGTTCAGATTGATATTGACCTGTTTTTGTATTAATTGTTTTTTAAAATAAAAAATAAATTATTAGATAAAAAATAAATTATACGCAGGCACTAACACTGTTAATTGCATTTTAAGCGCTGATTTACCTGATAAGAAGGCTTGGTGGCCCAGTGGCTTAGCAATGAGTCGTAGTGCTAAAGGCCGCGGGTTCGAATTCCGCACGGAACAAGTATTTGTATGGCCTTCAAATAACTGTTCCGGGTCTGAAAGTTAGTCCTTGTGAAATTTATGTATGTAAACTCTACAAAATTTCACAAGCCCCCACGATGCAGGAGAAAATCCAAGTGTGGAGGTAACGTTTAAAAAAACGTGCTCGGCGATGAAGAAAAAATCGTGAGAAAACCTGCATGTCTGAGAAATAAAAAAAAATCGAGGATATAATATGAACGCCGCCAGCATGCACTGAAGCAGCGCGGTGGACATTTCCTTGCCCTAAATGCAAAGGGTAAAGCAGAACAATGGAGAGGGGGCTCCGCGGTGGCTTTACGGTGCGCATGAGAGAACATGAGGATTTTCCCATAGTAAAACAATAATAGTCAAAAGGTGGAATGGAATCCACGACTTTTTATTACTACTTCTGGAACAATTGGAACATTGTTGCTTTATAATCCATTACCAATTGCAGAGTCATTTAATAATTTGTAACTTTTTAACAGAACAGACAGAAACAGAAACTTTTTAGTCAATTTACATTATAGTTACTTATTGAAAGTCTCTCTTTTGTTTAATTTACCACTGGTTCGGAAAAAACCTCTGTCTTGGGAAGAACCAGGAAGAAACCCAGTAAGCCTTTTAAAATAACAGCTTTACACAATCGACACGTTTAAAAATTACAATTAGACATATTTAAAAATAGAATATTAATATAGATTAAAAGTAAAAAAAGTAAAGAACAGCATAATATATCAATATGGCATTGGCTACATACGCAAGGTCGATGTCATAAAGAACTTTAAGGCCAGCGTATTAACGTCCAGTGTATTACGAGACTAATCTTCCAAACGTGCGCACCCTGCTTAGTATTCGAGGAGCGCGAGCTCAGACCGGAATCGTCACTTTACTCTAGAAAGCTTCGACTGATTTAAGTAGGTCATATTTTTACTCCTCGCGTGTCCTTGTAGCCTTTTAAATTGGCTTCTTAATAAAAACCACTTTGCTATAGATTTAAGATATGGCAACATTTTCCTGATAACAACTCAGAATAATAAAAACTCGAAATTAAAAGCCGCATGAGGATGTCTATGGGGGAGGCCTATGTTCAGCAGTGGACTTTGATAGGCTGTAATGATGATGATGATGGTGACTATATTTCGGAAACTGTCAGATAAGATTAATTTCTAGTAAGTAAAGCGAACTTTCAATTGGTTGCGGTTTATACTGTACAAAACATTGCATGTATTAACTTCTTACATATTCAGTTTTTGTAAAATATTAATAATAATTAATACTTAAATATTAATCAAAAAAAATCAAAAAATCTAGAAGTAAAATATGTTATTGGTAATTTTAGTGATTTATTAATATTTTTATCACCCTGAGGTTTGTTCCACCTTCACAATTTTTTTATAAAATTCCCTCAAAGTCATTAATTGCAGATATGATTTCATAAGTTCGTTATTCTTATAAACGCTGATGATGCCGTGCGGCGAAACCGGTTTTTATAATTCGATATAATAATAGTTTAATATAAATCTTGTGATCGAAAAGTGTTTATCCAAATCACAAAAATGAAGCTGGAGTTTCACCAAGTGACAACAATAGCAAGTAGAAATTATAAATTTTAATCACTCCATTGGGCTGGCGATCAACATGTCATCCGCCTTCACCACTGCTCTCTAGTAATCGAACAATAGCACTCATAATAAATTCAAAACGCCTGGCATTCAGAATTCTCATAGCATCGTTGGGATGCGAACGAATTCCGCGGTGTGCCCCAAAATTCGACGATTATTAATTCCCGAAGGAAGGGCTTCCACAAACTATTGTTGCGGTTATTGACGCTTGTATATGTAACATGTTATGTACGATATAGAATTTCACCAGTTTAATATATTAGGATTGATAATTGAATTTTATTAATCTTCTATACAAATAAAATTGGAGTGTCTGTTCGTAATGTCAAAATAACAGATTTATACTAAATGCATAATATGAAAGTATATACGGTGCATACGTTATGGTTATGGTATATTTTTGTTATAAAATAAAAATAAACAATTTTTTAAATTTTAATTGTATGTCTATTTCTCTGTCTGTATGTCTGTTTGTTCTGCTAATCTCCGAAATGGCTGTACCGGTTTTGACGGGACTTTCACTGGTAGATATCTGATGTTATAAGGAGTAACTTGAGCTACTTTTATTTTAGAAAAATAACTAGGTTCCGCGCAAAAAAAAAATTAAAACCCAGGAAATCCAATCGGAATAAATTCCACGCAGAAGAAGTCGGGGAACAGCTAGTTTGAAATAAAAAGGTTTAATAATAGTGCCGGGGGAATCGAACCCGGATTGCTTGCGTAACCTAAAATTTAAGCTGAGCTCCCAGCTAACAAAGCTTACCTAAATTAAATCCACCAATTTACTAGTTTAAAATATTATTACAAAATATATAGAGTGGTTCAGAAATACTGCGGAAGAGTCGGGAAGGGACGCAATAGACGTAGGTTTATCGACCAAATTGGCGATATATTGAAAATGGGCCAGATTAGGAGTACCCTTAACCGACGAGCGTGTATGCGTAGATATATGGATGTAAAGGAGGCGATAGAAGTGTGTCAGGATCGTGCCAAATGGAAGTCCGTAGTCTCTGCCTACCCCTCTGGGTGACAGGCGTGAGTGTTTATGTAGTTTATGTATTATGGTTCAGAAATGTTAATAGGGCGAGTATAAGTTAAGGTATATACGATATTTATAAACATAATAAAAATAAAACTAAAAACTAAAACTAAAACTAAAACTAAAAACTAAAACTAAAAATAAAACTAAAAACTAAAACTAAAAACTTAAACTATAATAAAATCCTAGTCCCCACGGTATAGTGCCAAGAAGCGTTCTTGTATACCTTGGCTGCGTTTCCTCGCTGAATGCCTATACTTAGTCTTTGAGCGAGACAAGAACCTGCCCTCTTTTCACCAGCAGCGACGACCAGTCGAGGATACAGTTCCTTTAGGAACATCACCTCTCGCGGACTCCCATTACCGACAGTGTTATATTATGTAAATATTAAAAATAAGTATATTTCTTGAAACAAAAAGTTTCAATAATTATGCCACGGGAATCGTACGCAATTTAGTACCTGAAATTTAAGGTGAGCTATCAGACTCTGAGCTAATAAGACATATCTAAATTAAAGAAGACAATCGTTTTTGGGCCCACTAGAAACTTTAACGTATCTTAATTTTATTACACATAAAAAAGAGACCAAATTAATTATAGTAAACGGCCTAAAGATTTTATAAAAATGTAACCGGAATCATAAAATCTGAAAAAAAAGTTCTTTTGATATTCGTGAATTGGCTAATGTAATATGAAAAAAAATGCGTATAAAGAAGAACGAACTACTAAAAAAATTTTCCATCAACCTATTACCTATAAATGCTGAATGTACCTACAACTTTCTTATATACTATTAATTATTGAACAGAGCACTATTTTAACTTATAATACCAGTGAAAACTACTAGACAATCGCTTTTAGTTTGTTTTTAGGTTATTGTGATATTCATATTATAATTGTTAATTTCTCAGTATTCCCGTTAGATACGGTAAAACTAATATTACTATTGTAATCTATTGGTTATAAGGAATAAATCGACATGTGTTTCATTAGTTACGCCTGGTTACGGTGGTGGGCCCATTCTTAATACAAAAAGAAATTGTCTTATTTACCATTTTTATTAATAATTCAACCACGCATGGGTTGTAAAGTTAGGTAAATTTAAAGCTTTTATTCGTTGTACCACTTGGCAAAGCTTTTGTCTCGTTTCTGCGAGAGTTATGGAGCAATCTTAATATTCAGGCTATACATGTTCTCGAAAAATATATATTTTTAGACATGCAGATTTTCTCACGAGATTTTCCTTCACCGCCGAGAACGAGGTAAATTATGAGCGTATAGGTTGTGATGTAATTCAATTATTGTTTTTCATTAATAATAGTATTTTCTTAGACTCTGCGGTGAAATAGACTTAGCAAGTCAGCCACCGCAGAGTCAATTTAACCTGAGGATACCTCATTTAGAGGCGATACACGTGTCGTAAAATCGACGGTGGTGTGTCTTTCATAGTGTAGTGGTGTTAGGTTTAGTGGTGACGCGTATAGTGCACGCAATTGAGGGAGGGCGGAAGGTGCTCTTCAAACTAGGTAAGACACATCATTTTATCTTATTACGCGGATCTTAGCTAATTAATTTTTAACATGTTTAATATAATGGATTTCCATAAAGTAACGCCTGATTCTATTATTGGAACAAAGTTCCTTATCGCACAGAAAAAGTGTAAGATTTTTCCGTCATGACCCCTTCTGACGTAGTGTAGACGGCCTTGGCGGCTATAAGGAAGCGAGATGGAATAATATCCATCTCCCTCGCATTTTTTCTTATCTTGCCATGAAAGAAATAATATTATATTAAATGACGCTTTATTTTAATAAAATTTAAAAGTTAAAGTTACAGCCTATATACGTCCCACTGCTGGGCACAGGCCTACTCTCATTTCTGAGAGGGTTTTAGGGCAAGTAAATGTCCGCCGCGCTGCCCCAATGCATGTTGGCGAACTTCACATGTCTTCGAAATATTTTTTTTTCTTATTTCTCATACATGCAGGTTTCCTCACGATGTTTTCCTTCACCGCCGAGCACGTGGTAAATCAGCACTTAAAATTGCAATTAACAATTTCATTGATGTCGGCGGGGATCGATCGATTTGTATTTGTTAATCAATAATATAATACGTTTATCAATAATAATATACTACGAAAGGAACTTCGTTTCAACCGAGTGTTCCACGACACTCACGCATGTTTTTTTTTATCATAAGAAGATGTTTCTTTATAATTTCATAACAAGGAATCTTTTGTTGGCATCATACTATGCTAATTTCGTACTCCATAAAGAACCTTTCTGGTAAATTGAATCAATTTTGACGAAATTAAGCCTCTTAAATAAGGGGATGGAGTTAATGTAAGGGAAGTATGCCTAGAAGTGACATAGTAAGATAATAAATAACATAGATTACAATACTGTTACGAGCTTGGGGTTCAAGACAATTAAAAACTGCCGAGTGAATTACCAAAATTGACACTTTAATTACAGAACACTAATTACAACTTAAAACCACACCAATAACAAAACACAATTGTACTACTGATCACTTTAGTTCGCAGTTGTATCGCTTCAAGTATTCGGGTCGCGGCCTATACCGGCCATATTATATAGGGCCTTAGATAGTTCCAGAAGCTTCTACTGTAGAAACATCTAGAATGTTCGCGTACGTACCGCAGTTGGGACGACTGCCTAGGTTTCGATAGTTCTAGAAAGTTCTTCCATGGAAATTTCTAGAAGGATCTTGACTCTCCTAGTTCTGCTACTCGATACTAGAAGGCGCTAGTGATAACTAATGTCGCCATGGACCAGGCATTAATTGTGGCGCGCAACAATAAGTTACATAGGAATTCTTTCCAATGAACAGTTCCATAGTAAGTAGCTAATGTAGTCCATTGAATTTTTTTATTACAGAACAAGAATGACAAACGAGCACACAGTTCACCTGATGGCAAGTGTATGATGTGGTCCATATACATCTACATTTATACTCGATTAAGAATAAAAAAGCTGATGCGTTATCACCCCTATGGACTAAGATGGAATGCCTCGTTTCCAGTAAAATAGGTCTCCGGTTCCTTCCTCGGTAGAGCCGATCCATTGTAGAACTATAATATAGCTGCAGCATGGCTTTAACAACAATAATATAGCTGCAGCATGGCTTTAACAACAAGAAAGGAAAATCTCCATATAAAAATTAGTATCTCCAAAGATTCTTCCTTCCGCACTTACATATAATTTTGTTTACTCCAATTGCAAAAAATACTAAGGATCTTCCATTACGATATACATCAAGGTCAATAGAAACTTAGAGGTCGGTAAATATGTGTTCGTATGCTCTCTCCATCTGTTTAGTACTCCGAGTGCATAATCTTGACCGGATTCGTTATTTTATATAAGAAGTGTCTCCGGTTCTTTACCCTCACCAAAGGAAACATAGCATCATTAAGCTGCTATTTTACGCTTGTATTTTGTGACATCTGCATCCAACTTCAAACAAAGAAGACTACGTTGCCTACGGGATGCGTGTTCAACTCTCCAGACCAAGATGGAATGCGTCACAGTACTGCAGGTACTGTTATTTGGCGGCAAAAATAAGTAAGAGCGTGGTACCTATCCAGACGGAGTCCTACACAGAAAAGGAGTGTCACCACCTGGTAAAGCCTGCCATATCTAATATAATGTTCGTGCTAAGGAGGGCATCCACGACTTTTTCTGCCACCAGGGCGGCACCACTACAAAGTGAGGTATAATATTTGACAGATTTCATAGCGGGGAAGTTAATTTGTCGGGAAAATGTAAAAGTTATTGTTTCTTTCTGTACTATTAGCTAAATTTTATATTAATAACATTAAAAATAAAGAAACCAAACCACAGATGTTCATAAAAGTAAAAAAATGAAAAAAAAAGTTTAAAAAAAGTGCAAAAAATCAAAGAGCAAACCCCTGACGCATTGTTTTGTGTATTAATATAATACTCTAGAAACTGATAAACTTTTATTAAAAAACAACTTCTCAGTTAAATTACATTGTGTAACAAAAAGCTTTACCTCAGTGTCAACTAGCGACATCTGGTAAGCAGTAAATTATTAGGCCTCAGTGTGAATATATTAAACAACTAACGTTCCACCTCAGCTTCGCATGGGTGATTTCGTGATCACTACAACAGCGCCACTTACTGGGCTCAGTTGGGAATCTAAAGTACCCACTCAAACAGACAAAAAATTCCATGAAAATCGTTCCAGCCGTTTAGGAGGAGTTCAGTGACAAACACACGTGCAGAAGAAATATATACGTAAAGAATAAGATGAATACTAATAAATACGATTGTATTATATCCAAAGCCATAAATCTTTTTGGTTTTTGCTTAAGAAGAAAATTCTAACTTTAAGTCTTGTTGCAATAGCCTATTTGCAATTATTTCGAGTTATCAGTTAGGCCTCCGGTGCGTCTCAGTCACGGTTGTAAAAAAATATTGTATATAAAATCTTCATATTTACATTGACTGCCTCGTTGGTCTAGGGGTCTTAAATTTGGTTGCTAATCATGAGGTCCCAGGTTCGTATCCCGTGTCGGGGCAAAATCAGTTATTGGATTTTTTGTCAAGAAGTCGTAATGTTTCAGCCCCGTGCTTTCGAAAGCACGTAAAGCCGTTGGTCCTGTGCCTGATCTCTCCCCAGTCGTGTCAGTTTTCCGTGCCATCGGACTAGAAGTGTGAGGGAATAAAGAGTGCACTTGTGATAGCGCATAAACTCTGGCACTATAATCATGTCCAGCGCAGAAAAAAAAGAAAAAAAAAGAAAGATACCTAGTCTTCGTTGAGACAGGCAGCCGTGACTGAAATTCAGTCTGAAGGACATTAATATAATTATTATCTTACATTCTTCTTATTAATCATCAACACGTAAAAGGCTACTGCTGGACATGGGCTTCTAGCATTTGACCTGGATTGACGATCGAAGTACCAGACGTCCTGAACCCCTGACGCTATTACCCGATGCCGATCTGTATATTTTATGTGTGGAGTAAACGAAATAAATTTAACACCGTCCTTCGAAAAGTATAAGTGTCGAGTGGTTTAGTCTGTGAGTTGCAACGCTGAGGACCGCTGGTTCGAGTCCCGCACGGAACAAGTATTTGTATTGCCTACAAATCATTGTTCCGGGCATAGATGTTTGTCCCTGTGAGATTTATGTATGTAGACTGCCCCCACGATACAGGAGAAAATCCTAGTGTGGAGGTAACTTTTTTAATCTTTATTAAATTTTAATAAATTATAAATTTATAAATTATAATTGGGTGTAAAGTAGTTCCTTGACCAAAGCTTACAAATTTTAAAGGTTTGTTCAGTACAGACGTGTTGCACTTTACGTAACTCAATGATGAAACGACTAGCAAGGGATCTCTTTATTCATATAATATGCTAATTTTGCCCTTCATAAAGCAAATGCGTCGCAGTTTCGACCCTTCTCTTCCCGAACATCCATAAGGGACGCTGTTAATTTAGAGTATGCGCTGACACGTTTATATATATTTATCTATGTTTAGAAATGAAGGATGTATTCTTAGAATCTAACAATTTTCCCATCATCGTGATAAATTTTTCTCTCTTAGTTAGATAAATCTGCTATAAATTCTGCATTTATTTGAAAATTGATTGGAGATCCTTTGAAAAACGTATTTCCGTCGTGATTTTTCAATTTAACATGATATTTTAATTTAGTTCGTGAATAATTTGGAGAGAAATTTGAAATTGGAACATTCGTATTTTTAAATGTAAATAATTGTGTGTCTTGTAGTGGCGGTATAAGAATATCCCGTGGGTGTCGCAAGAGGCGACAGTGGGAAACAAATCAGGAGATGGGCAACAGCGTCTTCATAAAAACGACTAAAATGAAAAAACTACGCATTGAATAAAACTATTTTTACGGATTTTATCGAGTTTCATTAACTTACTTTTAATTCCCGACGTTTCGGGTGACTTGCAGCACCCATGGTCACGGGCGGGACCGAGATGTTTGACGTCCCGATGTCATAGTTAGCCCGGCTACTTTTACTTTTTTTACTACAGTTTTTGAATAATAAGTTTTGGTCCGATCTACGCAGAACGAGCTTACAGTATCTTGAAGTCTTGCAGTGGTATGCTTGGGTTTGGATTTAATTTTGTTAATTATAGGCTCCCAAGGAGATGGCAGCACACATCCATCTTCTCTATTAAAAAAGGATGTTTTTTAAATTTCAATAGCCTCGCGTATTATCCTTGGTAGGAATAGGTGTTCTTTTGCGAGGATTTGTGGTCTATCAAATCTGTTGAAATAGCGGGGACGATCTTGAGCATGTTCACAGACTGTAGAATTCCCGGAGCATCGGTGCTCTAAAGCACCCGAAACATCGGGAATTAAAAAGAAGTTAATTAAACGCTATAAAGTCCGTAAACATAGTTTTATTCAATGTGGGTAGTATTCGCGTAAATATAAGAAATCATCACGAAAAAATTCGGTTTCCAACCCGCTTGCCAAGCGTGGCAACTATGACATATATCTCCCCTATGAGGCAATATATGGGGCAGGCCTATGTCCAGCAGTGGACTTTAGTAGGTTGTAACGGTAACGGTAAATAATTTTATTTTTAAAATAAATTAAAACTGGCCAGTTTATGAACAAAAAAAATATAATTGGACTTCAGTAGCCACATACCTTTACAGACAGTAAGTTTCTTTGTTACTCAAAAATTATAAAATAAAAGATACTACTAAAAATAATATAAAGTAAAAGTGAAAGTTTAACTTTCACTAAAAAGCACAAAGATACTCATTTGGTCATCCTAGCCCTGCCCAATGTAATGACGAGTATCTAAGCGTTGATGTCGGAGGTAGGATTTTAAATATATTAGAGATACATGCAAAATCATAAGCAGTCCTGAAAACCGACAACAGTCTGGCCTTGGACTAGGATTCAAACTTCGCAACACAATAGCTTTCTTCTTTGAATGCTAGACCCCGTGTGGTTGTACGATCATAGTTACTTGAAGTTGACTAATGAATATTGCAAGTTTGAGGTGACAACTAGAATGTCCTTTAATAATTATTAAAATATTAGAAACTTCATCCCATATTTTTCCACCGTTGGGGGTGAAATTTCTTCCTAAAATTAATATGGAACCACTCTTGAAGTACAGCGCATTGTGAATAAAAGAAGATCAATTGAAATTGGTTCTAATCTGTTTCTGAGAAATTGGTGAACATACTTTATAAAAAACATACGCGCGAATATAGAACCTTCTTCTTTTGGGAAGGCGGTTAAAAAGCATTTAAAGTTTAATTGGAGAGGTTAAAGGAAATATCAGTGTTAATAAAGGGTTAGTAAAGGTATTATAGTATTTAAAACAAATTACATTCAGTTTAGATTATATGCTATTATCTTCCGTAAAGTTCTTGCTAATAAGCAAATACAGACTATATACGAGTATTCCCTTCTGTAATAATATTTTTTGAACGCGTCCTACTAACCATTGTAAGTAACTCGCAGTAAGTAGAATGTAATTTTTTAGTTAGTCAGCACTTAAATTGCAATTAAAAATTTCATTGGTGCTGGCAGTAATCGAAGCAGCTTTACTTGGGTACTTTGAAATTTAAGGCAAGCACTTAGCCCCTGAGCTACCACGACAAGTGTGTATTCAAGTATATAAGAACGGGTATTAATGCTGGGGTTGGACATTTATGTAAAACTGATAGTCATCTTCGCTTAAACTCGCCCCTTGGGTATAGTAAATGGAAACTTTGTTTTTTCTTTCTATAAAACTTGCATTGCAAACGAACTTACAGTCCACTTGATGGTAAGTGGCTACTGCGGTCCATGGACCCCTGCAGCCAACTTCAAACAAAGAAATCTATAAAATGCGTTGTCACCTCTGAATACTAAGATGGAACTCACAGCACGTAATTATACTGGCTCACTATACCGTTTAGACCGGAACACAGCAGTACAAGCTGTGCAAGCTATTTATTTAGCGACTGAAATAGGGAAGGAGGTGGATTCATACCTGGTAGATCCATGTTACAGCTATATAAATAGTACAGTTGTAGCACGAATGGGTTGGCTCGACCGGGGAAGGACCACGCTCTCCTAGAATACCAGCGTAAAAGAGATGCTTAACGCTGCTGTGTTTCGTTTGGTGAGTGTAGAGAACCGGAAACCCTTTTTACTGTTTTACTGGAAAAGAGGCATTCCATATTAGTCCTCACGGCTGACAACGCATCTGCATTTTATTCGAAAACGAGGATAGATGTAGATATCTATGGGCCACAGCAACCACTTACCATCAGGTGTATTGTGTGCTCGCTTGTCACCTTTATCCTGTAAAAAAAACCTACCTAGACGGACTTCTAGAAGGGACTTCTACTACCAGGTCTCGTAACATGGCGTGTCTTTGATTACAGAATATTAAATTATTTACCTTTATCAAAAAAGTAAAAGATGTCTTCCCCATAGAATCAAATATCATGTTAATATTTTATGTATTAGAATTATTTTTAGTTATAAGTATAGGTATATGTCAAGGTATTATTTAAATATATGGTATATATAACGTATATAGATCTGATCTATTTATATACGTTATATACGTTAGCACCACATTCTAACTCGTAATCATAATAGATAACTATGTAACTCGTGGTAACTCGTAATTGGAGGATCACACACTGCCTTGTCAGTGAAGTCACAAAGCTCCAACTGAAAATCAGCGCTGCCTTTGCAGCATTATGTTGAGTTGGAGACCTATTTGATGTCACATTTTAATTTTGATTTTTTTATTTTTATATCTTTTTTGTTTTATTATAAATTAATGATGTGCCTGTACTGCTTCTTAGTTGTTAATGCGTAAGCAGCCTTATTTTTTGAAATGTATGTAAAATATGTGTAGCAAACAAATAGTTATACTTTGTGTGCTTCTTACTACCACAGACGTCACTACAAACAATTTTGTAATTATTTGTAAAATACCTAATCTAGCGCCGGCAAAAAGTATCAGAGCATTACTAATACGACTATTGATATGGAAAAAAAGGAAGTGTGTATTGTCGATTAATGTTGTAAAGAAAAATAAAGTTAATTGCATACGTGATATTTTAGGGAAATTCTAACTCAGGTGACGCAAGTACACGATTTGCAGTTGTGTTTCTTAAAAAAAAACGTGCTGGCTTTTAAGAAACTTTAATTACATTATTTCATCAATTATATATATGAAGTACCGAAGTACTTGGTGTAACTAAGAGAACGAATGAAAGGAAAAATAACACTTTATGGTGGGATGATGAGGTAATGATGGAAGTTGAAGCAAAGAAGAGAGCATGGCTAGATTTACTAGCAACCAAGGCTAGTCATTCTAGCGGTATGAATGATGATATTGAAAGAAAAAAGGCAGTCTTTAGACAACTAAATAAGAGCGTAAAAGAAGTAGTTGAAAGGAAAAAGCAAGAAAGAACCGATAAGAATGATAGAAGAATATCGGATAACTTCCAGGCAAATATTAAAATGTTCTGGAAACTCAAAAGAACTACCAGGGGACATTCAAAACAGCCTAGAATGAATGCTATACGAGACCAGAATGGCTGTATTCTGAATGACGAAGTTTCGAGTTTAAGGAAATGGAAGGAATACTTTGAAAGCGTGTTTATGGGTGATGAGACGTTTGAATTAAATGAAATAGAAATTCCGAAAGAAGAGGAAAGAGATATTGAGATAGGTATAGATGAAATAATGAAAGCAATGAAAACTATGAAAGCAGGTAAGGATATGATAGAGTATCACTCGAAATGCTAAGGGCTGGAGAGGGAGTGGTGGCAGACCTACTGTACACCTTGTTTAATTTGTGTTGGGAACTTAAGCGGGTACCGGGAGACTGGTGCAAAGCCGTGATAGTCCAAATAAATAAGTGAAAAGGATCGCAGCAGGACTGTAAAAACTACCGTAGTATCAGCCTTCTTAGCATTGTGGGAAAACTGTATGCTAATGTACTAATTGAAAGAGTTATGAAAGATACTGATGGAAAAATTTGGGATGTGCAAGCGGGATTTAGAAAGGGAATAGGATGTACGGATCAGGTCTTTTCCATGCGCATGATCGCGGAGAAGTATTTGGCCAAAAACCAAAAGGTTTTTTGTGCGTTCGTGAACTTGGAAAAGGTTTATGACTGAGTGGAAAGGGATGTGTTACGGCAAACACTGAACTCATTTGGGTTGAGCGCTGGGTTGATACAGGCATTGAAGTCTCTGTATAGGGACTCCAGTGCTTGTGTCAGGATCAACGGGGCTACTCGGACTGGTTTGGCATCCATAAAGGTGTCAGACAGGGCTGTGTGGCTTCCCCGTGGCTGTTCAACCTATTTACGGACAGTTGTTTGGAAAATTTGAAAGTTGAAGAATACGGGCTAAGAATGGGTGAGTTAACCGTCAAATGCCTTTTGTACGCTGATGATCAAGTCGTACTTGCGTCGTTGGCGGCCGAGTTGCAAATGATGGTTACATTAATGAACAGGTCATTAAAAGAAAGGGGAATGAAAGTGAACGCAAGTAAGACGAAAGTTGTGGTTTTTGAAAGAGAAGAAAGTAAAACGATATGTGAAATAAGAATAAAAGGGGAATTGGTCAAACAAGTAGATGAGTTTGTGGATTTGGGATGTGTATTTACCAGGGATGGTAGATATGATAAGGAAATAGAACGACAAGTGAACGCAGGAAATAGAGTAAATGGGGCTCTACACTCTATTGTGGAAAGTCAGAATGTGTCCAAAAAGGCACGTATGGCAATTCACAAGGCTGTGTTAGTCCCTACTTTAATGTATGGTAGTGAAAGTTGGGTGTGGCAGAAGAAGCACGAGAGTAGAATAAATGCTGTAGAAATGCGGTCATTAAGGAGTATATTAGGGCTGAATCTAAATGACAGAGTGAGAAATTGTGTGATAAGAGAAGAGTATGGTTTGCAAGATGATGTTGTGACCAGGATTAAGAAATTTGGGTTAAGGATTTGGTGATGTAGAAATAATGAATGACGAAAGGATGACAAAGCAAATTTATGTGGCAGAGGTGAACGGCAGAGTCGGGAAGGGACGCCCTAGGCGAAAATTTATCGACCAAATTGGCGATATATTGAAAATGGGCCAAATAAAGAGTACCCTTAACCGACGAGCGTGTATGCGTAGGTATATGGATGTTGAGGAGGCGAGAGAGGTGTGTCAGGATCGTGCCTAATGGAAGTCCATAGTCTCTGCCCACCCCTCTGGGTGACAGGCGTGAGTGTTTATGTTTATATATATGAATACATCGTGCCGAAGAAAGCATTGAACCGTGGTAGCTCATGGACTAAGGTAGTCCGGTTTTGATACTTTGTTATTGGTAATTAAGTGCTGTTTTACAACGAACTCGGAAAAATCGAGAAAAAACCTCCATGAATGAGGAATAAAAATATTTAAAGGACATGTGAAATGGATGTTATAAAGGCTGCAATTTTTCTTTTAAACTTTAAGAATATTTGCCACAGTGGGTTTAGAAATGCTGAAGAAAAAGACATCTTTAGTAATTGTTTGACAGCTCCGTGACGCAGTAGGTAAGCATGAGTTGCAGCGCTGAAGGCCGTGGGTTTGAATCTCGCACGGAACAAGTATTAGTATGGCCTACAAATACTTGTTTCGGGTCTTAATGTTTGTCCTTGTGAAATTTATATATGTCAACTGCCTCCACGATACAGGAGAAAATCCTAGTGGTTTGTTTAATGTTTTTGAAATAAAAGAAAAAATCTGTTAAACCACTACTGGATATAGGATATAGGACTTTTCTGAAATTCGTCAACTTGCATGTTTAATTTAAAGGATATCCGAATTCTCACCAAGGTAGACAGGCGGGTTCTCTTTCTTCTTTATAAAGGTAAAACTCGTAAATTTCCACTACTAAACATGAAGAAAGGTTCTTGAGTGGCAGCCTCGTACCGGCAGGCGAAGTGTAGGGCGTCCCCCCACTAGATGGAGTGACGACCTGGTAAGACATGCAGGAAGTCGATGGATGCAGGTGGCTCAGGACCGTGCTTTTTGGCATTCCTTGGGGGAGGCCTATAACCAGAAATAGACTTGTGAAGGGCTGTAACAATGATGATGATGATGATGTACATTGGCCTCTCCCGTTGTACTAGAGAAGATTAGTCTTAAGCGTTACTAACACTTGACTGCCATCTAGTAAAACCAGTGAGATCCTTCTGGCATATCCTCGCCTCTAACGAAACCCACGGGATGAAATAAGGTAATGGATTCTATAATAATATTAAAAGTAAAGTATTACCGGTGTTTTGGCGGGAACTTGGCTGGCGGCGGATTGCTGCTCTTATATTATTGTTTACATAATATTTTTGTGGATTTTGATATGTAAAAGTAGTGCGATTTTGTGTATTAAATGTCTGCGCTTGTGTACTATTAACGGAAATGGTGAAACAAATGCTCCGATGGTGATGTGAATCTCAAGATAAGGTGTCTGTTTGCTTAGGCGCCTTGATATACTATCGCTAACTGACTGCTGGCTCAAGTTGTCGTCAAAATCTCCCAAAAACTACGCAATGTGTCGCATCAACATATTGTTTATAAATTATTATTATCACTTGATACTGAAAATCTATAAAAACGAAGATCCCGAATAAAATGAAGACATGGCTTAAAGGACAAACATCTAAGCCAAAAATCATAATTAAAAAAAAGTATTACCAGGTTATAGGACTACTCTTCTGACTAGGAGTCTGTCTGGGTAGTTACCACTCTCTTACCTATTTCTACCGCCAAATAACGACGCTTACTCTGCTGTGTTTTGGTCTGGAGGTATCATTACACGCTGTGAAACATTCCGTCTTGCTCCTCAGAGGTGACAACGCATCTATAGTCTTCCTTGCAGTTGCAAAGACTGCAGTAACCACTAACTATCAAGTGGAATGTTTATTTGTTTGTCACATCACTTTTTTAAAACAATGTATATTAATAATATTACAAACATAGTATTATCTATAATAATACGAATTGCGAAATGATGTTTCATTTAAACATAATAAAATTAAAGTGTCTGTCTATAATATTTGCATACTATTAAGACATAAATAATCATTTTAAAACTTTTGTAACCGTCCGTCCGTCTGTCTGTCTGTCTTCAGATTGGCTGAACCGATTATAACAAAACTTTACGAACAGATGGAGAAATGCCAGGAGGGTTTAGAAATCTTGAAGAATTTTATTCGAAACTAAATAAAATAAATAGTCTAATTATCTTTAAAGCAAATAACTCCACATTAATAGATCCTGTCCGGGCGAAGCCGGGGAGGGTCGCTAGTTAACATAGCTGCTTATTTTACTTCCAATATACTATCCCTAGCGTTAATTTTGACCCTTCTTGTGTCAAATTAAGCAGGAACTGTAAACAAAGGTCGCAATTAATGCGGGCTGAGCGCAACATATTTCGGAAGTTTTGTTTTATTGTAAAACTAGCAGCGTAATCCGGCTTCGCACGTGTAGCACTATGTATATACAGCCGGATGACCAGTAGCGACCTGGGGCGTGGTGCTATGTTTTTTTTATAGAATAAGGGAGGCAAACGAGTACACAGTCCACCTGATTGTAAGTGGATGCTATGACCCATAGACATCTACATTTATCCTCAATTAAGAATCAAAATGCAGATGCGTTGTCACCGCTAAGGTCTAAGATGGAATGCCTCGTGTGTGTGTGTGTGTGTGTGTGTGTGTGTGTGTGTGTGTGTGTGTGTGTGTGTGTGTGTGTCTGTGTGTGAAACTTTTATGCAGAATCTTTGGGTATTTTCGATCCCATACAGTGTCATAAGAAGCAACTGAGAGAAACCAAGAGATGGGCAGCAACGTCTCCCTAATAACAACTACTAATAAAAAACTGCGGTTGGCAACCCGATTGCCAAGCCATATCTCCCCTATGAGGCACTCTATGGAGGAGGCCTATTTTCAGCAATGTCTGGTAGCCTATAGTAAGGAGTTTGCCATAGTCGCCACGGTTGACAGACACCTTATAATAAGGGATATAAAAGGCGCCTTATGGCAGTCAACCCTGGATGATTTGAGAAACTGTGGCTGGTGTAAACAATCACTTGTGTTTTTTAAATCATTTTGTGTTGTTATCAAGACGCTGCAGCTGTCCATCTCTTGTTTAAGTTGACCTCTGTCACGTTTTACGACAACCACGGTTATATTAATCGGATTATCTTGTCTTTGTGTGGATTTTACAACGCCGTTTAGTGGCGTCCACATTTAACGAAATAAGTATACTTAAATATAAATGGATTTTCATTAAGCGTTTCCCAATTCTTGTTCAAGTAATGAAATGGAATATAAGGATGACAATAGTTCATTAATGTTTCGTTTTTCACTGAAAAACCGAAAATAATTTTGCAGATGCAAAGCCCATTTAAGCCGCATTGAAATTGCTCGTTAACAGACATTTTTGGCTTTAATTTTTTATGGAAAATTTTACCTTAAATGTAATTGGAGTGAAAGAGGTAGTCGAGCATTCATTTATGTTATTACCACCAATGGTAACAGAAACAGAAACTTTTTTATTCAATATATATTGTAAATAATACTTACTGAAGGTCACTCTTTTGTTTAATTACCACTGGTAGGGCACTGACATGACATTCCGGACAGTAAAATTAGTGTCTTTAGCACAAGCATCCTTACTCTTGGCACTGCACAATAGAAGACAAAAATATTTGCATATATTTTAAATTGTCAATAAATGAAAAAATTATTACTCACCTCCCCCTTGCATAAGTTTGTAAAATTTGCTCTCTATGTGTAACTGTGGATGTCGTGTTTTGATATATTTATTGTTTATTATTTGATAGCCTGTGATAATCATGAATAAACATGAGTAAATAGATTTTGTAATTTTTGTAGGAAATAAAAACTAATTAATTATCTAGACCATAAAATGAAAAAATCTTGCTAATGTATTGTGTCAAGGCACAACATTTTAATAGATAGTAGTGTAATAGACAGACAAAATGTGACTAATATTTTAAGCCTTTAAACAATTAAAGCAAGTTTCATAAAAAAATTGTAGAAAAAAATTTCAGAGTAATGAATTAGGTTATAAATTTTGCATTTTAATAAGGAAATATATTTATTTATATAAATAATAAGCAATAAATTTATTATTGTGAGACCTTATCTCATCAAATCGTCTTTAAAGTTTTAAATATTATTTAAAGTATAAATATGAAATCACATGTATTCGGATCTCATTCAAACATTAGTTATTAATAATGTTCAAGTATTATGGAAATTTAGTGTAGTATTAACAGCTGACAAAGTGAATTAGCTATTTCGAAACAAAACCGATTATTCGATCTGATTATTCGATATAACCGATTTCAAAAAAGAAAAGGTTGTCAATTTGGCTGTATTTTTTATGAATGAAATACGCAATATCTTTATCGATTGTGAACCAATTTTTTTACTTATAATTGTGTTGTCTTTCTTGACCACAATCCCACCTGGTGGTAAGTGGTAATGAAACCCTAGATGGTAAATCGCGCTTATAATTTTTTGAGTCTATTTTATTTGAATGGACTATACTAAAATGAGTGGAAATATAGCAACTGGTCAACATAACCAACATAATACAGTAAAGTTATTTTTTTTTAGAAAATTTAGAACAGACTTTATGTAACTAAAAAAGATTAAATAATTTCCACATAAGTTTAATCCTTCTGAAGTCGGTGCTAAGACAAAGTTTAAATAGGGAGCGTTGACTTCAGAGGCTATATAGTTATGTGTTTTATTGTTTTTAGTTTTTGAAATGGATTCAACTTCTTGTAAGTTTAATTTTTGACTAGATGGAGTGACGACCTGCATGCAGAATTTTACTTGATCATACACATCAAGGCAATTATGAATGAAATGCTATCTTTTTTTGTTTTAAATACATTAAATTTACAGTAGTTTAAAAAAATACCTAGTATTTTGTCTTGTACCTTGGAGACGTTTGGCAAATAAATTGCAAATGGACAAACATTAGAATTTTTTGTAGCCCTCACAAACTCTTGTCTTAAGAAACAAACTAACTTGACCGACAGAATAATAGGCTTTGATTATTTTACAATCGGAATACCCTTAATGATAGAGGTTGACTCCAGTAATTATAGTGTTGCTCTCTATCTTAATAGTTAGAAGACGTTACAGCGTCTTCTAATTATTGAGATAAGTTAGGAGTGGTAATGAAAATTTAAGTGTCCAAATAAGTGTTAGATTCAACTCTAAAAGCGTTTTATGGTAGCATTGGTATAGTACATTTAGTATGTACTAAACCAATTTTCTACTGACTTCAAAAAAAAGGAGGTACTCAATTCGAATGTATTTTTTTTGGTTCTTTTTTATGTGTGTTACCTCATAACTTTTTTCAACCAATTTTAATGATTCTTTTTTTATTTAAAAGCTGGTGCTTCTCATGTGGTCCCATATAAAGTTTTTTTAGTTTTTGACTTACCCTTAATAATTTATATTGAAGTCGGTTTTACTACAATTTTTTTTTTTAATTTTACCACTTGTTACCTGTGTATATGTGAGAAAGATTGAACATAATTCACCTAACACAAAACCTAGTTTAGGCATATATGCAAAATACATTTTTAATTTTTCCAACATGTAGGTGTTTAAGATGTCCTTCTTCACTACCGACATGTGGTTTTGGTCGTGGAAGAAAAAGGGGAGATCTCCTACCGTGTAAGGTGTTCAACTCGGGAAGTAGCCAATCCATAAAAACATTTTCCGTGTTAGCCGTACACCGTTACAGAATAGTTAGGAAACTTCGATAGTGTGATTTTTTTTCTTTGGTAATAGTCTCGTACTGTTGTACATTGCCAATGTCAAGTAATAAGAAATTATACTCTGTAATAATTAGGTTAAGAACTTCAAATGACAATAAACTTCAAACTTCAATTCACAATATGTTGTTGTGTTACATTGCGAAGTTTTTGGGAGATTTTGACAGCAGCTTGAGCAAGCAGACAATCGATGGCAAGAGTATCGCAAGACGGCTAAGTAGACGCATTATTTTGAGGTTTACATCACCATCAAAACATTTTTCGCTAATAGTTCACATGCCTGGATATTTAATACACAAATAGCACGACTTTTGCGTATCAAAATCCACTAAAAACCATAATGTAAACAATAATACAGGAGCAGCAATCCGCCGGCGGTCAAGTTCCCGCCAAAACTTCCACATGTTGATTCAATAACAACAATTAAAGATATAAAAAAAATTAGTTAAGACCAGTGTAATAAAATTAAATTTTTTTGTTTTACCTAGTTTGAGCACCTGCCGCCCTCATTAATTTGCGTACACTATCCCCGTTACCACTGATCCCACCGCCACTACACCCAACACCACTACACTAGGAAAGACACACCACCGTTGATAATACGACACGTGTTTCGCTTCTACACAAGGCATCCTCAGATAAAATAGGCTCTGCGGTGGCTGATCGCTTAGAGCTTTTTTTTTTATTATGTACGAGTAGCTATGCAGGTCTAGAGAGACCAGTATCACTGCGACCTAAAAGATCTATTGTGATCGCTGCTATGTCTACAGTTCACTGCTAAGTCCTACGTCCTCTATGAATAGAAGGAGTTGCTTAGCTGTAAGTAATTTCACTTCTTCTGAGCGAAGTACATAGTTTCCCAGATGACTGCTGCGTTTGCGCATTAAGGGTCCGCAATTTGTCAGGATGTGTAAAGGTGTTTCCTCCTCTAGGGAGCAAAATCGGCTCATCCTTGAGTTGCTTAGTCCCAGGATGGACATGTGCTTTTTAAGACAACAGTGTCCAGTCAGGGCTCTTACCAGAATGCGCAATTTATTTTTACCTAATCCCAGGGCTTCGATTCTAAATTCGAAGCGAGTTTACGATCGATTCGATTAGATCGAAGAAAAGAGGTTACTCCTTGTTACAGTTGGCAGCAGCAGGCTTAGGTAGTCACTTACCATCAGGTGAGCTGCATACTCGTTCGTCCCCTCTTCTATAAAAAAAATTGCACCCCTTTATGCAGGTAATTCTATAACTATCTCTAAAATATTACAATCATTATTATTTTGATTTGCTCCTCATGTTTCACTTTAGATATTCAGTTCGACTGATTCAACAAATAGGCGAAATATAATGCCTACATATCGAAAGGACTAAAAGGTCAGTTCATGACGTGACCCTCATCAATTTGACAGTGCTTACACGACACGTGTCAAGTTATGTTCGCAAAAATGCCGCGACATGTTTTTTGTATTGACGATATTTTTTTTCATTTTTTGATTACGCAAGTGAGGTATCAAAGGCATTCACATGAATACGACATTTAATTAGAGACACTTTTAAAAGCTTTTATTTAACTCTTATTTCTTTTTCATTTAAGCTTCCATTCTTCTTTAACTTTAGTTGCCGTGTTTTTTTTTTAAATAAATAAAAATAGAAATAAATATATTAAAAATAATATTATAGTTTAGGCAATGGTTACCATTACAGCCTATCAAAAGTTTATTGCCTCATAATGGGGGTGGGGGGAGGGGGATTTCCCATAGTTTCCACACTTGGCTACAAGTCATTGCTTTTATTCAACTATTATCAGGAAGATGCTGCTGCCCATCTCCTGTTTAGTGTTCCTCTGTTGCCTCTTATGCCGCGGCCACACACATCGCGCTAGCGCGAATATTCGCGTTATCGCAATGTATGTGGCCGGCCCTTCGCGAATACTTCGTCACTTCGTGTGAAGTTTCAAGCACATCGCTTCGCTGTCGGTAAATTCTCGCACTTCAAAGGGTTTTTATCGCGATGGACTTCGCGTGTGCGGCCACACTTCAGTCTGCCCACAGACATGGTGCGTAGCGGATATGTCAAAGTAAATTAGGGTTTGCGACGTATTACCGACATGGATTAGTGTAATGAAAAAAATTTGGAATTTATAAGTAATTTTTTTTTTTTATAGGAGAGGGGGCAAACGAGCATGCGGCTCACCTGATGGTAAGTGACTACCGCCGCCCATGAACAACTGCAACACCAGAAACAGAGGTGCAGATGCGTTGCCGGCCTTTTAAAAAGGAGTAGCTCTTTTCTTGAAGGTCTAAGTCGTATCGGTCCGGAAAAATCGCTGGTGGTAAACTATTCCTAGGAAGTTGTGCGAGGAAAAACATCTTCTAAATCACACATGGTGGACCGCCACTCATCCAGATAGTGTGGATGGTATCAGGAGTTCTGCCGCGATGTGCGTTCGTGAAATTGGCTGGGATTAATCCGAACAATTCTCAGAGCATTCCCGTGGTAAATGCGAAAGAAAATGCAAAGAGATGCAACATCTCTCCAGGCGCGAATCGAGCCGATCGGAAAGGACTCGGTCATCGACGATTCGAGCCGCTCTGCGCTGGATGCGGTCAAGTGGAAGGAGCTGGCACTGGGAGCCCAGCAGAGATGGGAACAGTATTCCATGTGAGGCCGAACCTGCGCCTTTTGAAGTTGCAGGCGTTGTGCCGGCATGAAATACTGTCCCGCTCTGCTGAGCACGCCAAGCTTTAGAGGCCAATTGGCCTTCTCTTCCAACTGACCGAAGACTGCACGTAACTCGATATGTCGACGCCGAGGATTCCGATACTGACTGAGGCAACAGGGTGCCTTGAAACTGAGAGACACGACAAAGGGGTTCTTTTTAGCGGTAAACGCGCAAACTTGTGTCTTCTGAGGATTAAACTGGACTAGATTTAGTCGCCCCCAATCCGAGACTTTGTTCAGCAAAGACTCGACTTCAGACACAAGTTTGTTCCGGTACTCGGTGACGTTTTCCCGAAATATTGGCACGGCCGGTGTATAGAAACATCACCAGTGCTGTCATCCGCATAGCAATGAATGCTACCGGTTTGCAACATATCATTGATATGCAGAAGAAACAGCGTTGGTGATAGCACGCAGCCTTGTGGAACACCAGCGTTAATAGGCTTGTAGTCGGAGCATGCACCGTCTACAACGACCTTGATGCTCCGATCTGCAAGAAAGCTGGTGATCCAATTGCACAATTTCTCGGGAAGCCCATAGGAAGGGAGCTTCGAAAGAAGCGCTTTGTGCCAAACCCGATCGAAAGCCTTCGCAATGTCCAAACTAACGGCCAATGCCTCCCCCTTGGACTCTACTGCCTCCGCCCATCTATGAGTCAGGTAGACTAGAAGATCACCAGCACTACCAACACTAGCTGATCGACCCCGACGAAAACCGTATTGGCGGTCACTAATTAGCTGGTGATCCTCAAGGTACCGCATAAGCTGGCAGTTTATAACGGACTCCAATATTTTGGAGAACAAGGGGGTGATGGCGATAGGCCTGTAGTTGGACGGGTCTGAGCGGTCGCCTTTTTTAGGGATCGGTTGGACAAAAGCTGTCTTCTATGATTTCGGGACTACGCCTAGGGAGTAGGAGTACCGGAAAGACGCGTTAGAACCGGTGCCAACTCCGGAGCACGTCCTCAGCACAATTGGGGATTCCGTCAGGCCCACTCGACTTGTGGATGTCCAGGAGAGGAGTGCTTTGCGAACTGAGCGCTGTGAGAACCGCACATCCGGCATGGAGCACTCACACTGTGGGATGGTCGGCGGTGTGTTCCCCGTCATCAAGAGTCGAGTTGGACGCAAAAAGGGAGCCTAAAAGGTCGGCTTTCTCTTTTGCGGCGTGGGCCAGCGAGTCGTCCTCCCTGTGCAGAGATGGTAGTGATGGCTTACGGAAATTCCGTTGGACAGCCTTGGCGAGAGACCAGAATGCACGGGTTCCCGAAGGAAGGTGAACTAGATTCGCCAATTCTGCCTATGTGCTCTGACTTTGCCTTGGCAATAAGTCTTTTGAAGGACCTGGAGGCGAAGTTATACTTCTTTTTAAGCATGCTGGTGTTTACATCCCGAGCCGCCGAAGCCTCAGCCCAGGCCTGATAGCACTCCCGCTTACTGCGTAATGCAGTCTTACAGGAGCGACCAAACCAAGGCTGAGATCTGCCTCCGATGGGTACCACAGATGATGGAATAAATAGTTCCATTCCCTGTAGCACCACATCAGTGACAGAGTCAGCAACAGCGCTGGGATCATCCGGCGAGAAGCAAACCCGCCCCCATGGGTAGGATGCAAAGAAAGACCGCATTCCGTCCCAATCCGCCGACCTGTAATGCCAAACACGGCGGCAACCTGCAGAACCCAACCGCGAGGGGAGCGTGAGTGGCATCACACTCCGGATCAGACAATGGTCCGAAGAGCCGAGAGGGGCATCGACGGAAACCTGATACCCATCCGGATGAGAGGTCAGCAGAAGGTCCAACAGGGAAGGTGTATGATCCTCCACATCTGGAATCCGCGTAGGCGAAGTAACCAGTTGTGTCAGACCATATGCCAAGGCAAAGTCACAAACAGACCTACCCGCATGATCGGTTAAACGTGAACCGAGCCATTCGGCGTGGTGGGCGTTAAAATCGCCAAGGATCACGATCTCTGAGTCCGAGCCGATATTATTTACATATTTTTCTTATTTAAAAAAAATTGATACAATACTAAAAAATAATTATTCGCTGCCATATAATACAGAGCAACCGTGGCGTCCATTTTGTTTTTAGCGTGTGCTTAGCGCGATAAAATTTACAACGCGCAGTGTGGCCAGGCACCTTCGCGCTAGGCCGAAGGCGAAGTTTTATCACGATAATTATACCGCGATGTGTGGCCGAGGCATTACAACACATACGGGAAGATATGAGGTAGTGGATATTCTTAAGCCGCGTATCGATTACGCGCTCCAAGAGGTCGAACTTTGGCGCGCGCTCCAGCCGCGCGAAATGGATACCACCTTGATTACACTGTTTGCTTTTTAGGCGAATGAAGTATAAAAACCTAATTGTTTTAAAAACTATGACTCGATAAGTATTTTTTGTAACAGAACATTTGGAGCGCGTTCCACGGAGCGGACTGGACGGCGCGGTCATTCGTAATCGATACGCGGCTTTACACAGCCACTAGAATTTAGACTAGTACGTAGTTCTAATAGTTTATAGGCGTAAAATAAAAGTATAATGCGGGTTTCTTTGGTAATTTCTGACCCTATCCGATCGTATCGGATTGTCGTCCAATCGGACTATGAGAGTGGAGGAATAGAGAGTGCACCTGTGCTTGCGAACACGTTTGCGCACTATAATCCTGTATCGCGCAGATGGCTGGTCTCCCCTGAAACTTGTTGCTGTAAGTGACGTTCGATCTGGTGGATGACATGGTGAGTGCTGAGAACTGGAGACCCTCTTGGGTCCCTCCTTTTTTTTTCTCTTAATCAAGGATAGGTATGGGTGGTCTATGCACCACAGCATCCATTTCAGTATTAATGGTTTTAGTTTAAAAAAATAACTTACCATCAGGTAGACTGTGTGATCGTTTGTAATCTAAGTTCTGTTACAAAAATAAATACTTATCGAGTCATAGTTTTTAAAACAATTAGGTTTTTATACTTCATTCGCCTAAAAAGCAAACATTGTAATCAATACTCGTAGAAATGTAAATAGAACTGAATCGGCGGCTGAATGTCTGCATCTCCGTGCGTGCCTTGTTGCTCAACATCACCCGCTCTCTTTCCCGGTGATTTATGCAGAGCCTAATCTCGTAGTGAGCAATGGCTTGAGCGGAATACAGCGAATGGCACCAGGCAATAAATTTCTGAAACTCTTTTTTTTATAGGAGAGGGGGCAAACGAGCATGCGGCTCAACTGATGTGAAGTGACTACCGCCGCCCGTGAATAACTGCAACACCAGGGGAATTGCAGATGCGTTGCCGGCTTTTTAAAAAGAAGTAGGCTCTTTTCTTGAAGGTCCCTAAGTCGTATCGGTCCGGAAAAATCGCTGGTGGTAATCGATTCCACAAGGAAGTTGTGCGAGGAAGAAAACTTCTTCTAAATCGCACAGTGGTGGACCGCCAATCATCCAGATGATATGGATGGTATCGCGAGTTTTGTCGCGATGTGCGATGATGAAATTGAGCGGTTGGAATTAGTCCGAACATTTCCTCAGAACACTCCCCGTGATAGATGCGATAGAATACGCAAGGAGATGTAACAACTCTACGCAGTGCCAGTGAGTCCAGCCGGTTGGAAAGAACTCGGTCGACAACGATTCGAGCCGCTCTGCGCTGGATGCGGTCAAGTGGGAGAAGCTGGCACTGGGGAGGCCCTGCCCAGAGATGGGAACAGTATTCCATGTGGGGTCAAACCTGCGCCTTGTAAAGTTGCAAGCCGTGTGCCGGCATGAAATACTGTCCCGCTGTGCTGAGCAAGCCAAGCTTTTTAGAGGCCAATTTGGCCTTCTTTTCCAAATGACCACGAAACTGCACATCACTCGATATGTCGACAACGAAGATTCCGATACTGGCTGAGGCAACAAGGGGAGTGCCTTGAAATTGAGGAGATACGACAAAAGGGTTCAATAATTGGACTATATTTAGTTGCCCCCAGTCTGAGACTTTGTTCAACAAAGTCTCGACTTCAGACACAAGTTTGTTCCGATACTCAGCGACGTTTTCCCGAGAAATATTGGCACGACCGTCCGCATACTAATGAATGTTACCAGTTAGTAACATATCATTGATATGCAGAAGAAACAGCGTTGGTGATAGCACGCAGCCTTGTGGAATACCAGCGTTAATGGGCTTGTAATCGGAGCATGCACCGTCTACTATGACCTTGATGCTCCGATCTGCAAGAAAGCTGGTGATCCAAATGCATAATTTCTCGGGAAGCCCATAGGAAGGGAGCTTCAAAAGAAGCGCTTTGTGGCAAACCCGATCGAAAGCCTTCGCTATGTCCAAACTAACGGCCAACGCCTCCCACTTGGACTCCACTGCCTCCGAATTAGGTAACCTATGAGTTAGGTAACCTAGAAGATCACCAGCTTAGTGACCTCGACGGAAACCGTACTGGCGGTCACTAATCAGCTGTTGATCCTCAAGGTACCGCATGAGCTGGCAGTTAATAATAGTTTCCATTACTTTGGAGAACAAGGAGGTGATAGCGATAGGCCTGTAGTTGGACGGATCTGAGCGGTCGCCTTTTTTAGGGATCGGATGCACCAAAACTGTCTTTCATGAGTTTGGGACTACGCCTAGGGAGTAGAATTACCGGAAAAGACAAGTTAAAACCGGTGCCAACTCCGGAGCACACATCTTCAGCACAATAGGTGGGACTCCATAAGGCCCGCTAGACTTGTTGACGTCCAGGGAGAGGAGTGCTTTACGCACCGAGCGCTGTGTAAACAGCACTTCCTGCATGGAGCCTCACACCGCGGGATGGTCGGCGGTGTGTTCCCCCCGTCATCGGGAGTCGAGTTGGAAGCAAAAAGAGATCGGCTTTCTCCTTTGCGTCATGGGCCAGTGAGTCGTCAACCCTGTGCAGAGATAGCAGAGATGGCTGACAGAAGTTCCCTTGAACAGTCTTGGAGAGAGACCAGAATGCACGTGTTCCCGAAGGGAGGCGAACTAGTTTCTCGCCAATTCTGCCGATGTGCTCTGACTTTGCCTTGGCAATGACGCTTTTGAAGGACCTGGAGGCGGAATTATACATCTTTTTAAGAGCGCTGGTGCTTACATCCCGGGACGTTGATGTGTCAGCCCAGACCCGGTAGCACTCCTGCTTATAGCGTGATGCAATTTTACAGGAGTGACCAAACCATGGCTGAGTTCTGCCTCCGATAGGCAGCACTGGAATAAATAATTCCATTCCCTGAAGCACCAAATCAGCGACAGAATCAGCAACAACATTGGGATCATCCGGCGACAAGCAAACCCGCCCCCAAGGGTAGGATGCAAAAAGACCGCATCCCGTCCCGATCGGCCGACCTATAGTGCCAAACATGGCGGCGAGCTGCAGATCGCAACTGCGATGGGAGCGTGAGTGGCACCGTACTCCGGATCAGACAATGGTCCAAAGAGCCAAGAGGGTCAACGACGGAGACCTGATATCCGTCCGGATGAGAGGTCAGCAGAAGGTCCAACAGGGAAGGTACATGATCCTCCACATCTGGGATCCGCGTAGTCGAAGTAACCAGTTGTGTCAGACCATATGTCAAGGCAAAGTCACAAACAGACCTACCCGCATGATCGGTTAAACAGGAACCAAGCCATTCGGCTTGGTGGGCGTTAAAATCACCGGGTATCACGATCTCTGCGGATGGGACCTGTTGTAGCACGGAGCCTGCAGCCAATTGGACGTGGTCGATGAGTCGGTCTGTGTCGGTATTACCGCTATGGGACCTATAGAGGCACCCAAAGACGCGGGGATGGTCGTCGCTGTCTACGCGTAGCCATAGGATGGACAGGTATAGGACGTACCTTTAACACTGCCGAGGCGTCGAAAACAGATGTCATCTCTGACGTACACGCAAACTCCAGCCCAGGAGGAGAGATACGAAGTAGCAACCAGAGAGGACACCTGCGTCTCGGTTAGAAAGAGCAAGGCCGGCTTTGCCGTCTCCAGATGGTAGTGGATGGCGTTAAGGTTTGAATGAAGTCCCCTGATATTGCAGAAATTCCCGGAAAGCGTGGCAGTGGTCGCCTTTGTCTTTTTGCTCCGCTTGCTCCGAGCAGGTTTCGTCTTGAGCGGAATTTGCCCCCCCCCCCCTCCCAGATTACGCGGGGCAGCCTAAGCACCCATGCTCAGAAGAAGTAGGGTAGCTTGGGAGTGGATGCTCAGCGAGGGATTCTCCAGGGATGCTGGTATCCTCCTGGGGTAGTCTTCCATTTAATTCTGCCCGGGGAATACGATAAGTTCAATTTATATCTCCTGTCCAATGTTGAGCGAATACATAAAGGTCCCATGTTTGTATATATATTAAACACATAGAAATATTAAACACATTAAACGAAAAATAACGTGCCAATTGTATTACTTGCCTAGCATGTCGTAAAGGGCTATGTATATTAAGTTTTTGATTAGTAAAGGTTATTAGGTTTGTGATTGTGTTGGTGATGTGCTAGCCACCTATTTCTTCTTTCAAAATTTTCCATCTAAGCCCATATTTTTTGGCTAAAAAGGTCTGAGTGTCTCGCTGCTCTTAAGACTCTGTCTAACCTTTCAGGGATTAGAGGCGTGAAGCTACGTCTGTTATATTTTTAGTGTAACAGCAAATTAACTCTATTTATATGTCTTTTATGGCGAAGCTTATGTTCAGCGGTGGACTTTTAAAGTCTGTAATGGGTAATGGATATCTCTTTTAGTACATATTCATTTTTAATCTAATTGCTAAAATACGCGACAGACAGATAAGCGTGGCAACTAATACGCATAAAAACTTCTACAGGCTACAGGACTCCGGACGGTAACTGAAAATTATTGCTTCGCTTTTGGGAGTACACACACTAAGCATGGCCTATTTGTTACTATTATATTGCACATACATCCGTTCAAAATTTGTACTCACCAAATGTTTGTTTTAAGTTTCTGTTTTTACCGCTATTTTAAATAGTTGAGTGTGTTCTGTAAATATATGAATAAACGACTATCTATCAATCTATTATGTACACAATATATAAATAGGTCGGGAAAAAGTTTCTTCGTATTTTGTTTGTATAAAATTGAAGAAAAATCTTTTTGGTTGTACTGTTTATACCTGGCTGGTTTTAATAACAATAGATATAGGACATTAAGAAAAAGAAAAAAAGTTAAAAACACTTTCCCGCCATTTTTCAATTGTTTTTCTGTCCGCCAAAATGAGTCAATCTAACGAAGAAATTAGATACATTCTGACAACTACAACTAGAAAAAAAAACCACTTGCTAAGCGCGGCTACTATGACAAATATCACTCATACCTATGAAGTTTTCTACGTGGAGGTATATGTTTAGCAGTGGACTTTGATAGGCTGTAATACTTTTTTTGGACTTTGATGGTGATCAGTCTCTGAGGGATGAATAGATATTTATGGCAATGGCTGCACTTAAAGGTTATCGAATTGTGAGGTTTTTATGCGGTGAAGTTCCAGAAGAAACTTTAGAAATTGCCGTTGAAGACTATACGACTGGATCTTTTTCGCACAATGGCTAAATATAGCTATTTAGCAAGAAAACGCAGCCAGCGTTCTTGGCATTTTACTGCCGGGAGCAGTACTATATAATAATTACAGCTTTGATTTTAATAATGAATATCGTATTATGTTTTTTTTTTATATAGAATTAGGGTGATAAACGAGCACACAGTCCACCTGATGATAAGTGGATACTGTGGCACATAGACATCTACATTTATCCTCAATTGAGAATCAAAATGTTGATGCGTTGTCTCCCCTGAGGACTGAGATGGAATGCCTCGTTTCCAGTAAAAGGGTATCCGGTTCCCTACACTCACCATACAAATACGAAACACATTCCACAGCATTAAGCTGCTATTTTACGCTGTTATTATGTGAAAGCGTCCTACCCATTCATGTTATGTAAATAAATGCTTTAAAAATATTAATTTTGACTCTCTAGGGTTTTAACAATAATTTACTTGTTATGGTTATTGTACGAAGTACAGTGTATTTATGTCAGAGCGTTCGCAGTCAGCATTTACACGCTAACCCAAATTAAGCAGTTCATGATCGGTCACCAATCACGCCGCGTGTGCTCATACCATTAACCATTACCATATTACCAATTATTTTAATATAATATATTACTGCCGTATTTTACCATTTTTACCAATTAATTTGTTGGATTCACAATTATACTCATATTTACACATGCGTTTATTTCGTTTATAATATTATATTAAAATTTTCACAGATTTTTGTAGAGTTAAGTTGAGGCATCTCTTAACATTTTCAAGCATGCTCCAGTCCATTTAAATATAATTCATACATCGGTAAAGTAATGTGAACCGCCACTCGAAGGATCATTTTACAACACAACCCGTGTCAATTTACCAGTTCTTGTATGACACGTGCCAAGTGGCACTTCGCTGAACGTCAATGATTACCGCTGAATCATTTTTTTTACAAGCTTTTATTTAACTTGCAATGTTTGTATGTTTGTTTGTTTAGTTCAAATCTTGCAACTGAATTTTAAAACAGTTATCCCTATATTAGGCCCTATTATTAGGCGCTGCGCATACCTGGACACTTGTGGGTCTTGTGTGGAATACAAGCTACCAATGAATATTTTATTTTCATGTAATCAATATGAAATCAGCCATTCCTTGCGCAGACGCAGACACTTTTTGTGTGCTTCCACTTGACACATACCGACCGCCAACCAAAGTGTTCGGTTTAGGCAGTGGCGAAGCTAGGGCTCCAAACTAGGGCAAGCCCAAGATATGGTTTTGTTGTTTTTAATAGTTTTATAAAAATACACCAATCTTGATCTGTCTCCACTCTTCAGTTTCATATTCAGTGCTGTCGAGGACGTGTTTAACAAAGCACACAGAAGGCATACTACTGCTAGATAGATTGTATGACATATCAGCAATTGCATACCTTCAGTGGCTTTGAAAAAAGCCGTTTGGGTTTGCTTGAGCGAAAGAAAAACATATTTACATACAATACAATACATGAACAAAAGAAACGCATGAACAAAGTACAAACAAACTATGTACAAAATTAAAACAACAAATTATTTATATTCTAAATCGAATCGTCTCTCTTTCTTAAGGAAAGATTTAATTACGTCCGCGTAAAATGTTCGTGAACGTTTTAATTATACCAATAACTGTTTTTCAATTGTGATAATTGATGAGTCTGAAAGACGCTCTTGACCTTGTAAATTTCTCAAATAAGTATGGATGCGCTTTAGAGATGAGAAAGCACGTTCTGTATGCCGTATGCGGTAATTTCGTTCAGTAATGAACGAAATTACCGCATTCATGAGTTTTTGAGAATTCATATGCCATTATGCTCCAGATAAGTTATTTAAATCATCATATCCAGTAATATTCCAAGCTGTTTTTTCGTTGGAAAAAAATATACAGCACCAGCAGTACAAATTATTGGTATGTGAGCAGCCAACAACCCAATGAGTTTTGTAAACAGATCTATTAAATTGCCGTTTCTGGGTTTTACTCGTTTGAGAAATACACAGATCAGGCGTTGGTTTCGGCGTGGATATGAGCTGTTTTTTCTCAACAAAGTTTAAAGATTTTACCTTTTCCTCACCGATTAGCACTTTAACACACTTCAATTCATCACAAGGAACACTATTATTCTCCATGTTCACTAAAAATCTTTAAAAAAGTATAAATTTTCAACTCAATATTGTAACACGTAAACATTGTAATTTTCAAGTAAGCACACACAGTAAACATTGAAATGTGAAGTGCACTGCAAATGTATCGCCCGACGCCCCCACCTCGACTAACTTCAGACTAAAAACCTGGCTTCTGCATTCCATATTAATTGCTATCAAACAATCGTAGTTATATTTCATTACAGAACATTTTGCCATATGTTAGAAAGGGAGCGATCGTCTTTTCGAAAGCCCGGTAAAAAGCCCACGCGTGAGAGAGACACGAGTAATCGACAGCAGTATCGCACAGTTTTGCCGCGTGTTGACGTTCGAGGTCACGACCTGTGTATATTGTATAACAGAGGAGCGCGCGAAATTTGAAATAGTTTGAAACAGTTTACGAGTTATTGAATAAAACTATTTTCACGGATTATATCGCGTTTAATTAACTTTTTTATTAATTCCCGACGTTTTGAGTGCTTTACAGCACCCATGGTCACGGGGGACTGAGGTGATTGACGTCCCGATGTCAGAGTTAATCCGGAGTACCTTCAGCTTTTTAATTATTAATTTTGGTCCGATCTACGCAGAATGAACTGACTGTGTCTTGAAGTCTTGCAGTGGTATGCTTGGGTTTAGTTTTAATTTTATTAATTACAGTATCCCAAGCACGTGGTAGTACCCAGCCTCCCTCTCTATTGAAATTAGGATGTTTTTTAATTTCAATAGCCTCACGTATCATCCTTGGCAGGAATCGATGTTCTTACGCGAGAATCTGTGGCTTGTCAAATCTAATGTAATGGCGGGGGCCGTCTAGTATATGATCACAAACTGCAGACTTCCCGGAACGTTGGTGCTTCACGTCAGCTATGTGTTCTTTTACGCGGTTTTAATAGATCGTTTTGTTTGCCCTATATATGAGAGACCACATTCACAATCAAGCTTGTACACTCCTGCATCTTGTAGAGGAATATTGCACTTGACGGATGGTAAGAACTGACTAATCTTCTTCGGCGGCTTGAAGAATGTTCTAATAGAAGCTTGCTTCAAGATGTAGCCAATCTTGTCTGTGACACCTCTGACATATGGTAGTACAGCAGGCACACGCTTGACTGTGGCCGGCTTCACTCGGTCACTGTGACGTAGGCGCGGGACCCGAAGCTTGTTGTCGTGCAGAACCTGCTTGACGTGCTGAAGCTCGGCGGCCAGGTGTTTGCTGTCACAGATCCCTCGTGCTCTCTGTAACAAAAATTTGCCCACGGTAGCTAACTGTGAAGGATGATGGTGGGATTCACCATTTAAATATCGGTTTTTATGGGTCTTTTTTCTATACACAGTGTGACCTATGGTGTTGTTAGGATTTTGAATGACTAACACTTCTAGGAAAGCTAAAGATATATTTGCCTCTAACTCCATAGTAAATTGAATTTTAGAGTTTATGGAATTAAGATGTTCTAAAAATGCAGTTACTTTGTTTGATGGTAAAATTGTGAAATGTAGAAATTGTTGCTTGTAGAACCTTGGAGTTACTGGTGCAGTAAGCAGGGCTTTCTCCTCAAAGTCCTCCATGAAAATATTGGCGACAATGGGAGATACCGGTGAGCCCATTGCAACACCATCTACTTGCTTGTAAAACTCTTCCTTCCCCAATAGATAGCCAGATGTAAGGCAATGTCTAAGTAATACTGCATATTCTGCTGGCATGTTGTTTTCCTCTAGTTTCCTAGTTACAATTGAGATGCAGTCTTCAACAGGTAGGCATGTAAATAGAGACTGAACATCAAAACTGACCATGGTTTCATTGTCAGTAAGACATAGGTCTTTTATCTCACTAACAAAATGGTATGAATCCTTAGTGTGTGCTCTTGTGTGTCCTCTGAGTGGTGATAGTGTTTAGTTTACGAGTTATTTTATTAGTTAATATTATTGATTGAGCAGTTTGTTAGGGCAAGCCTGGCTTCTCGGCTTCGAAGGATGCTTCGCTACCGGGTGTAGGTAACTGAAAACTTTAAGTCGTCAGTTGAAGACACAAGCAACACAAAACAAATTTCCTTTCAATTGTACGGCGCTGATATTGATGTGGTTGATTGGCCTGTAAATATTGACGGCGATGACGTCTAAGTCAACGTGTAATCAACACAACAAGCAAAAGTAATGTTCCTCCATTGACATCCAAGGTGAAACTGACGGAAAACAAGCAAATAATTTTTACCAGAGTCCAGAAGTAGCAACCGGCGACTGTATCCGATTTCCGCTACCGGAAACAGCACCTACGGTATCCTGTGATGGTGTGCCGTGTCAGTAACAAAAAGTGTCCACGTTTGTGCAGCGCCTTATTTTGGATGACAATGCATGATTAGCTAAGTGACGTCATTCTAAATCTAATATTGCGGACTCAAAGATAGCAATTTTACTTATATACACAATGGTATAAAGTTTTAATTTTTGTTCTTCTCTTTTTAACATCGCATGTTCTCTGGACGTTAAACGTAATTTGTCTCACCTTTTATTAAACTCTAATGTTATGTAGGATAATTTATCTAGTATCCTCGTGTGATCATTTTGTTATTTATTTAATTTTCTTATTTGCTGACTTCGAAATAGGACAAGTTTCTCAACTCGAGTTGGCTAATGTAATGTTTTCTTTGTATGTATGTTTCTTTTATTTACTGTAATGTTTCAGTCAAATTCTGAAAAGGGCAACGCTCCGGTAGTAAGTATAATGTACAGGAACCCTTTCGAGCTTCTTTTGAACTCCGCATAACTAAAAAACTATTAGGCCTACACACTTGTAATTTTGCATATCTATCAATAAAGACTCCTTAGCCACTTAGCCCGATGTTCGGCATCACGCATCCAGTTGCTTCCAGCCGTCTTACGCATATTGTGGCTCCATCTAGCCAGGGGGAGTCCAAAGTGGTGCCTTGGAAGAGGCGTATATCCAGCAGTGGACTGCCGCAAGCTGACGATGATGATGATGAAAGACTCCCTGAGTACCTAGAATCTCAAATTGCAAATAACCCTATATTAGTTCTTGAGTAATTAATGTCTGGAAAGTCTCACTTATTCACTGATTCACTGACTCATCAAAAACCTAGACCACTTCATAGTGAGTTCATTAGACGTATATAAAGGAAAAATTCTGAAAACCTAAAAACTATCGGTATGCGTTGTCGACAGAAGTTGATAAATATATTGGTTTGGCTAGTTTGAAGTACTGTACTTGAAACTACCTAACCAATAACTTTGTCGGTATTTAATTCCTTAGTTCAATAAAAGGGTCAAACAATTCACATTATACCTACAAGTTTAAATTAAAATTAGAAAATAATCAAAGGTGAACGGAAGAAAAACCGTTTAAGGTCATGCTAAACGTGGTTAAGGTTTATACCTGGTAAAGCTACGCTGCAGCTATATTATGGTTGTAGCATAAATGGGTCAGCTCGACCGGGGAAGGACCACGCTCTAACAGAATACCAGGTAAAATTGCAGCTTCATGCTGCTGTGTTTCATATGGTGAGTGTAGAACCGGAGACACTTTTTATAGGAAACGAGACATTCCATATTAGTCCTCAGGGGTGACAACGCATCTGCATTTCGATTCTTAATTGAGAATAAATGTAGATGTCTATGGGCCACAGCATCCATTTGCAATCAGGTGGACTGTGTACTCGTTTGTCATCTTTATTCAATAATACAAATGTATTTTATAAATTATTAAAGAATGTGACTTTAAAAAAAAAAAATGTAATAAAAATTAATGAAAATAAAACGGGCACCAAACTCGATCGCAATTGCTCAAATCATAGGATCTATAGCAATTTGATGCTTTGAAACTCCTACGAAACTATGGAAAGCTATATTATATCATCATTACAGCCCTTCACAAGTCCACTGCTGAACATAGGCCTCCCCCAAGGAATGCCACAAAGCACGGTCCTGAGCCACCTGCATCCATCGACTTCCTGCATGTCTTACCAGGTCGTCACTCCATCTAGTGGGCGGACGCCCTACACTTCGTCCGCCGGTACGAGGCCGCCACTCGAGAACCTTTTTTCCCCATCGGTTGTCGGTTCTTCGAGCTATAAGGCCGGCCCATTGCCACTTCAGCTTACTAATCCTTTGGGCTATGTCGGTTACTCTGGTTCTACTGCGGATATCCTCATTTCGAAGTTTATCACGCAGAGAAACTCCGAGCATAGCCCTCTCCATAGCTCGCTGAGCGATCTTGAGCTTCCTCATACGGCCAGCAGTGAAGGACCACGTCTCAGTTCCATATGTCATCACTGGCAACACGCACTGGTTGTACAACTTAGTTTTGAGGTTTTGAGGTATGCCTGACGAGAAGATGGGTCGTAATCTCCCGAACGCTGCCCAGCCGAGTTGAATCCGTCGATTGACCGCTCGGTCGAAGTTGGACTTACCTAGTCGGACTATTTGTCCCAGGTAAACATATTCGTCAACAAATTCGAGCTTAGTGCTCCCAACAACTACCGGCATAGGTGTGACATGGACAGTAAACATGATCTTTGTTTTGTCCATGTTCATCTTAAGACCTATCCGTTGGGAGGCACTATTGAGGTCATTGAGCATAGTGCTTAGGTCCTCCAGCGATTCTGCCATAAGGACTATATCGTCGGCAAATCGAAGGTGAGTGATGTACTCGCCATTGATGTTAATACCGTATCCTTTCCAGTCCAGAAGCTTGAAAACGTCTTCCAATGCAGCGGTGAAGAGTTTCGGGATATGACGTCACCCTGTCTTACACCTCTCTGCAGTTGGATAGGTTTCGTACTCTGGTTCTGTACTCGGATAGCCATCGTAGCCCTACTGTACAAGCACTTCAGCACTTCGATATACCGACAGTCAACTTGGCACCGTTGAAGGGATTGCAGCACCGCCCAAATTTCGACGGAATGAAAGGCTTTCTCATAGTCCACATATGCCAGACATAGTGGCAAATTGTACTCTTCGGACTTCTGTACAATTTGCCGAATGGTATGTATGTGGTCTATGGTGCTAAAGCCTTTTCGGAAACCGGCTTGTTCGGGAGGCTGGAAGTCGTCGAGTCTGCGTGCGAGACGATTCGTAATGACTCTCGAAAACAGCACTTCAAGAGAGCGTTGTCGCCTTTCTTGAAGAACAAGACTACCTCACTTCTGCTCCACGCCTCCGGTGTAATGCCACCATGGAGGACGGAATTAAAGAGCTTCTGAAGGACTTCAAGTACCGGTTTTCCACCCGCTTTCAGAAGCTCCGCTGTAATTCCATCCTCGCCTGGGGCCTTGCCGTTTTTAAGGTGCTGGAGAGCCATTCTAATCTCGCTCAGACTGACGTCCGGGATATCATCGGAATAGTGTCGGATAAGAGTCGCTCTTGGATCGTTACTCACACTTGCGTGTGGCTCCAACGATGATGTGTACAGCTGCCCATAGAACCTCTCAATCTCACTCAAAATCTCAGGTGTCCCGGAAACGACGCTGCCACACTCGGTCTTCAGCTTCGACAGTTGGCTCTTTCTGGCAGACAGATCTCTAGCAAAGACTTTGGAGCCCTGGTTCCGCTCGATCGCTTCTTCAATACGAGCAGCATTGAAGTTGCGTAAGTCCCGCCGCATGCATTTGGAGATCTGTCTGTTCAGTTGCCTGTATCCTGTCAAATCTACTGAAGACTGCAGCTTCATATCCCGTCTAACAGCCATGAGATTAAGAGTGTGATTGGAGAGTTTTTGTGTTCTTCTGCGGCGGGTCTTACAAAACTTAGCTCAGACCGCATGGACAGTTTCCACGAGCTTGTCATTCATATCGTCCACTGCATTGCAATCTTCTAGGCACTGAAAACGGTTCCGTAGCTCGAGCTGAAAGGTTTCGGGACTTTGGATTAGAGCACGAGGGGGACGGAGCGTTGACTTCATTAGACGTGACCTCTCCAACTTAACGTTTAGGTTCAGTGTGCCTCTCACCATTCGGTGATCGCTGCCGGTTTTCACCCTCGCGATCACTGAGACATCACTGAACAGTTGTCGTCTGGTCGTCATAATGAAGTCAATCTCATTTTTGTCGAACCGTCGGGGCTCGACCAGGTCCACTTCCTGTGGGGCTGCTTCTGGAAGAAAGAGTTCATCATAAAGAGTCCCTCTTTCTCCATGAAGTCGGCCAGCTGCTGGCCCCTTGGGTTCCGTTGCCCTATTCCAAATTTCCCTACTTTCAGCTCACCGTTCTCTCTTGTGCCTAGTTTTGCGTTGAAGTCTCCCATTAACACCGTATAGTAGGTTTTGGAGGAATGCATGGCTCTAGAAATATCCTCATACATTTCCTCCACCTCCTCATCAGGGTGTGCCGAGGTTGGTGCGTAAACCTGTGTGACCTTCTGACTCTGACTATTCTGAGTATAAGGTACGCAACCCTCGTCGACACACTCCCAATCATTACAACGTTGTTAACGAGAGACCTATGGACGATAAATCCGACACCTCCTTGGGACAGATGGTCGCCCTCCCGGTGATAGAACAAGTTGCCGGATTCGAGGATTACCGTGTCCTCCCCCTTTTTTCGGACATCGGATAATCCTATAATATTCCAGCGCAACTTGTCTATCTCTTCTTCCAGCTCCAGGATCTTCTCGTCAGTCCTCAGTGTGCGTGCGTTGTAAGTTGCCAGGTCGAGTCGTCGTAGGTGGCAACCGAACCTCCACCGGAGATTCTTAGCACCCCCTGCCCCGCCGTTACCATGGTCGCCACCGTAGCCAGGAATAACTGGGGGCCGTTTATTTGTTTCATTGTTCATGGGGAGTATATTGCCATAGTTGCCACGCTTGGCGAGCGGGTTGGCAACCGCAGTTTTTTTATTTTTGTTTTGCTGTTATCAGAAAGATGCTGCTGCCCATCCTCTGCCTCAGTTTCCCTTTGTCGCCTCTTACGACACCCACGGGAAGATATGGGGTAGTGAGTATTCTTACCCGCCACTACACGTATTATATAAACATATATATATAACCCCCCTGTCTATGTCTTTTTATTAAAAGCTTAATTTAGGATTACTTGCTTTTATAGCCAAAGGCTACATGTAGTGGTAAACGGTTGCTATAATTGAAAGGCAGCGGTTCTTGTCTGGGTCTAACAGACCTTATAAATTCAATTAAACGACCCTTAATTTCAGGAAAGCGTCTAATATATTCATAAAGTTGGCGGATAGCGGGTTAAGTTTACGAAATTAAGATTGTCAAATGATGTTACTCTGGAAGAAGACATTCATTTATAATAATAATCAGAGATTTTGTCTCGTTTACATTGTCTTTTAAATTTTAACTCCATTTTTATATAGAATAACAGTGATAAACGAGTACACAGTCGACCTGATTGTAAGTTGATGTTGTGGTGCATAGACATCTACATCTATCCTCGATTAAGAATCTAAAATAAGTCCTAAAACCCTTTAGGACTTATTTTAAATTTTACTAGATCCTTTTACTGAAAATGAGGCATTACTACATGTAATGCCTCGTTTCTGTTATCTACACTCACTATAAGAAACACCACCAGTATAAAGCTGCTATTTTAGGCTGGTGTTCTCTAAGTGCGTGGTCCTACCCTGCTTTAGCCAACCCATTTGTGTTACAACTATACTACTAATATAGCTGTAGCATGGCTCTACCGCGTACAAAATATTTCAAGATGATATCATGTTACAGCCTATGACGTCACATCCTATTAGATATGCTATTCATCCTAAACGTATTATGCTTTATTCATCCTAAACTATCTACCTAACTCAACCGGTCACTTTATACTGTGTATACTTATAGCAACTTTGATCATCATATTGCCTTACAATTTATTATACCTACTTATATGATGGTTATGGTATGGCATTACGATGGTAATATGCTATAAAAATGACCCAATACTGAAGCCAGGATATATTCCTCTCAAAAGAACTTATTAAAACATTAATTTACCACACTAAACCAGTTTGCCGGTTTGAAGAATAAGAAACTAGAATTAAAGGGTGAGATCATCTTAGATTTCAACGTGGTCCTGTGCCATGTCTTCTTGCATGTCTTATCAGATAGTAACCATGTAGGTGGGGTGCCACCCTACCCTTTGCTTACCGATACCAGGTTGCCACTCAAGAACCTTTATGCCACATCGGTTGTCGCTTCTTCGAGTTATATTACGACCGGAGTTTGTTTCGAAAAGTATTATTATACCAGAATGCTACCTACAGAACCGACTTTTTGAAAGGAAATGAAAACTATGTAAACCTTAATAATATAACTAACTTTTAAAGTAACCGTTACTTGGTATTAAACTAATAGTCAAAAATGATGGAACGATACTTAAGGTTAAAAGTAAGCAGCAGCACCTTTCTGTTAACAGTTCAATAAAAAAACTGAGATTGCCAACCCGCCTTCAAATCGTGGCAATTATGGCCAATATACGAGACCTTTAACAGCAGTGGACTATTGATAGATTAAATTAATTATTATATTTTTACACCGTATAATATCGGCATAATAGCTTATATGGGCTTTGCATCTGCACAATTATTTTCTGGCTTTCGGTAAGCTGATGAACAAAAACATTAATGAAAGATTGTTTTATCCTTACATTATATTTCAGAAAGGATTGTGAAAATGCGTGATGGAAAACTTTTGAAATTTAAGTATACCTGTTTTGTTATAAGTAGCTGCTACTTAGCAGCGACCCTACTAACTAACTGCCTTATATTATGTGAGCGTTATGTTATCATTTTTTTTTCTTTTTTTTAACACGCTTTTATTATCTATGTAACGGAATATTTTAATGTAATTTCCACCAATTGGTAGACGGCCGATTGACTTGAAAATTTGTACTCGTATCAAGGACTGATGACAATGCAATAATTTAACAACTATATCCTAGTATCCTTATCAGGGTCACCAGGATAAAATAAAATAATTATCGGGATCATCACAGCTCAATTTCAATGCATGTTGTTTAATTTTTTTTAACTCTTATTAAATTTATTAAAATTCCCTATAATTATAATGATAATAATAGTCCCTTACTTATTGTAGTACCTTACTTGAAATTAAATAGTTATATGCAATGCTTATTATTACATAATATTATGTCACAGTTACATTTACAATAATAAAAACTGTAATAAAAAAAACTAAAACTAATAACTTAATAATCATACAGTCATAATCCTCGTGGTATTGTGCCAAGAACACTGGATGCGTTTCCCCGCTGATTGGCTATACTTAGCCCTTAAGCGAGAAAAGAACCAGCCCTCTTATCACCAGCAGCAACGACCAGTCGCGGATAGAGTTCCTTTAGAAACTTCACCGCACGTGGACCCCACGGGCCGATAGTCTCTACAGCAAATGGCACAAATATGTAGTCATCTCTCAGACACTCATATTTGCGCCACTTACCCAGTTCAGCTGCCTCTGATGCCGCCCCAGCTCTAAGCGAGGTACCCCTTAGATGAGAGGCCGCCAAAGTGTCTACGCATGTAGCATCCCACACTAGGGCTTTAACTCTCTCCCAAGGGACCAATGTCATACCGTCGGGACTCCTGCCATCGTCTCTAAATATTCCACAAGGCTCTAAAACCGAGGGAACATTTATAGAGACAAGATCCCTTCGGATGACCTTGTTCAAAGAACCGTGCCGTGAAAGCCCGTTGAGCCCGAATTCGTCGACGCTGCTACCACAGAGGCACTGATGGGGTTGACAAATCGCCGCTCTTAGTCGGATTCCTACGACGATGCGCAAGCTTTCCCCATCAAGTAATGTGCTGAGATTACTTGATGGTAAATCGTGTAACCAGTGACTAGATTCCTTAGATGTTATGATTTTTTTATGAGATTATGATGACGTTGATGATAATGATACAATCAAATACTTATTTACACTTACAAATTTTAGTGCACTTTCATCAAGCCTTAAAGACACCCATTTTACTAGAACCATTCGTTCGTAAAAGAATCACTAGGAAACGTGTTAAACGATTCTTCCGAACGGCTGGGCCAGTTGATTGCTAGCTAGACTTTCTCCGTTTACCCGGCTCGCGCCTTCAGGCGGTTTGCTATTTTTCTCATTTCATATAATATTATTTAAAATAATATTAAAGAAGTAATTTAGTGCTTTTTGTAACATTGAAGTAAGTCAACCTGATGTGAAGTGACTACTGAAAGAAACACGAGCGTGTTGCGGTCGCTTACAGTTAAAAATTGGGGTCGGATGAGCCCGGATTGAATTTAGTCGATTCAGGAAACATTTAAACATTTTTTCTTGTGTAACAGATAGTTCTAGATAATTAATAGAACCAGGCGTAACTTTGCGCAAATCAATTATATTGAATACGTGAAAAATTAATCAGCTAAAATCCGCGTAATAAAATAAAATGATGAGTCTCACCTAGTTTTAAGAGCACCTCCCGCCCTCCCTCAATTATGTGCATTCTCCCCGTCACCTCTTATCCCAACACCACTACTCCCAACACCACTACACTGGGAAAGACATAGCACTGTCGATAACACGACACATTTTTCGTCTCTAAACGAGGCATCCTATGGTGAAATAGACTCTGCGGTGACTCCGAAATAGACTCCACCAAGCTTAGCGGTCAACCACCGCAGAGTCTATTTCACCTGAGGATGCCTCGTTTAGAATTAAAGCTAAATTTTTAACGTTTTTAATAGTGATGACCTGGTGACCTAATAGTGAAGACATGCAGGAAGTCGATGGATGCAGGTGGTTCTTTGTAGCGTTCCTTGGAGGAGACCTATATTATGTTCAGCAGTGGACTTGTGAAGGGCTACAATAATAATAAAATATTTGTAGATGTCTATGGACCCCAGCACCCACTTAATATCATGTAAACTGTGTGCTCATTTAATAACCTTTAAAAAAATGTATTAACGCATACGAATACCTGAAACGAACTGAATATTTGTGAATAGAATAGAATCATTTTTATTAAATTATTACTTACATAAAACTTATTGAAATATTTTTTTTTACTTTTACCACTGGTTCACAAAAAAAAACCGTTGTTCTTCCCAGGACCAGCAAGAAATTCAGCGGGACTTTTTTAAAAAAAAAGCACAATTTACAATATACTGAACTACTACCACAACTAATAACTACTGAAACAAAAAAAAAACATTGGTCGAAGATCCCGTCGAAGCGTGAATGATGCTTATCTAATTTTTAAGCCAGTAAGTTTGGTTTGACTAGCGATCGAGCAAGTTTATATCCACGGAGAATTACGGCGGGGCCGTAGGTTTATAGGACACCTGCGCCAAACTCTAAGTTAGGTTGGATTTATACCACGTCAGAGACTTTATGGCAAGCTAAGTCTTTTCTCTAGATAATAGTTGAAAGTAGTATCAAGGAATGTAATCGTTAAGACGAAGTTTATCAAAGAATTAAAGCCCCGACTTCAGAAGCAACCATGTGGAAATTATTTTATTTTATTATGTTTTTTTAAAAACTATTTTATGCTTTTGAGTGTACGAAGGAATATCACAAGTTGAAGTTAACAACTGGAATATTGCCTTAAAAAAACCATTCGACAATTTTTTGCCCTTAGATAGTGCAATTTTTTCTTCAAATGTATTTGAAACTCTTCTTGTAAACCACTTTTACTTAACAAAGGAAGAATCATTAAAATCGGTTCAGCCGTTTCCGAGAAATCGGTGGACATACGTAAAAAAAAACATATGCACTGGATTTAGAATTTTAACTAAAAACTAGATAAAACTTCTCATTATCAAATTAAAAGTCATAGGATTTTCGATTATATAAACGATATAAGTCAAAATCTTATAAATGAAGATTTCTTATAAATGGCAAATAATATTTTTTTTTATTAAAAGTTTACTCCAGGGTTTGTCCATAGATATTATACGGATACTTCTTTATTATTCGGTTTTTCCAATATTTATGTTTTAAGAAAAAAATCAACCCTAAGGATAGAAAAATAGGGAGTAAAAATTTAAATGCATCTATTTAAACGACATTTTAAATGTTAACTTGAAGTTCTAGTTGTTACTACGAGTATGAACGTGTACTGAACAATATAAGGCTGAGATCTACAGACCGTACTTTGACTTTGCTCAGACTTTATTTTCGAGCTAAGACAATGTCGGTATTTATAGAGCTAACTTTGAAGTCGTGCTTAGCAAAAAGTAAGTCAATGAAATCGACAACTTACGTAAAACTCAGGATATTATCCAAAACCACCGTATTAATTTTAAATTGTTGTTTTTATGTTACTCTAATTACTTATAACAAATAATAGGTAGTTTTAGGCCGTCTTCTAGTTTTAAATAGCATTGATCCATTTTCTATTAACGTAATTTCAAACTCATTTCGAATTTCTGATTTTGCACTCTTCTCATCCGTTCCTGTTCTCATACGCCCATTTTCTATTTCATGTAATAATAACTTATTTATGAAATGTAATTTGAGCTGTTTTCGATTTAAATATTAAAGTTTTAAAATTTTATACAGTAAAATCAAGAACATAATGCGTGGAATGACGCATTCATTAATTTTTTGACTGTCTGTTAACCCGACACAACTATAAATTCAGAATCAAAGATTACGCTAAGCGTATACTCAGCTAAATTTTCGTAAGTAAAATCTGAGCAAAGTCAAAGTAAGGTCTATAGATCTCAGTCTTAGTCTTAGTACCGATTTCAGTAGCTGTCATGTGGATTTTTTTATATTTGTTGTCAGGTTTCCTTATTTGAAAATTTTGATTATTTAAATGCGTTCGATTATTAAAAAATAAAGTAAAGAATGCAAGAATATATTTTGTAAATAAAAAAAATTACATTCTTTGAAAGTATTATATTAATATGTACCATAGAAAGTAGTAAACAGACTAAATATAATAGACATTTTGGTAAAAATCTAACAGCTGCGATAATCAATCCGTCTGCTATACTGCCTAATCCGTCTGCTAGATACCTACTTCCAGCTGCGGACTTGTAGAGGCGTAGAGCCATACTGCAGCTATATTAGTAGTATAGTTGTAGCAAGAATGGCTCGGCTCGACCGGGGAAAGACCACGCTCTCACAGAATACCGTAAATAGCAGCTAACTGCGACTGTGTTTCGTATGGTGAGTTTAGAGAACCGGAGATCCTTTTTACTGGAAACGAGGCATTCCATCTTAGTCCTCAGGGGGGACAACGCATCTGCATTTTGATTCGTAATCGAGGATAGATGTTGATGTGGGCCACATCAACCAATTACCATCAGGTGGGCTGTGTGCTCGTTCGTCACCGCTATACTATAAATAAAAATGTATGATAATAACTCCTGGGAATGAGCTAATAGAATGAGGTGAATTGTAAAATATTTCGTAGTAAACTATTGTATATTCAGAAGATAATACCGCTGGGTTTCCTATTGTTGAATTTCATGCGAGCGATATTTTCCCAATTAGCGGTAAATATAAGAATTTACTCTCAATAAGCAATGTGTGTTAATCTATACTATTTGTAAATATTTTAATTTATACGTGGTAGAGCCACGCTGCAGGTATATTATGGTTGTGGCACGAATGGGTCAGCTCGACCCGGGAAGGACCACTTTCTCACAGAATACCAGCTAAAAATAGCAGCTTAATGCTACTGTGATTCGTATGGTGAGTGTAGAGATCCGGAAAGCCTTTGTACTGATAAACTAAGCATTCCATCTTAGTCCTCAGAGGTGACAACGCATCTGCATTTTGATTCTTAACTGGAGATAAAAGTAGATGTCTATGGGCCACAGCATCCACTTATCATCTAGAGGACTGTGTGGTCTTTTTTAACTTTATTCTATAAAAAAACACTATTCTGTTCCAATGCGCCCATTAGCGATTGTAGCACGAACGAGTTGCTTTCAATCTTCTTACAAGAGCCATTCTTTGTGAATATCACATCCAATTTAAAATGTAAATTTATTCCTTAGTACATGTGGTAAAGAATAAATAGAATTTCTTAATATTTTTAAATTTTGTTATACTTTTATGCGTTGTACGTAAACGAGCTCCGCGCAAACGAGAAACGGCGTGGAAGGACGCGAAAATTGCATTCGCTAGAAGTGTTCAATGAGACTAATAGAATTAACTACAATAAACCCGATTTTATGTATTCTTCATTTTATTATTACGTTATATAAAAAAAATTGTTTAATTCTAAGAACTAACTACTTTATTCCATATGAAACTTATGTTAGCACAGACCTATTAAATATAATAATTATTGTAATACCCGGAAAGGGTGTTTAAGTTGTAAGACACATCATATTTTAAATTAACACTAAACGTAACACTTAACTTGCAATAAATATTTTGAATTTGAAATCGAATTTGAGTTAAAGAATAATATACTAGGTCTGGTCTGGTGTAGACGAGACCGATCGGGCATGCCAGGGAGTCGGTATCATCCTTTCAGAAAGAATGGGTCATTGTGTGAAAGAGTATGAATGTGTAAGCCCGAGACTGCTATGGATACGAATGAAAGTGGGCTTAAAGAAGTTGTTTGTTCTAGGGGTCTACGCCCCAGACATGTCTAAGCCCACTTATATCCGAGAGCAGTTTTGGGAGATGATAAGGATGATGCTAATGAAATGCAAGGGTAATCAAAATATTGTTATATTAGGAGATTTTAATGGAAGGGTTGGCGTGAAGAGGCTTGGTTATGAAAGGATATTGGGAACGTTTGGTGAAGAAAGTATAAATGAGGATTGTGAAAGCCTCTTCACCGTATGTGTGGAAAAGAATATTTTTGTGACGAACACTTTCTTTCGTCATAAGAAGATTCACATGTATACATGGGAAAGAGGTGGTGATAGAAGCATGATAGATTTCATAATTGTGGACGAAAGAATGAGGAGCGCAGTGGTTTTTTAGTGGTTTACGGGGGTCCAACGTAGGGACGGATCATTACTTGGTCTTATGCCGAATTAATGGTCTATTCAGACGTTGGCGGCATCAGACATCTGTGTCTACCATTGCCTTACAGCGTATAAGAACAGAGAGGTTACAAGATGAAGATGCGAAAGAGAAGTTCAAATGTAGACTGAGAGAAAATATAAGTGGTATGGATGAATTGTGTATGAATGATTTAGACTTGGAGACTGTGTGGTATAATGTCAAGAAAGGTTTGGTGGATGCAGCAACCAAAGTATGTGCTGTAAGTAAGAGAACGAATGAAAGGAAAAATAACACTTTATGGTGGGATGATGAGGTACGGATGGAAGTAGATGCAAAGAAGAGAGCATGGCTAGATTTACTTGTTACCAAGGCTAGTTATTCTAGCGGTATGAATGATATTATTGAAAGAAAAAAAGGCAGTCTTTAGACATCTAAATAAGAGAGTAAAAGAAGTATTTGAAAGGAAAAAGCAAGAAAGAACGAATAAGAATGGTAGAAGAATATCGGATAACTTCCAGGCAAATATTAAAATGTTCTGAAAACTCGTAAGAACTGCCAGGGGACATTCAAAACAGCCTAGAATGAATGCTATACGAGACCAGAATGGCTGTATTCTGAATGACGAAGTGTCGAGTTTAAGGAGATTGAATGAATACTTTGAAAGCGTGTTTATGAGTGATGAGACGTTTGAATTAAACGAAATAGAAATTCCGAAAGAAGAGGAAAGATATAGAGAGATAAGTATAGATGAAATAATGAAAGCAATGAAAAGTATGAAAGCAGGTAAGGCAACCGGATATGATAGAGTATCACTCGAAATGCTAAGGGCTGGAGAGGGAGTGGTGGCAGACCTGCTGTACACCTTGTTTAATTTGTGTTGGGAACTTAAGCGGGTACCGGGAGATTGGTGCAAAGCCGTTATAGTCCCACTATATAAAGGAAAAGGATCGCAGCAGGACTGTAAAAACTACCGTGGTATCAGCCTTCTTAGCATTGTGGGAAAACTGTATGCTAATGTAGTAATTGAAAGAGTTATGAAAGATACTGATGGAAAAATTTGGGATGAGCAAGTGGGATTTAGAAAAGGAATGGGATGTATGGATCAGGTCTTTTCTATGCGCTTGATCGCAGAGAAGTTTTTTGGCCAAAAACCAAAAGGTTTTTTGTGCGTTCCTGGACTTGGAAAAGGCTTATGACAGAGTGGACAGGGATGTGTTATGGCAAACACTGAACTCATTTGGGTTGAGCGCTGGATTGATACAGGCATTGAAGTCTCTGTATAGGGACTCCAGTGCTTGTGTCAGGATCAACGGGGCCTACTCGGACTGGTTTGGCATCCATAAAGGGGTCAGACAAGGCTGTGTGGCTTCCCCGTGGCTGTTCAAGATATTTATGGACAGTTGTTTCGAAAATTTGAAAGTTGAAGAATGCGGGTTAAGAATGGGTGAGTTGACCGTCAAATGCCTTTTGTACGCCGATGATCAAGATATACTCGCGGCCGAGTTGCAAATGATGGTTATGTAACAGTTCATTAAAAGAAAGGGGAATGAAAGTGAACGCAAGTAAGACGAAAGTTATGGTTTTTGAAAGAGAAGAATGTAAAACGATATGTGAAATAAGAATAGAAGGGGAATTGGTCGAGCAAGTAGATGAGTTTTTGTATTTGGTATGTGTATTTAGCAGGGATGGTAGATATGATAAGGATATAGAACGATGAGTGAACGCAGGAAATAAAGTAAATGGGGCTCACTCTGTTGTGGAAAGTCAGAATGTGTCCAAAAAGGCACGTATGGCAATTCACAATGCTGTGTAAGTCCCTACTTTAATGTATGGTAGTGAAAGTTGGGAGTGGCAGAAGAAGCACGAGAGTAGAATAAATGCTGTAAAAATGCGGTCTTTAAGAATTATATTAGGGCTGAATCTGAATGACAGGGTGAGAAATTGTATGATAAGAGAAGAGTGTGGTTTGCAAGATGATGTTGTGACAAGGATTAAGAAAGTAATGCTTCGGTGGTTTGGTAATGTAGAAAGAATGAATGAAGAAAGAGTGACAAAGCAAATTAATGTGGCAGAAGTGAACGGCAGAGTCGAGAAGGGACGCCCTAGACGAAAATTTATCGACCAAATTGGCGATATATTGAAAATGGGCCAAGTTAAGAGTACCCTTAACCGACGCGCGTGTATCCGCAGTTATATGGATGTAGGAAAGGAGGCGAGAGAAGTGTGTCAGGATCGTGCCAAATGGAAGTCCATAGTCTCTGCCTACCCCTATGGGTGCCAGGCGTGATTGTTTATGTTATGTTAATAATATAACTTATTATACATATACATACTTCACTCTAAGTGGTGAAAACGCATCCTTCTTTGTTAATTGCAGTATCCATTGGCTGCAGTAGCCACTTACCATCAAGTAAGCTGTAAATCCGAGTGACCCTCTATTTTTATTGAAAGAAAAACCTACAGTGCAAGGATACTGTACTACTGTATAATAATTATGTCAAATAGCGTAGCCGCGTTGCACCACTTTGTGATGGATCGCTCAATATTGATGTAATAGCCTTGCGCCGTGTCGCGTTGCTAACTAATAAAACTAACAAGGTAAAAGTGAGTTTTCTTTTAATTACAAAAAAAATAAAAATAGAAAAACTTTAACATTACCGATTACTTTATTACAAATTTAGTCCTATGTTTATTCTTAGTAAAATATGAAGAATGGACAAGAACTTACGTACACATAACTTTAGATTTAATTTCATCATCATCATTATCATCAATACAGCACTTCAAAATTCACTACTGAACATAGTTCTCCCCCAAATAATGCCACAAAGCACAGTCCTGAGCCACCTGCATTCATCGATTTCCTGCATGTCTTACCAGGTTATCACTCCAGCTAGTGGAGGCCGCCTCACACTTCGCCTACTGGTACGAGGCTGCCACTCGAAAACCTTGCTTCCCAATCTTTGATTTAGTAGTAGTGAATTACAATTTCATCATCATCATTATTATAGCCGCAAGTCTACTGCTGAGCATAGTTCATATGGGGGAGCCAAAGATTGCTTCATAAGATATTTTTAATGCTTGGAAGATCAAATTAAATAATGCTTCTGTCCCAATGGTACTTGGTTCTACGGATTATGTCCGGTTCGCTGTCAGCTGAAGGGGCTGCGGATGTGTACGACGGTGTTCTTGTAGCCCGCTGCCGAAACTTAACGCGTGCGTATGCGATATATCCTGTCTTGTCACACACACACATGCAAATATCAAGTTCACTTTAATGATTTATAAGAGATTATTCGTCGTGTAGTAGCGACGTAAGAGATCCACTAAGCCATATTATTCCGTGGGTACCGTAAGAGGCAACAGCATCTTCTAAATAAAAACTCAATAAATACAATTTAGGACTAGAAATAAATTTAAAAAAGCCGCCCGTCAAGAGTGACAACTATGGCAAATATTCTCCCTTTTTCCAGAACTATCGATAGGCTTTATAATAAACAAATGACTGACATTAATCTTATAACTAGGACAGTTTGCAAATAATGGATTTTTTGAAGGACACTCGAGTAATTAATATAAATTTCATACAACAGTCCTAAATTTAATTTTTCAATAAAAATACTATTATATTTTATACGGTCTTAAGTGGACAAATAGTTTTTTTTAATATTATTAATAGAGAATATAAAGTAACTCGTTCAGAAAAGATTCGCTTTACGTAAAATTGTCATGAAATACATTTTATAATCTCAATTAAGGTTTCACAATTCACCATTTTCATCGTTCAAATTGTCTATTTAAATTGGAAGCTATCTCTTAAATATAAATTGTTAAGGAAAATTCTGAAAATACTGCTAATCGCTTTGACTCTCTGAATCATTTCCTCCATTTCGAAAAAGAAGCGGAGTCAAATCGCATTTACCCAAGGGCTATTACAATTAAGAGCGTTTCAGGGGACTCGCCTATAAAATGACTTTCTGTGAAGTGTCGCGTGAATGTACTACGTGAATAGGATTATTCTGAATTTGAAAAAGAGTATTAAATAAATGCAGCTGGCACGATGATTTTTTTTTTATAGAATAAGGATGACAAACGAGCACAGTCCACCTTATGGCAAGAAGATGCTGTGGCCCATAGAAATTTACATCAATCCTCGATCAACAATCAAAACGCTTGCATTGCCATCCCTGAGGTCTCAGATCGAATGCCTCGTTTCCAGTAAAAAGAGTTTCCGGTTCACATACGAAACAAAGCAGGACTAAACTGCTATTTTACGATGGTATTCTATGAGAGCATGGTTTTTCATCGTCCACTACTATGATATGTACCGGTGACACTAAAATATTATATATTTATTTTGGATAAACAACATATATTTACTGTGCGTAAAACAATTTAAAAAGAGCGTATTAGCTCAGGGATAAGCTCCAAGTTTAATCCCCACCGATGAAATTGTTGATTGCAATTTATGTATCTTTTAATATCCCACGTAGATCGATTTTTTTTTATAAAATAAACACGTAACCTTCATACTAGGATTTTCTCCTGTATCGTGGGGGCAGTTGACATAATATTATATTAAATTTCACAAGGACAAACATCTACACCCGTAACAATTATTTGTAGGCCATAATTACTTGTTCCGTGCGGGGTTCGAACCCGCTGCCCTTAGCACTTAGACAATGTCATCACATTCGCTGCACTCTACTGCTGTGGATTATATTAATTATTAAATATTTTCCGATTATAATGTAATTGCCATAGTTAAAACTGTATTATACCAATTAAGATCTAACTATCATTAAAGATGACAAGTAATGCAAAAGGGTTTATTTATATATTTATTTTATTGTATTTCCTGTTGCAGAAGAATGCAAGTTAACGTAAAGCATAAATACGACTTAAAAATGTTAATAAATACTTTTCATATCATGTAGGGATTTCCCCTTTTAAATTTTTACATAAACAAGCTAATGAATACATTAGAAAGATAAAAGCAAACTCTGTACATTATACTCTACTGTAGTGTACCTACCTCAACTCTTTTTAAACAAAGTTAGACAATTATATAAAATTTATCCAAGAGCGTGGTAGCTTAGGTGCTAAGAGCTTGCTATAAACTTCATAGTACGCGAGCAACCCAAGTTCGATCCCCGGCGGCACCAATAAAATTGTTAATTGAAATTATAAGTACTGATATACCACGTGCTCGGTGGTGAAGAAACACATCGTGAGGTAACCAGTATGTTTCAGAAATAAAAAAACGTGACAGAGCCATGCTACAGCTACATTTTAGTTGTAGCACGAATGGGTCGACTCGACCGGAGAAGGACCACGCTCTCACATAATACCAACGCAAAATAGCAGCTAATGCTGCTGTGCTTCGTACAGTGAGAGTAGAGAACCGGAGACCACTTTCACTGGTAACGAGGCATCTGCATTGTGATTATTAATTGAGGATAGATGTAGGTGTCTATGGGCCACAGTATCTGATTACCATAAAGTGGACTATGTGATCGTTTGTCACCCATCTACCTATAAAAAAAATCGAAGACATGTGAGAACACCACAATGGACACTTCCTTTTCTTGAAACCCTTTTGTCATTTTTAAGCCAAGTTATTTAGAAAAGCGATATTTTTTTTTTTAAATAAATGATTATGATATTTATATCTGCACCATAATATTTTTATTTAGTAGTATTCATTATTTAATTAATTGTAACATGTATTTAGACATATTAATATTCCATTGTACTTATGACATTATTACTTATTGTCCATGTTTGTAGAAATATTCCATTGTATGACATTATGATTTATTATCCGTGTTTGTTGATTTTATTTAATCAATAATGAGATAATGTTTTAAATTTCATGATTTTAATAATATTGTTAGCCTTAATCTAGGCACGTTGTAGTGATACTTAATTACTAGTATAATGTTAAATCTCTAAAACTAGCACAATAAATGACTTATTCTATTATATTCTATTCTATTCTAATATTATTCATTACTAGTGACCAGCCGAATTCTAAATAACGCCACATGATGTATGGGATTTAATTGGCGTTATTTAGACTTAAGATAATCAACGACCATTTACGTTAACAATTTTCCGCTTTTTTTTTAGTTTTTTTTTCGAATAAAATATAGCCTAGATCCCTCATTGTTCTCTATCTGTTTATATACTTTCATCACAATCGTGCCAGCCATTCCGAAGATTAGCCAAGACAGACAGACAGCCAGCCACTTAAATTTTATTTATATGTAGAGATAATCATAATAGGATCTCGGTTTATGGAAATTCATCACTTCAACCCGTCCCTTAGGAGTTGTAAGTGTTGACTAAAGAGTACATAAATCACTACGCTTCGTGTCGACTAACTGTAATTCTTCAGAGTAATTTCGCAAGGGTAAAAACAGACAAGACGCAAAATGACGACACAGTAGCGCAGAGGCTACGCTTGGCTATTTCTCTGGGGAGGGGGCACAAATTTTTATTCTATACTAGCGATCCGGTTCGGCTTCTAGTGGATACATTATTTATGATAATCCAAGATCTTTTGCATTTATCGTAATTTTATCAAAAAATAAATTAAGAATTAAAACTATTTTATTGCGATTAGTTTTAATTTTTTTTAATTCTCGACGTTTCGGGCACTACAGCACTAATTGTCACGGAGAGGGGGGAAGGGGGCGGGATTGAAGTATTTGATGACCTGATGTATTCTCATAGTTAACGAAGTCTACTTTCAACTTTTTAACCGACTTCAAACAGGAGGAGGTTTACAATTCCTCGGAATCTTTGTTTTTTTATGTATGTTCACCGATTACTCGAACACGCCTGAACCGATTTGTAAAATTCTTTTCTTGTTTCAAAGGATATATTTTGCAGGTGGTCCCATTTAAATTTTATAGAAATCGGTCGAGCGGTTTTTAGAAAATCAACAATAAATTATATTTACATTAAAGTCGGTTGTACAAAATTTTAAATTTTACTGGCCCTCAGTGCTGCAACTCATTGCTAAGCCACTGCGCCACGGAGCCGTCAAATGGTTATACCATCATCTAGCCTATCTGGTATTTCTCAAAGTCACGTTTTACGACACCCACGGAACAAAATGGGGTGATGGGATTCGGCAGCTCAAGAATTCTCGCTCATAAAACATTCAACATTTTTTTATATTTACCTTGTTCGCAGTCAACCTTAACCCGAATCAGACGTGTTTCTCCGGAACATCAGGTGAAATTTTAACTGAAACGTACAGTTTAAGTGTTAATTAAGTTCTTGTCCTATATGCATAACAACGCGTAGTTTAGTGATCAGGCTGTGCAGTGGATCATGCATTCGAATCCCAGACAAAGTCGAGATTTGGCTAAAAAAATAAACTAACGTTAGTTTTCATGATGTTTGGACGATTAATGTTATTTTTTTAAATTGAGTAGATTTATTTATTTCTTTTTATATTATATAGTTAAAAGCGAAAAATGAGCACACCGTGTAGGTTCCTGATTATAAGAGGGTACTGTGGCCCGTAGACATCTACATCTATTTTCGACTAGGAATCAAAATGCAGATTCATTGTCACCTCTGAGAACTAAAGAGGAATGCCTCTACACTATACTCTAGACGGTGCAACAATCTGCACAAAGTCCACCAAGGTTTTGCACAACACAGCCTTAAAAATAAAAAGATTATCAGAAGCCATAGCAGCTCAGGGGAATAAGCGCTCGCTGAAACCGTGTTCGATCCCCGCCGATACCAATGAAATTGATCGTTGCAATTTTATGTGCTGATTTTTGTAGTGATGGGGACGAAAAAATTGTTAGGAAATCTGCATGTATGAGAAATAAGAAAGCATATTTTTTATTGAATAAGGGTGAGAAACGAGCACACGCTCCACCTGATGGTAAGTGCACCCTATGGCTTACATATATCTTTATGTATCCTCGATTAAAAATCGAAACGCAGATACGTTGCTACCGCTGAGGACTAATGCTAAGATCTATACATCGTACTTTGACTTTGCTCAGACTAAGCTTTCGAAAAACTTAGCTAAGTATATGCTTAGCATAATTCTTGATTCTGAATTTATAGTTGTATCGGGCTAAGATCAAGCTAAGCTTATGCTAAGGCCCAGACAGTCTAAATATTAATGGATGCTTCATTCCATGCATTATGTTTTTGAATTGACTGTATAAAATTCAAATTCAAAACAGCCTGGAATGAGAGAATTGCTGTAAGCCGAATGACGAAGTTTCGAATTTAAAGAGATGGAAGTAATACTTTGAAAGCGTGTTTATGAGTAAAGAGTCGTCTGAATTAAGTGAAATAGAAATTCCAAAGGAAGTGGAGAGAGGTAGGGAGATAAGTGTAGATGAAATAATGAAAGCAATGAAAATCATGAAAGCAGGTAAGGAAGCCGGATATGATAGAGTATCACTCGAAATGCTAAGGGCTGGAGAGGGAGTGGTGGCAGGCCTGCTGTACACCTTGTTTAATTTATGTTGGGAACTAAAGCGGGTACCGGAAGACTGGTACAAAGCCGTTATAGTCCCAATATATAAGGGAAAAGGGTCACAGCAGGACTGTAATAACTACCGTGGTATCAGCTTGCTTAGCATTGTGGGTAAACTGTAAGGTGTTAATTGAAAGAGTTATGGAAGAAACTGATGGAAAAGTTTGGGATGTGCAAGCTGGATTTAGAAAGGGAATGGGGTGTACGGATCAAGTCCTCTATGCGCATGATTGCGGAGAAGTTTGTTGGCCAAAAACCAGAAAGTATTTTTGTGCGTTCATGGACTTGGAAAAGGCTTATGACAGAGTGGACAGGGATGTGTTATGGCAAACACTGAACTTTGGGATGAGCGCTGGTTTGATACAGGCATTAAGGTCTCTTTATAGGGACTCTAGTGCTTGTGTCAGGATCAACGGGGCCTACTCGGACTGGTTTGGCATCCAAAAAGGTGTCACACAGGGCTGTGTAGCTTCCCCGTGGCTGTTTAACCTATTTATGGACAGTTGTTTGGAAACTTTGAAAGTTGAAGAATGTGGATTGAGAATGGGTGAGTTAACCGTCAAATGCCTTTTGTACGCCAATGATCAAGTTATAATATTTGCATCGTCGGCGGCCGAGTTGCAAATGATGGTTACTTTAATGAACTGGTTATCAAAAGAAAGGGTTATGAAAGTGAACGCAAGTAAGACGAAAGTGATGGTTTTTAAAAGAAAAGAAAGTAAAACGTTATGTGAAAAAGAATAGAAGGTGAGTTGATTGAGTAAGTGGATGAGTTTGTATATTTGGGATGTGTATTTAGCAGGGTTGGTAGATATGATAAGGATATAGAACGACGAGTGAACGCAGGAAATAGAGTTAATGGGGCTCTACACGCTATTATGAAAAGTCAGAATGTGTCAAAAAAGGCACGTATGGCAATCCGAAATGCTGTGTTAGTCCCTACTTTAATGCATGGTAGTGAAAGTTGGGTCTGGCCTACCTATTTATTGTTATAATTAACCTTCGGCATACAACGTGGGGTATATTTAACCCCAGCTCCAGAAAAATACGTCGACTTGTAAGTAATAATCGAGCAATAACATTGAAATTCCCAGTAGCTGGGCGTTAAAAATTGCCGCGTCGACTCGTGACCTTGGATCAGTGCTGCGCGGAACGCGCTCGTGTGTGCAAGCGCGTATAGCGGGTCCCGGTGTTTTTAACCCCACGTTGTATGGGACGGTGCTGAAAAGGTATGTATGCAGTTTTATGTTTCTTTGTTATTTTCAACCTTATTTTGGTTATATTTATGTAGTTTGTGTTTTGTTACAGTTAGAGTTTAATTAAGATGGCAAATAGAATGCAAGATGTTGATATTGCGGCGGCTTTACTTGAAGAAAATGTGTCAGAAGACGATGAAAACTATCCCTCCGACAGTGATCATAATTCCGATCACATCAGCGAGGCGTCTGAATCTGATAGTGATACGGACATGGAAGACCCTGAACCTGTAGAAGAAACGCCTCTACCGCTACCATTTTATACAGGCAAAGATGGCAAAACCAAGTGGTACAAAACGCCACCACGGACCAATGTTCGAACAAGGTCTGAGAACATAATTACGCATTTGCCTGGGTGTAAACCTACTGTTCGTGACAAAAAAACACACTTGGAATGCTTTGAAATATTTTTTACAGAAGAACTTGTTGACATTGTTTTGAAGTATACTAACCAAAAGATTTGTTTGAGATTGGAAAACTCTGAGCCTAATCCGTCAACCAAAGAAACGAACAGAGAAGAGCTAAAAGCTGTTTTCGGATTATTGATACTGGCAGGTTTATATAAATCTAACAGACAAAGTATTATAGATTTATGGGCTAATGATGGCACTGGTATCGAAATATTTAGAAATACTATGACTAGACAGAGATTTACGTTCTTGGTAAATAACTTGAGATTTGATGACGCATCAACGCGTACAGAAAGAGCTGCTATGGATCGTTTAGCACCAATAAGAGACGTATTTGAGGTTTTCGTCAAAAACTGTCAGGATGCCTATACACCGTTTGAGTACTTGACTATCGACGAAGAACTTGTGGCCTTTAGAGGAAGATGTTCTTTCCGTCAATACATTCCTTCTAAACCAGCTAAGTATGGGTTAAAATTTATGCACTAGTGGATGCAAAAACATTTTATACAATGAACCTGGAAATTTACTGTGGTAAACAGCCTGACAGTAGCCCTTACGCAGTGAGTAACAAGCCATTCGATGTTGTAGACCGTTTAGTTAGATGTGTCGGGATCTGGAAGAAATATAACGATGGATAATTTTTTTATGAGCTTCGAAACTGCTGAAAATTTACTTCAAAACCACAAATTGACTGCTGTTGGTACCCTACGGTCAAACAAGGCGTGCCTTCCTACCCAATTCAAAGCCAGACGTGAAGAAAAATCGTCGATATTTGGTTTTCAAAAAGACATAACCATTGTGTCTTATATACCTAAACCACGAAATTGTGTACATATGATGTCCTCATTGCACCATGATAATGAAATAGATCCAGAAAGCGGAACCCAAAGAAAACCATCTATTATAACGTTTTACAACTCGACAAAAAGTGGAGTCGATGTAGTTGACAAGCTTTCAAGAACATACGATGTTTCCCGCAACAGTAAACGCTGGCCACTTACGCTGTTTTTCTCCTTGCTGAATCATGCAAATATAAATTCTTTTATAGTACATATGTTCAACAACGAGATTGAGAGAAAGAAAAGCAATATAAGGAGGAACTTTATCAAGCAATTGGGACTTTCATTGCTGGAAGATCATCTAAGAAAAAGTAAACACAATCCTCATGTTCCTCGAGATATTAGAAAACGTGTGCACCAAATTTTGGATGAAGAGGTTCCAGGTCCGCCACAAAAGCAACCAAGGAAGTCGCAAAGGTGTTCTTTTTGTCCAAGAAATAAAGATAGGAAGACGTTGAACGGTTGTTTCAAATGCAATGTTGCAATATGTAAGGAACACGCAAATCTGATGTGCCAAAATTGTACTGATTTAGATAACGAATGATCTCGCTAGAATAGAGAAACTTAGTTATTTCTATATTTTTTTATAATGTTACATATTTCTAGTTTTATAATATTGGCTTAGACTAAAAGCTCTTATTAATATAAAAGACCCACGTGGTTTTTTTTAGATATAAGGAAAATTCGTTGAATTTTAGGAGAACTTTTGTATTTTGTGTTCTTTTTTATAATTAAAGTTTATTTTCTTAATTTTTTTTCGTTTTAATTATTACTTTATAACTAATTAAGCCAAAAACCCTTAAAACATAGTATATTTACTAAGGGTTATTTTAACCCCACGTTGTACGGGTAAGGTTTTTTTTTCACCTTGTATGCCGAAGGTTAATTAGAGTAACATAAAAACAACAATTTAAAATTAATATGGTGGTTTTGAATTATATCCTGAGTTTTACGTAAGTCGTCGATAGCATTGACTTAGGCTTTGCTAAGCGCACACTCAGCATGACTTTGAAGTTAGCTCTATAAATACCGACATTGTCTTAGCTCGAAAGTAAAGTCTGAGCAAAGTCAAAGTACGTTCTATAGATCTCAGCCTAAGATAGATTGCCATTCTACTAAGATATTGATAGTTTGCCATTATATTAAAAAAGAGTCTCCAATTCATCGCAAAACAAAACGAAACATCGCAGCAAATAAACTGTTATTTAACGCTGATATTCTGTAATAGTGAGATCCTTCCCCGGTCGAACTAACCCATTCGTGCTACAACCATAAAATAGGTGCAGTGTGTCTCTACCGCTTATAGAAATATCTTGAGTACAATGTAAAGTCAGCCAAGGCAGTCCGGCAAACTCTTCTCCCTCTACAACCCTCTCAGGAATGAATGCCATGTATTCAGGGAAGTATATTATAAGGCTGTAACTATATTTTAAGGAATTTATCGTAAAATACACATTTGTGAAGTTGTTTTATTTTATTGGAAACGCTTAGGGAAATCGTGCTTTATTTGGTAATGAGGGTAAATTTTACGAGTACCCTCCATTAATTTGTTTTTATTCCCGTAATAAACAACGAAACATGAAGCCCTTCGTCTGTTTTAAAAGTGGAATACATAAGCTAAGTAAAATGATATTCTAAGTTGTAGGAGTACGTACAAAAGCGTTTTTTTTTACTCTTTATCAGAAGTGCGAAGTTTTTATGTTAATAAAGACACTATATTATATTGTCACCTTGTGCTTATCGTTCACAGGCGCCAACTAATAAGAATAACTATAGTTTTCACAACCAATTTCCATAACAGAAAAATTTTCAATATCGAGATTCAACAAGTGGTAAAATAAAATTTTGTACAACCGCCTTCAATATAAATAAAATGAGAACAATGTAGTCGAAGTCAATTAAATACGCATTATTAAGGATAACTCAAAAACTTCAGCTCTGATCTTGATCAAATTTACATGGGACCACATAAAGCACCAGCTATCAAACAAAAAGAATCATCAAAATTGGTTTGTCTAGAAAAAGTTGTTGTGGCGGAGGTTTGGTGGGGGCTTAATAGCCGTGGCTTGGTCACCCACGGTGTACAAAGAAGAACCCACTTGGCTAGCCCGAGGTATAGGGCCGGCCCGAGGTGGCCACTCAGAGTGGGCTTGGCGAGCCCACTTTGGATGTGTGTTGGTGGGCTGCTTCAAGAGGGGTGTCCTCTCCCCCTACCGCTGCAGCCGAGGCGTAGTTGCGGAGGAAACATGGTGTTGGTATAGCGATGTGCTACTCGCCCTATCCGCCACGACTCTAGCGGGGCTGCACCATTGACGCGGGGGGAGAGGAGTATCGGTATTGTAACGCGCCGACTACTTCCGCGGCTGAAACTTGGTTGGTGGTGGAGTCAGAGAGCAGATCCGCCGCTGGGGTTAAGAAAGCTAGAGATTCCGAGTGCATGTTTTTCCTGGCCGCATGGCCTCCGCGTATCGGACTCGGGGAATCCGTTACGCAGGTGAAGTTAGGCAGGTGAGGCCGCGGAGGAAAACTTGCCTTGTGTTCCTGGTGCGCCTCACCTGAGATGAAAAAAGGGGAGGAGAAGTCGGGTGGCTGGCGCTGGTGGGACCGCGGATGTGTGCAAAAGCGTTCCCGTAGCCCTGCTAATTTGCGGCGAAGGTAATGGAACACCATGGGGTTTTAGTCGGTGTGAGTCCGACATAACCCGTCCTTGCCCCCACGAGTTGGGTATGTGTAGGCATTTTCCATGTAAAAAAAGGTCTCGGGCAGAGACGTTATTCTATTCAGTCTATCGACAACACTACCACTATCCAAGTCAATAGTTATATTAATTTTTACTGCCTCGTTGGTCTAGTGGTCGTAATGGTGGTTGCTGATCATAAGGTCCCGGGTTTGAATTCCGGGCCGGGCCAAAATCAGTTATTTTTTTCTGTCAAAAAACTCTTGTTAACAGCCCGGAGTCAGGAGTTGGCGGTATTTCACCCCCGTGACCCGGAAAGCACGTAAAGCCGTTAGCCCAGCCATTTCACGTTTTTATCTTCTTACAAAATAATTATAATAAAAAATAATGTATAAAGAAATCTAAACGATTAAATATAATAGACCACTCATGAACAGAATACGAGTTACTTAACTCTCAAATTCAAGTACCATTTTACTACTGCCTCGAGGGTGTACCTGTAGAATAAATGAGATCTGTAACAGCTAACAGGTTGCTATAGCAACAGGTGGCAAGTCCACAAAAACATATTACAACATTAAAGAGAAGATAGAATAAAGCCAATTTCACACATTTTATCACGGTTACTCTTTTAAACTGCTGTTGTTTCTAATGGTGAGTAACTAAATAGGGAGATCCTTTTAAGGAGGCATTATATAAGATAGCTGACAGCAACTGGATGTGTGAAACCGAAGATCGGTCTAATGGCGCGGTTTGGGAGATGCCTATGTTTTTTTTTTATATGAGAGGGGGCAAACGAGCATGCGGCTCACCTGATGGTAAGTGACTACCGCCGCCCATGAACAACTGCAACACCAGGGGAACCAGAGGAATTGCAGATGCGTTGCCGGCCTTTTAAAAAGGAGTAGGCTCTTTTCTTGAAGGTCTCTAAGTCGTATCGGTCCGGAAATATCGCTGGTGGTATACTATTCCACAAGGAAGTTGTGCGAGGAAGAAAACATGTCGAGCAGTAGACTCCCATAGACTGATGATGATGATAATGAAGCATTCCATCTTAGTCCTCAAGTTTGATAACACAAATGCGTTTTGATTATTAGGATAGATGTAGAAATCTTTGGGACACAGCATCTACTTGGTCACCTTTACTTGTATACAGCAAATAGTAACACGAGATACCTCCTTTTATAGAGTATGGGTGACAAACGAGCACACAGTCCACCTGATGGTAAGTGGTTGCTGTAGCCTATAGACATCTACATCTATCCTCGATTACGAATCAATATGCAAATGCGTTGTCACCCGTGAAGACTAAGATAGAATGGTGTCAAGCTGCTATTTTACGCTGGTATTCTGTGAGAGCGTGGCCCTTCCCCGGTCAAGCCGACCAATTCGTGCTACAACTATACTACTAATATAGCTACAGCATGGCTTTACCACGTAAGATGAAGATTAATGGATGGAATATGCCACACTTAGCAGGCGGACTAAAGATCGCAGTGCCAGATTTGTCGCATTTACTACATAATATAAAATTCATATCAATATCAAATTGCTGGGGATTGAAGGGCATGTCAAAATTATCTTTTTAAAGCCCGCTATTATACTTATAATTACTTTGATTACGGGCAGAGTTCGTAAGTGTTATGTAGTTGACAGGGGTGAACATGATGAGGGTTAACTTTTTGATTGTATTTGTCAGTCCTTTTGTAGGAAACCCTTTTGTTGTCACTATAATAATCTATAATGTTATAACACAATTTTGCTGCTGGATGTAGTTTAATCATGTTTTCCAAATAGGAGATTTTATCTCACTTAGATTCGTAAAGTTTTGTCCTTCGGTCATTGACATTTAAGTTTGCGTTTTGGCTTCAAAAGGTAAGATTGAAAACCGAATTAAGACGCTATTCAGGTCTAAGTCGTAGGTTTGTGAAAACGACGTTATCTCGTTTTCTTTTCGACGTTTCTGCTGACACTCGTTTGTTGTTTTGTGGTTATGGTAATAGATAATCATATCTTAATCAGCACAATTTCAACCTTAAGTTAAGTTAAAGAAAGACTTAAGAAATAAATACTTACTTATTTTTTACTATATTATACTAAACTTATTTAAAGTAAAATAACAAAATATAATATTTAAAAAAATATAATATAATATTTGTAATATTATTATACTAATATTTAATAATTTGTAATATTTACACGGATACTACACATTGAATAAAATTGATTTAACGAATTTTATAGCGTCATTATATACATATTATCATTGCAGACTATTAAAAGTCCACAGCTGAACATAGGCCTCCTCCATATGTTTCTTCATAAAGGGCATATTTTCCACGGTAGGTAGGCGGATATATATATATATATATATATAAAGATATTATAGATAGGTAACCTTAATTTATTATTTCCCCCAGTCGATTATTAAGCCACCCGCAGGACGATATGGGTTAGTGGATATTCTTAACAAGTTCTCCGCAATACAACAAGATGATTTTGATAGTTATTTGTTGCTTATTTGATTATTTTTATTTACAGGTAAGTCCAAACTCACTTTGTAGAAAGAGATGGAATGGATGACAAAGAGAGAAACAGGTAAGACGTAACGTTGTATCAAACCATTTTTAGTGTTAGACATTTTTACAAAAAAAAAGTTAAATGATGTTGGTAACAATAATTAATTTTAGAAGCTCTTATTTTTCAATCTGTAACATAATGCGGATTATAAATTTCTTAATATTTTATTCGAGGCACGAATTTTTTGACTAAATACCAGCACTGAGTGAGAGCTTTCGCTAACCCTACCCATTTTCTACGCACAGTATTTTTCTTATTTCGTTATGCCTATGCCTTTTTGATAAGATACTATTTTTTTGTATTCCTCTGAACTTAAACGGACTCGTAACAGGAAAGAAGTTCTACGAACTCGTATTTAAGTAAAAATAATGTCCTTCACGGTCACGGCGGCCACTTTCAACGGAGACTAGCCATCTGCGCTGGACAGGATTATAGTGTCCGAGTGTGTGCGCAAGTAAAGGTGCACTCTCTTTTCCCTCACTCTCATAGTCTGATGGGACGGTCATCCGACACGACTGGAAAGAGATCAGGCGCCGGCCCAACGGCTTTACGTACTTTGCAAGGCATGGGGGTGAAACACCGCCAACTTCCTGACTCCGGGCTGCTACTGAGAATTTCTTGTCAGAAAAACCAAATAACTGATTTTTGGCCCGACCCGGGATTTGAACCCTCATGATCAGCAACCGCGTTTACGACTACTAGATCAAGGCAGTCAAGTTGAAGTAATAATCCGGATTTAAAGAGATCTGCATTTTTATTAGTGTGTTCCTAATTATTAAGCTTCAATTACCTTACAATTCGGTAAATAAGCATAAGTAAATACATGCTAAAGTTAAAGTCTACCATTTGTGGCGTGTAGACGAAAATGTATCCGGTAATCTACCTTCGTAAAATGTTGAAAAGTCATCCAAGAAAACTCTATATTAAGTATTTAGCTGTTTAATTTAAAATAGCTCAAAATTTAAACTAAACACCTAAATACCAGTATCTCCAAATTGGGTTATTTAACGGCGGGAATGAACGAAATGATTTTATCATCTATCGAAGGTAATGAGAATTTTCTGGCATTTCCCATATTCGAACTTTATGTTACACACAGAATGAAGTAAAGTTTTTTTTATACAGAATAAGGGTGACAAACGGGCACACAGTCCACCTGATGGTAAGTGGATGCGGCTCATAGACATCTACATCTATCCTCAATTAATCGTTTTCATCTCATCTCGGGTCTCCGGTTCTCTACACTCACCATACGAAACGCAGCAGCATTAAGCTGCTAGTTTACGCTGGAATTCTGCGAGAGCATGGTCGTACTCTGGTCGAGCCGACCCATTCGTGCTACAACCATAATATAGTTGCAGCGTGGCTCTACCACGTAAACGATAAGTTAGATAGATTCGATTATTTCGCTACTACACAGTAATAGATAGTACGGCCCGCTTTCTGCCTTACAATATCGGTTTAGGTGCTAATATTTTCACAAATAGGTTTTGACTTAGCGTTTAGCCACCGCAGAGTCTACTTCACCTGAGGATGCCTCGCCTAGAGGCGTAACGTGTCGTATAATCGACGGTGGTGTGTCTTTCCTAGTTTAGTGGTGTTGGGAGAAGTGGTGCTGGGATTAGTGGTGACGGGGATAGTGCACGCAATTTATGGCGAGCGGGAGGTGGTCTTCAAACTAGGTAAGACACATCGCATGTTAGCTAATTAATTTTTAACATCTTAGAGTAGGTTGTTTTTTACAAAATATACTATAACTGGTATTTTTACATATTCATTACAGCCTATTAAAAGTCTAATTATAAACAGAGACCTCTCCCATAGATCACTTTATATGGGAGAAATTTGCCATAGCCACGCTTGAGAAACGGGTTGGTAACCACCGTTTTTAATACGCTTTTGTTATTACTCGTAGCTTCACATGTATCTATCTATCTAGCTATCTATCTATGTAACGAAATCTATTAATGTAATTTTCATCAACTTGTAGACAGCAGATCGAGTTGAAAATTTGCACTCGCATTAAGGACCCATGATAATACTATAATTTAATAACTTTATCCTAGTATCCTGATCAGGATTATCAGGATAAAATAAAATATATACATGTAATAAGATTAGGATCCAGGCGTGTTGTTTAGCTTTTACAAAAGTCTACTATTATTTATTATTCAGAGTTTTTATTTAAAAGATGCTGCACATAGACTTTTAATTTGCCTCTGTCGCCTCTTACGACACCCAATGAATTATATGGGGTAATGGATTCTCTGACGCTGCCATTACATGGCGAACATATATTAAACATATATAGTGTAAAAAGTATAAAAAATAAAAGTAAAAAGATAAAAATAAAAGATGCTTATAACCATATTAACGTTTTTATTATCGTTTATCACAGGGTTTCAAATTAACTGGTAACATAGGAGCGACCATTGGGACTGATAATTAGCTTTAAGAGACTGAGCTCGAAGCAATTTGACTTCTAAATGTACTAACTACGGACCGCCCTCGTCGTTGCCGGTGACGGTAGTATCTATCGACGGTATAGGATCGAATTAAAATATTTATTTCCCATTATAGCTCAGTAAAGAATATGATTGAAGGTTTTACTTTAGTTTAAAGATTTATGCTTAGGAACATGAACAGAGATTTTAAGAAGTCCAAAGGTTAAACAGTAATTAAAAAGAAGTTTGTTAAAAAGAGAAAAGTTTTATATCCTATGTCACTTCTACAACTAAGACGATTCTAACGACACTCCATATGTTTAGATCCATCAAGCTATTGAGACAGAGCGTGCCAAAGTAATAAACATACATATGTACATACATGCATACACTCGTAAACATAACCTTCTGGGACAGTCGCGTAAAAAAGTATCGAATAGGGTATTTTACACCATGTAAAAAAAACTCAAAAAATATATATTTATGATAGATTTTGTAAAAATTAATCGAGAAATATTGATTTCTATTTGTAAAAATGCATTATAAATTTTATATTTCAATTTTAAGAATAATTTTTTTATATGTGCCTCAAATCTGCAAAACGCTGTCCGCCATATTAGATACCGTCGTGACGTCACTGGTGAAAAGAACTAGCTAACGTGCTGTATTATTTCGAAATTTTTCAAGTTATCATTACGATTGTTGAGTTTTACTCCGAATTTTATTGAAAAGGCATCATGGAAGACGGATTCGTAAAAGCAGAAAGTACTAATCTTTATTCTATTCATTCGAATTCGTTTAACAGAACCCATAATCTTATATTGTGTGTAATTTTCCAGCTAAAACATGCAATAATCTTTATGACATTTGAAATCAAAGCGAGTTTATTACTTCGCTTTTAGCACTAATGTTATAGATACTCGTATTATAATGTAAGCTTAGGTGAGAAAAACTTTTTGTTATATTTTTTTGTACAGACCATGTCATTATTCCCATTCGTAATAGAAGAAAACACGAATTAAGTAAAACACTGCACTGCACTTGCAAGGGCTGTCAAAATGACCCACAAACGGCGGGACAGACGAGCGATTAACCCAATCTATTACAAAATTTGACTTGCAATAGGTCATGCACCTATCATGTTGTTTTGTTTTGGATAAACAATAGTCAAATATAAGTCATACTTACATCAAAGTGATCTTCACAGAAGTATAATTTAAATTTTGTAGACAATGCCTTCGGGTCTCTTCTTGCCAGTTTTAACCAAGTATTTCTCATATTTAAATCAGTTGGCACTTGAATCCATAACTTTCCCGGCGTTCATATGCTCGTATTTTTCTCACATTCAGGCACAACACAACAATGATATAGATGATCACTCATTATTAAACATCCAAAAGTATCTTATTCCTTTGCAAAATAGGCAAAATTCTAGGACAGTGACGTCACGAGTTGAAAACCATGGCGGCTATCGTTTTCACGCGAAAATTTAAAACGATAGATTAAAAGTAATTTTTATGGCACTATTCGGTTTAAAAAAAAATATATAAAAATTACAGTGGTTCATTATCACTCTAGGATTCATTTAAAACACTTTTTGAAAATGGGTGTAATACCCTACTAAAAGGTATTTTTACGTGGTTGAGTAATGTAACTGTGTTATCGCTGCTGCACCAATAGGTGGGTTCGATCGAGAAAGGATCAAGCTTACGGAATCCCAGGATATTGATAGCAACACGATGCTGTTTTTTATGTCTGCGTTTTGCATGGTGAGTGTCGAGAACCGGAGACCCTTTACTGGCAACGATTTCAGTATAGCTCATAGAGTTCACAACGAGTTTGAGAATAGTTATAATATGTAGGTGTCTATTGGCCACAGCATTCAGTAACCATTAGGTGGAACGTGTGCTCGTTTGTTGCCTATACTTCAATAAAAAAATGTATAACTTCTATCACCTCTTCTATCTGTTACTCTGTGAGAGGATATCACCTTCCACAGAGTACCGGCATAAAATAGCTTAAAATATTGCTGTGTTTCGTTCGGTGAGTTGAATGAATTGAGATACGGTAGTTATGAGATCTTTCTAGGCTTTTCTAAAATCGCCTCTTACTACGAGACGTCATGTGGTGTTGTATCACTCTGAGTTATCTCACTTCTCCCTACACACGTCAAATTAACATAAAATTACAGTCTAAATATTATTTTAAGTATATTATACTTTTTAATATCTTATATATATTTAGAGTAGTATATAACTTATATATTTTATAAGTAATAATGAATCTCAGCCAGGCAAAAAGACTATAAAAATACTAATAATAATAAATTATTATAATATAATAGGATCTCATCAGATGAACTGAAAAATAATACGCGTTCATATGTTGAGATATAATCTATATATTATACGAACACCATACATTGTTATGATATTTTTATGATTTGCGTTTCGGTCTTCGCTTGCTCATACGTTCAATTGTAATTAATGGTTTTGTTTTGCGCAATAAATACATTTAATTGGATTTACAGAGGTTCATTAAAGGTAATAAGTACTGCAACGTCGCCTTAAGGTCTTTTCATTCGATCAGATCATTTTAGAACTAAATATCAAACAAGTTCGAATTCCAAATAGGCCCCAATAGGTACTTTTATTGCACACACAATAAGTTAGAGCTTCAAAAAGCCTTATATTCGTTACTGCGATTAACCCAAGGCCTGTCATTCCCTTTACGGGTATTTTACAGCACGGGTCTCCGGCGGTGCGATTTAAAGACGATTTTCAACTAAAAACATCTTTAAATTTGTCAACGAATTACAAATAAAAAATAAAAATTACAAATTACTAATAAAATATTATATGTTATTTGACTTTTCCATAAATATAAACAGGTTATGTAACCGGCAACATAGTGAATTAATTAAAAGCGTTTAATTACAAATTACTAGTGTGTGCAACTTACTTAAGCAAGTTCATAAACATTATTTAAATTATATAGAAGAGTTTACTTTATATTTAGAAATTGGATATACAACCATTTTTCATCCATCGATTAGAGGTTATTAAAATTTTACTATTTAAAATTAGCCTCCCCCGTAGATTGCCTAGTAGGAGAGATATTTGCCATAGCTGCCACTTTGCCTGTTACATAATGCCAGTTAGCATTACGGCTGCAATAAAGGATAAATAAATAAATAAATATATAACAATATATATATATATGTGTGTGTGTGTGTGTGTGTGTATATATATACATATATATATATATATATAAACACTCACGCCTTTCACCTAGAGGGGTTGGCTATGGACTTCCATTTGGCACGATCCTGACACACCTCTCTCGCCTCCTCCACATCCATATACCTACGCATACACGCTCGTCGGTTAAAGGTAGTCTTAATTTGTCCCATTTTCAATATACCGCCAATTTGGTCGATAAACTTTCGCCTAGGGCGTCCCTTCCCGACTCTGCCGTTCACCTCTGCAACATAAATTTGCTTTGTCACTCTTTCCTCATTCATTCTTTCTACATGATCAAACCACCGAAGCATTTCTTTTTTAATCCTGGTCCCAACGACATCTTGCAAACCACACTCTTCTCTTGTCACACAATTTCTCACTCTGTCATTCAGATTCAGCCCTAACATACTCCTTAATGACCGCATTTCTAGAGCATTTATTCTACTCTCGTGCTTCTTCTGCCACACCCAACTTTCACTACCATACATTAAAGTAGGGACTAACATAGCGTAGTGAATTGCCATAGGTGCCTTTTTTGACACATTCTGGCTTTCCACAATAAAGTGTAGAGCCCCATTTACTCTATTACCTGCGTTCACTCGTCGTTCTATATCCTTATCATATCTACCATCCCTGCTAAATACACATCCCAAATACACAAACTCATCTACTTGCTACACAAATTCCCTTTCTATTCTTATTTCACATATCGTTTTACTTTCTTCTCTTTCAAAAACCATAACTTTCGTCTTTCTTGCGTTCACTTTTATTCCCTTTCTTAACTTGACGGTGACTTTGACGGTGCTGCCTACTATTTTTTACCAGGCATAGTTAACGTCAATGGACTTGTCTTTACCTTCGACGTTAACTATGCCTGGCGTAAGCGAGATGGTTACACTGCCATCTATCGGAAGCGATACGATATTTCTCGCATACGGAATATACAATAGTGGGATAATTGGGGTTCCGTGATCAAGGCATGTGTACGAGATGGCTTAGGTTATGAAGAAAACTATAGAAAAACTCATGAGTTTCTTTTCATAGAATCATGTTATTATTTCTTTATTGGGTTCTGCTCGCACTGGCGTTCCGTGTAGAAGTGAATGCGAGAGGGCCGCGTTGATTCGTTTATTTAGTTCCGGAACACTACAGGTTCTATAAATTAATGGACTACAGTAGCTTCTACTTTAATGTAGTTGGTTAATTAGTTTGTTGTTTTTATAGCATAAGGGTGATTGATAAACGAGCACAGTCCACCTGATGGTAAATGGATGGCCGTAGAAATCTACATTTATCCTTAATTAAGAATCAAAATGCAGATGCGTTGTCACCTCTGAGTACTCTATGGAATGCCTTGTTTCTAGTAAAAAGAGTTTTCGGTTCTCTACACTCAATATAAGAAACACAACTGCATTAAGCTGCTAATTTACGCTCGTATTCTGTGGGAGCGTAGTCTTACCTCTGTCAAGCCAACCCATTCGTGATACAACCATAATATAGCTGTAACTTGGCTCTACTACCTTAATGGTCTAGCAATCGTTTGTTACATGTATCATAAAATCTAATGGATTTGATTAGTTCCCGCCCAAATATTGTTATGGACAAATTACAGCCACAAACTTTGAAATATTCAATTTCAGCATTCTATTCCTTCTATGTTATTATCGAATGAGTGAATTATTCATGAATGAATATTAGCCCTCACGATTGCTCGACTAAGGGTTTACGTATGCATTAATCTAAGATTTGTATAGCGGTGGTAGGCTCGACCCTTGGTTTATTGTGATAGAGAGAACTATAGTAATCATATTTGATTATGTTGAATTTAACTTTGAATAAGTGCAATAAACGTCTTACGTGCTGGTAAACTTTGCAGTTGTACCCGTTAGACGTTATACACAACTCATGTTGTAATAGCAGTGTTTTCTTCTGGGCCATTAGAACAGCGAAGAAGAAAATAATTTGATACATACCAAAGGGAATGCCCAATTTCGGCCATGAGACGCCCAATAATTTGCATTTGTTAAAAAAATACATCTTTTTTTATGGTTATTAATCGCGGTATTCATTTATCCAAAAAAGATTGCAACATGTTTGCACAAAAAAAAAGTACCGAAAAGATAAAAATGAAATTAGGTAAATCCGTAATTCATTAGTTTGGGGATAAAATAAAAAGTGTTGCCAATTACATATCTCGGTAAAAAATCGATTCCCTTTTTTCGATCGATTTTTTTGGTGACATTATTATAATGCTAATATTATTTTTCGATGATTATTATAATGTTAAGATAATTAAACAAGCGAATTGCTAGTTGATTTACCATGAATTCTTTACATAACAAAAACGCTACTGCACAATTTAACTGTTAAGGCGGATTTATATTTGCCTGACGTGTTGTGTCGTGACGGGCTCTGACGTGATGGCTAGTGTTCACATCTTTATGTTGTGTTCTGACGGCCTCTGACGATATTTTGAATCAATACAGTCATAGCTCTCGGAGAGTTCATACGTTTACAATGTTTTCCATGAATCATCTGATCTGATTCAGAGTATGAAGAAGATATTGAATTTTGGTGCTGGCAACTCTTATAAAAAGAAAGAAAGAGAAGAAAGATATTGGGTTCATCCAGTGAATAATAGAAAGAGTCTAAAGGCGGTTTCACTGTCTCGTTAAAAGATTGATTCTTTTCGATCATTGGGGTTCAATTACCGTATGGGGTTTGCTACAGTAAAGATCATAGTAGAACAAGTATGTAACAATTTGGAAGAATTTGGCCCCTATTGTAATGCAAGCCTACAGAACAAATGTGGAGAGATTGCGAAAGGATTCGAAAATGTGGCATTTTCCGAATTGTATTGAGCATTGGATGGAAAACATATTTCTATAATATTGTAAATGCAGGATCCACTTTTATAATTATAAAAATGAGCACTCTATTGTACTGCTTGCACTTGTTGATGCATTACAGATTTATTATAGTAGATGTAGGAGCGTATGGCCGAAATAGTGATGGTGGCATTTACAAGAGTCGTTAATGGAAAAATGTTTGAAAGCAGTCAATTAAATGTGCCACCGAATAAACCTATAAACCAAAATACAGAACCTTTACCCTACACTATTGTGGCAGACGCGGCATTCCCACTGAAAACGTATTTATTAAAACCGTACAGTAAAGCTAAATTAGTTAACAATAACCCAAATAAAATATTTAATTATCGCTTATCACGTGCTCGTACTGTAGAAAATGCATTTGGATATTACATAACTTTTGACCCAAGACACACAGGAAACACAAAAACTTTGATGGATGAAAGCAGGTGAGCGACGGTAATGGCAGTAGATATCGAACCGTTAAATAGAAATCCATCTCAAATATTCAAGTTCGTGAAGCATATAAAACATATTTTGTAAGTCCCAGGGACAAGTTCCATGGCGAATGCAAGCTATTACACAAGGTAGAACACGGTTTAATTAAATAAAGCAGTATAGTACGTCGCATGAAGCCATCACAACAGATCGCGACACACAATATAAATCTCACCATACTAAATGTATGAACCGATACCATTCTGATGCGTCACAACACAACACGTCAGACAAATGTAAATCCGGCTTTATTCTTATCTGTTCTTAAAAATACATTTAAAATAGCATTTAAAACATTTTTTTAAAGGCGTGCAGAACTTAAAGCGCCTCAAAGATTATTCTTTTTAATGAAATTATAAATCGAATAAAAAAATCGATATCGATTTATCCATTTATCTCTGTTAAGTGGCAACATCGAATCTAAATAGTCACAAATCGAATTCGTTTGCGTTTGTGTTATTTTGTTTGTTTTCTTGCAGTTTGTTATCTAAGTAACGAATTAGCTTTCTAAATGGACTCCGACAATTCTTCGCACCCAGACCACGGCCTGAACATGGATCCCTTCCGCTTCACGATACCCCTGCACGAACTTGGACTCGTTATCCACTGTTAACGATGACCCCAGCTTTCACCGGAGAGTTCTTCAGCGCTCAGTAACTTATTCAAGAGGACATTTACGCTGTGTCAATTGTGGTTTAAATGTCACGAAAATACGAAGACATTTGTTGGAAAGTGGAAGCATCTTATACAATGGGTTCGACCACATCAGGTAAATAGTTGAACCATGTCACCATGTCATGTCTTCCTCTGAGAAATGCTTTTAACTGAGTTGACTTAAAATAATATCAATATAATAATTATAGCTTTTATTAGGTACAAGTTTCGACTGTTGGATTGGACTGCAGCCTGGAATCAAATACGACATCCAACTAGTGAACAGTAAAATGCACCAATTGTTAGTCATGGACATGTATGCATCAGCTGTGGCAAGTCACTTTTGAATAAGATCACACACTGTTCGGGTCCGATTCTCCATGTGAGGAACTCATAAGGAATGAGATTGCCCATCAGATTGCACCACGTGAGGTAAGTGTTCAAGTGGTAAGGTTATAATTTATTAAGTGTGGTGCAGATATCTCATAGAAATCTCCTTATTCCAAATGGACTTTATGGGGGAGAAGATAGGAGGCCTGTCATAATTGCGGATGGTACATATATTTACATAGAAAAGAGTTCCAATTATTTGTATCAGAAAAAAACTTGCTCATTACATAAATATCGCAATCTTATAAAGCCTTTCCTTTTTGTGTGTAGTGATGGTTACATCATAGATATTCTGGGCCCTTATCCTGCAACAACCTCAGATGCGGATATTATAAATAATGAATTTGGGGATGAATCCAGTTCATTAAGGCAATATTTTGAATCTGGAGATGTATTCATCCTAGATAGAGGCTTTAGGATTCATTGCCACTTTTAGAACGTTGTGGTTATCAGGTTCATGTACCTTTGTCTCCAGCAGATGGTGAATATTGCAAGACAACAAGCTTGGTCCAGCCTCGTCAGTGACCGAGTGAAGCCGGGCCAGAGCGTGTGCCTGCCTGTACTACCCTATGTCAGAGGAGTCACAGACAAGGCTGGCTATATTTTGAAGCGAGCTTCTATTAAAACATACTTCAAGCCGACGAAGAAGATTAGTCAATTTTGACCATCCGTCAAGTGTAATATCCTCTACAAGATGCAGGAGTGTACAAGCTTGATTGTGAATGTGGTCTCTCTTACATAGGACAAACAAAAGATCCATTAAAACCAATCATTCTGCGTGATCGGGCCAAAATTAATATTCAAAAACTGAAGGTAGCGGGCTAACTATGACATTAGGACGTCAAACACCTCAGTCCCCCGTGACCATGGGTGCTGTAAAGCACCGAAACGTCGGGATTAAACGCGATAAAATCCGTAAAAATAGTTTTATTCAGTAAAATTATTGTTAAAAACTGTATTTGTGAAAATAAAACCTTTATATTTTAAAATCCGGACTTTTTAAATCAATTCTTTACCCAGTTCATTCTAATAATTGCATATTATCATTTCTATATGCTTTTATATGTGGGCACCCATGGCGAAGTGTCTATGGACGATGGGCATTCCCCTGTTTTACTTTTATATTAAAATTTGTTCTTCACTAGCTCTAACAATGTACTGCACAACATGGACCTTCCCTTATTAGAAATGAGTTTGCCTTAATCACCACCGACCTTAATACACTTGGACAAACACAATACCATCGCACTGGAAACGTTTCTCACCATTGAGATGGTTATACTTTCATCTATCGGAAGCTATGAGATCTTTCTAGCTGGTCCCATGGTTTACTTTGCCGTGTGGGATGAAATGGAGAAATCTGTGACTATTATGCCTTTAAATAAAGAAATAAATTTGGAAGATTTAAAAAAAAAAATTAGGTTGCAAACACAAATCATCAATGCTAATGTTTTTTTTCTATTCAAGATAGTTGTTTAACATCCCGTTTTAAAAATAATAATTTTCAAAATTAGTAAGTTATAGATTTCGGTGCGATTTTGAGAATGCGAGTTTACCATCAGATCTCCACGTTTTGAGGACCTACGAAGCCGTTCCGAATAATTCCGTCTGGACGTCCGGCCGTATGTGTGCGTGTGTGTGTGTGTGTGTCAAAAAATAAAAACCAAAAGAAATTTGTTTTTAAGTTTTTTCTAAATAACTGTCAAAATATTTGATTAATCAATTCCAGACATCAGAAACACTTTTTTGTACTTAAAAAACTGCGTCAAATGCCGCCAAGCAAGTCAAAATCGAACGATGCGTTCAAATATTAATTCCATTTAAAAATTCTAAATAATCGTTCCATCCGTTCGTATTTTCAAGCGCGTCGCTCGAAAATAAGCGGGAAGTTCCAGGGATTGCCTGCAGGTTCAACCGTTTTTCAGATTTTTTTATACAAAAAACGTAACAAATAAGCACACAGTCCACCTGATGGTGAGTGTATGCAGTGGTAGAGCCATGCTGCAGCTATATTAATAGTATAGTTGTAGCACAAATGGGTCGACTCGACCGGGGAAGGACTACGCTCTCACAGAATACCAGCGTAAAATAGCGGCTTAATGCTGTTGTGTTTCGTATGGTGAGTGTAGAGAACCGGAGACCCTTTTTACTGGAAAAGAGGCATTCTATCTTAGTCCTCACGGCTGACAACGCATCTGCATTTAAATTCGCAAACGAAGATAGATGTAGATGCCTATGGGCCACAGCAACCACTCACCATCAAGTGGACTGTGTGCTCGTTTGTCACCCTTATTCTATTAAAAAAAAGTGATCCACATAGTAATAGAAATCTACATTTATTCTCGTTATCACACCTTGTTCGTTCAGATGCGTTATCACCCCTCCCAGCCTGCAGTTATGCTGCCTTTATCTACCCTTCAGACTGGAACACAGTAGTGTATGCACTGCTGTTTGGCGGTAGAAATAGCTAAGGGCATGGTATCTACCCATATAAAAAAACATATTTCAAACACATGTGAACATAACATCTGCACTGATATAGCTCTCAGAAACTCTATTTAGATATTTTAGCTAAGGCTTGAAGCTTACAGTGGTAAATGTAGGTGTAAGTGATAATGTCAGAATTGCTACATAACTAGCCAGTTTTATGGCCCCACTCGCTATAAACAAGTAGACACACAGCCCGCATACAGACCACCTGAGACTAGGCTGTTAAATTTGTTAGTGCCCGCCCGCCAACTTAGAGGATTAAATCACTTCAACTTGGACTGCATTACGACCCTGTTGTTCATATATCATGGGATAACAGTAGTTGTATCTATCTGCGATGTAGTTGCTATCTATTACGATGACATAATAAGAATATATCATGGTAATTGATAGCAACTATTTTATTAATATGACGAAAACTAAATATTATTATTTAAAACTTTGTTAAGATGAACGACAAATAAAAAGAAGCAGCAATAATGAAATTTCTAAATTCTGTTATAGCTTAATTGTAAGCTTCGTTACCAATACAATTTTTAGCCGACTTCAAAAAGGATATTGTTGCCAATTGTTACCCTATTTTAATAATTATTTTTTTATATAAAATGAGAATATCATCAATGCAGTCGAAGTCAATTAAATACACATTATTAAGGATAAATCAAAAACTTCTGATCAGATCTTGATTAAATGACCCTTATAGCACCAGCTTTCAAATAAAAAAAGAATCATCAAAATCGGTTAAACTAGAAAAAAGTTCTGAGGTCACATATAAAAAATACAGGCAAATTGAGAACCTCCTCCTCTTTTTTAAGTCGGTTTAAAATGTGTACAGAGATTAGCCGTCCTGTAGAAGTGGTGGCCTAAGAGAATCCACTGCTCCATATCATCTTGTGGGTGTCGTAAGAGGTGACGGAGAAAAACAAACCAATTGATTTGCAGCAGCGTCTTTGCAATAACAAATAGAAAATAAAAACTACGGTTGCAAACACAGCTATCATGCGTAGTAACTATGGCAAATATTGCCCCTATGAGGAAAGCATTATTGGTAAGAAATAATGTGAGGTATAATAATAACCTTTATTGATTTCTCCCACAAATAGTATATTGCATAATTTATATGTTACAAACATTTTTTTTTAAATAATCAATATATTGAGGTATGGTTTAAATATGAGGTATGCAGTACACAACGCGACCAAACGGGAAATAATATATTTGCTCATATTTTGCTTCAAAATAGAAAGAATAAAATGAAGAAGTAGGATTACAAAAACAGATAGATTAGATAAGTTAAAAAAAACTAGTGTTGTGTCATATTATCATGTGTATCTATATGGTGCTTAGTTAATTTATTATTTATTTTTAATAGTATTTTTGTTTTATTACTTTTTTACTTTGATATATATTATTGTACTGCGACAACTATTAATAATGAGTTGTGTTATAATTGAAAATTAGAAATGATTTATTTTATGAATTGAGGTTTTAACGCGATTTTTAACTAGTTATGTAATCAATATTTCTATGCATATTTATTATGTGCACTATATAATTTTAAACTCAGCAAATTGTTTAATGAATAAAAGTAAATAAAAAAACAGCTGCATTTCGGAAAATGTGCGCACGAATTACATGCCTTAATCCCTCAACACCACACTTTGACACGAGTCTTCATTGTTCTCATCACTTTGTTGTCGATATTCCACGTAATTGAACCAAATGGTTTGCTTTGTCTTGCGTACAGTATAGGAGTGGAACAATCTGCCGGCGTTTTTTTCCGTCTCATTATAATACGAGCGTTTTTATAATAAGAGTGACAAATGCGATACCACGTAGGGCTTTATCAAGCACTGGCTCATAAAAAATATAGTAAAATACCTGGGCGATCGAGCTGAGTTCGGCAATAGAAAAAAATATATAATTTTCTCTGGGAAGAAACCTACCTTAATAAATTGAAAATATTGTCTAATTTATATAAACTATCATCAAAATCCAAAAGAGTCCATCGGAAAACTAGGCGGTAGGCGGGTCTTCAGGTCTCACCCCTTTGTTGTCGATATTCCACGCATTAGAACCAAGGACCATTAGACGAAGCAAAGTCTTTTGTAATGCGTACAGCAAAGGATTGGAAAAATTTGCCGGCATTTTTTCCGTCCGAATACAATCTGAGCGTCTTCAAGGCAAGAGTGAATAGGCTTTTGTTACGCTAAGATAGTGCGACTTACCATCTAGGACTACATCACCACTTACCACCAGGTAGGATTCTGGTCAAGCACTGGCTTATAATAAGTTAAAAAAATCGTCCAACAACGTATTCCTAATAGCAACAAGAAACTAATAAACTGCGTATGACAAACTGCTTGCCGAGTGACAACTTTGGAAATCCCACTTATAAGACAATATATGGGGAAGCCTAGGTCCAGTGCTGGACTTTAATTGGCTGTAATGAATGAATATACTACACAATATTTGCACACTAAAAGTATAGTATTAAAGCGCTTGACAGAAAGAAAACAGATTAGTGTCGGATTGCCGTCCCATCGGACTATTAGAGTGCATGTGTGCGTACGCACACAGTCGTACACTATAACCATGTCCTGCGCAGATGACCAGCAATAAGCTCGGCATGAATGTGTTGCTCCCCCCCCCCCCCCCCAATATTCTACAAATCGGAAGTAATTGACTTGTGCAAGTTGAAGTTGGCTGCAGGTGTCCTTGCACTGCAGTAGTAAATTACTATCAAGTGGCCAGAACGTTCGTTTGTCACTTCAGTTTTTTATATAGGATAGGGTAACAAACGAGCACACAGTCCACCTGATGGTAAGTGGTTGCTGTAACCCATAGACATCTACATCTATCTTCAATAAAGAATCAAAATGCAGATGCGTTGTCACCCGTGAGGACTAAGATGGAATGCCTCTTTTCCAGTAAAAAGGGTCTCCGGTTCTCTACACTCACCATACGAAACACAGCCGTGTTAAGCTGCTATTTTACGCTGGTATTCTGTGAGAGCCTTGTCCTTCCCCAGTCGAACCGACCCATTTGTACTACAACTATACTACTAATATAGCCGCAGCATGGCTCTACCACGTAAACTTCAGTTTTCAGTTTTAAAATAAAACAACTGGAATGAAATTCTCCATCCACGACATTGCAGCTTAACTCCTTCAATACCGCTTGACAATTCTACCCTTCGATGGTGTATGGACAAATTGAAATCTGCCAATTTTTCCAAAAATGTTGATATAATTATGTTTTCAATTAACTTTAACAATGCATTTATGATTAAATCATTATGTGTGCCTTATAGCCAATGCGCAAGATTTTCTAATATTCCGTTCTTGTTTAAAACTCACTGGAGGGTAACCATTAAGGAGCTTAGTATTAATGTTTGGCTTGTATGATGTCATTATTTTATGCATATAGATATGTGTAATACTTATATATACTTATATATGAAGTTTTTTTTCTCTTTAATTTTTTTTTGCGATTTTTGTCGAAACGACATGCCAATCCCATCATACCTTATACTTATTATTGCTTACGCTAAAGAACAAAATAAGAAACTATAATTATGAGTACTAATTAAATTACTAAACTAATAGTAAACTTATACTGAAGATGAGAAGATAATTATTCCGTCCTAGTAGCAAGCCGGAATAACTCCCTTGACATCTTTGATTTGGGGTTTGATAAAACTCTTTGCACTAGATCGACATCCAAATCATTTGCGGTAAATTCTTTCAGCACAGCATGTCTATCTTGTTCGTTCTTGACACACTCCATCAACAAATGGTAAACATCTTCAATTTTGTTGCATACATCACAATTTGGTGAAGGTTTTTTTCCCATTAAGAAAACGACTTTGAAGTTAAGACAAACAACCAAACATGAAATTAGAATGAAATTTGTTTTAAATTCGAAGATAAATTTAAATTTACATCCCCAAGGGACTGCGAATATTTATTCTTTGGCCCATATGCATCTACAATCTACATCTATCCTCGATTCGGAATACAAATGCAGATGCGTTGTCATCCCTAGTACTAAGATGGAATGTCTCGTTTCCAGTAAAGGGTCTCTGATTCTCTACACTCACCATACGAAACACAGCAGCATTCCGCTGCCATTTTACGCTGGAATTCTGTAATAGCGTGGTCCTTCCCCGGTCGAGCCTACCCATTTTTGCTGCAGCATGATTCTATCCTAAAAAGTGTTTTATATGCTAACTAAGATCCAAGGAAATATTTGTACTAAATAACTTCAAATACATTCAGTGTGAGGAGCGAATTATAGGGCTTTGCTAAATACTTAGTAGCTATCCCAACGAAACGAATTACAAAAACCAAATGCAAAATTAAGCCTGGGTAGCCACTTAACATGAGGTAAATCCGTTTTAACCTTTTTATAAAAACAAGCCTTTCATGTGGAAATTATTTTATTGTTTTTAGTTATTTGAAGTTGGTTTTTAATTTTGTCAATTTTTTTTAATACTTTGATATTTAATATTAATAGTTTGAATAATTCTGTTGCAAATTATATTAATATGAATAATTCTGTTGCAAATTATATTAATATAATTAGTTACAAAATCAAGCGTTACTTTGCGGAAATCCATTATTTAAAAATGTTAAAATTAAATATCTAAGACCTGCGTAAGAATATATTCAAGTATAATAAAAAATCATCGTTAATGTAATAATTACCATCAATATTATGCTTATTATTATATCTTCAAATTCTAATTCATACATTTTAAATATTAAATACTTATTAATGAAGTCGAATAAATATAACGTCTCGATTAAGAAGGTAGATCGAAATAATTCGTCGAAATGTTCTTAGCGTTTATTACAATATAAGCTGTGTCGATCTGTGGAACGCTTTTGCAAGTAGTTTTTAGTAATTTCTGTTTGTGATGACAACATTGATCATAATAATTTATAATTTGTGATCGACTAAGTGTTGAAGAGCATTTCTAAAGAAGAATACCCTGCTAGACCACTGGCAGTATATACTGATTCTTTGACCCAATATGATTGAAATTAATCATGAAGAGTCCTGTTGAGGTGAGTACGCATGTTTTTGATTATTTATTCAAATATTAATGAATAAAATAGTGTGTGGCAAACATAATGCTAAAGACAATCTCAAGCCTATCGAAAGATTTTTTGTTCGTAAAAGACCACAGCTGGACTACGTTTCTTTCAGGCCTCTGACTGTTTATGTAGAAATAAATATAGGAGAATGATAGGAACCGGTATAGAAACTAAAAAGTAATTTAACGAATAATTTAAATAAATATTTATAAAATATATATCACAAAATAACATAATATATGTTTGGTACGTAATAACGTATGCCAAGTATGAAACATGCTGTAGAAATATAAATTGTACATACTAAAATCGAGTCATTTTATTGTAAGTAATTTCATTATTGATTTTTGCGCAAAATGGTTGTTAGATAATAGAAATTTTTGAAATCTTTTTTACTATTAATTACTATCAAAGTTTTACACCTTTTATTAGCTGTTCCCCGCGACTTAATTTGCGATTGGATTTCATGGGTTTTAATATATTTTTGCGCAGAACTCTTAAACAGGATTTCTTTTCTGCCACACTCACACCTATTTTTACCACCAAGTGGGACTAAAATCTTAAGGATATAGAGAGCCAGTATAATCACAGACTGTGAAGCCTTCCATCATAGCGCTTAGAAGTGACAACGCATCTGTGGCCATTTGCACGGCTCACAACGTGAGGGAGTACTCTACTTTCGATATGTAGCAATACTCCAATTTCGCTGCAGAAAATCGTTCTTATACTTTTAGCTAGACATCAAATCCATGTTATTATTAACGTTGCAATAACTACAGACATTGAATTATAAGATTAGTTTATTTTCTAATTGATTCACTTTAGATTATATAACAACAAATGTAATTGAAAAAATATATGGACTGCCGTCCGTTGGTCTGTGCGTAATATAAAATAGATTGAAATATATAGTATTAAATAAGATTCCATATATTCTAAGGAGAATCCCTATTGATATTTGTTATTGAACCCAACACCGTTTTAAAGTTATTAATGAAAGTCGATCAGATTCTCTGTTTTTTTGTTTAAAGTTTGTTGCAGGTGTCTATGGGCTATAGTAGCCGCTTACCATCGGTCAGACTATAGGTTCATATGTCACTTGAGTTTTATACAAGTGGTAAAATTAAAAATTTGTATAACCGACTTCAATATAAATACAATGAGAACATCGTCAATGTAGTCGAAGCGAAGTAAATAAGCATTATTAAGGATATCTCCAAAACTACTGGTCAGATCTTGATCAAATTTATATGGAACCGCATTAGAAGCTTTCAAATAAAAAAGGAATCATCAAAATCGGTTCAACAAGAAAAAAGTTCTGAGGTAACACACATAAAAAATACAGTCCAATTGAGCACCTCCTCCTTTTTTGAAGTCGGTTGAAAAATATATACATTTAACGTGTCAAGAATGTTATTAATGTGCCTGATGGTAAGTGGCTGTTGTTGCCCATGTACGAAGTCATTGACTTCAAAAAGTAGGCTAGGTAGAGAGTAAATTTCTGGTGGCTTCTAATTTTACTGGCACTCCATACTGCTGCATACTGAGCACGTAAGAGTATTGCTGAGTTGGTGGTACCAACCAGACGAGATCCTAGTCAGAAAATATATTCTTTCACCTCAACATATTGCGATGATAGTAAAACTCAATTAACCCTTTCGCTGTCCGGTGCACTACATATAGGTCATTGCTATTGTCTTACTATTGTGCCTCAAAACCGGACAGTGAAAGTGTTAAGTGAGTATGGATACGACATTATGAATACGGAATCTGTTCAAGAGTACCTTTACGCTAACGAGTACGTTAAGTTATGGCACTATAATTCTCTTGCGCATTTGGTAACTTCTGTAACTTAGACATATTAATTCGATGCTTTCATTCATTCATTCCTTTATTACAGCTACAGTACACTGCTGAACATAGACCTCCCCCATAGATTGCCTTATTGGAAGGATTTTGCTACAATTTCTACGCATGGCAGGCTGGTTGGTAACCGCAGTTTTTTATTATTTTCGGTTATTATCAGGAAAATACCCTTATCCTGTTTTAATTTTTCTCTGTCATCGCCTCTTACGACAACCACTGGATGTTAAGGGGTAGATGTTGTTAAGCTGCCACAACGCTATATATTTAACAAGCATATATTTGGAATTCCTTGCTGGAGGCCATCAGAAAAGCGCCTAACATATATTCCCTTAAAAAGTTGGTTCGCGAGCATTTACTACAATATTGTTAAATGGTTGTATCTATACGTATGCATTAATTTTGTACTTTTATACTTGTACATATGTTTATATTTTTATCATGAATATGTGTTAATGTATTATGTAAATATACGAATATATATTGTGTATTTAATTACAATATTACATCATAATATGTTTGTTACATATAATAATAAAAACATTTATTCATTACCACCAATAAAGTTAAAATGAGTAGTACACACAGAAATGACAAAAATTACATAGTGTAATAATTAATGGGCTCTAGCTCAGCATAAATGTTGCAGTTGCCTACAACGCTGTTATAATGCCAGCGCCCAACATAATATTATGAATAGTATAGAACGCGCGCACAACTGTTCACATTAGGGTACATACCGTAGATTCCCGAGTATTAGCCAGTTCGAATTAGTAATTAAATATATATATTTTTTATTTATGGTGACCGCTTGTGTGATCATACATTTTTTAAATAATTATTACAACAATATAACTAATAATAAGTAACATAAACTATAAAATAATATTGATTTTAATGAGCCTAACTTCTTTAATCTTATATAAGTGGTTTCCCGCCTACTATATAGCAATGTTTATTTATTTTAAGTATTTACAGGGCGGTCCTGCAAATAAGTAAAAATAATCCGATTATGACAGTATTTGTTCTCTTAGTAAGTGACGTCTATAATTATTTTTAAAGCTAGTTTTAATTGTCATAGTAAGTAGTGGTGGTGGGAGATCACTCCAACACTTAGTTGCCATAAACTTAAAACTACCGAATGGAAGGAAAGCCGATGTTTTGTGTTTAGGGACGCAAAGAACTTTAGAACATATTCGGGTTTTAAATAAATGTTGGTCATTTCTCCAGTTACGTTTTTTGTAAAGATATTCTGGATTCATTGTATTTATTACGCCGAATAGCAAAGAAGCATAAAAAAGTTTGAGAAGCCGCTGCATTTTTAACATATTCGAGGCATTAAGACATGACGTAACATGATATAGTCTAGGCATGTAAAAACAATAGCGTGCACAAGCCTTCTGTATACTCTGGATCAATTTTGAGATCATTTAAGCAAAAAGATCCATAAACAGTTATACAATAATTTAATTTAGTTAAAACTAGAATTTCACAAAGCTTTACACGTAAATTAACAAATGGTTTATATCTGTAAAGAACTTTTAACCTGCAAAAGCAGTTTTGTACCATATTAACTAGATGATTTTCAAACCTGAAATTGCTGTCAAAAAGAATGCCTAAATTTCGTGCTTCATGAACTTATGCAATTGTCTCTCCATTAACACGTATATCAGGTTAAGCTATATCTATATCATGTACCTGCTTTTTAGTGCCAATGATAAGGAATTTTGACTTTGAAGGATTAAGAACCATGGAGTTATTTTGTTACCAATCGCAAACACGTTGAAAATTCTGATTGAACTTTTTACTAATGTGTTAATATTTATTCGATCTACGGGTATATATACCTGTAAATCATCAGCGTAGAGATGGTATTTACAGTTTTTGAAAAAGCATAGGCCCTAACACGGAACCTTGAGGAACACGAAGAACAGGAAGAAGCTTAGAAATTCAGTTTTTACCACTGTGCCAGCATAAAATCACTTGTTGATGACGGTCAGTTAAATGACTTTTAAACCACTTGAGTGTTTCGTGTAATATGTATTCATTCTTTTTTTATTGCTACACCTACGTCAAATTCTCACCACTCCATGGGTTGACTGGTTGAGAATGCCTTTAGGCATTAAGACCGCTATTTGTATCCTTTTTTTTAAGGGATTGAAATTAGGATTTTAAATAAATAAATGTTCATATTACTCAAGCCCCATATTTATAATTAGGTAAAATCTTAAATTTCGTCAATGATTCTCTTTTTCGTCTTGTTTTTCACTTTCGCGTAGATTGTGTTAGTTTGGCTTTTATAAGTTCACTAATTCAAACGCGAGTAAATAGGTCAACAAGTCAGTTATCGTCACCCCACTCAATAGTCAATACGTTTAATGCGTCAGAAGGAGATTGAAGAGTTTGAAGAAACCCGTGCTGAAGATGAAAATATTAATGAAACGCCAATTAGTGTCACTCCCTCTGGAATAGAACGTTTAGAAGGTATAATATTTTGCTTATTATTTTAGTCTAGAAATAATTTTTAATTTTAAGCATGAAGGAAAGTGAAATATCTAATTAATACCAAATAAACGTTCAATAGTCATGCTTAAACAGTTTCAGACTCTCAAAAAGAAGTAACAACACCAACTTCACAACTACAGCACGTTCTAAAGATAACACAAGCTGTCACAACTAGTACTCCAACGAATCCAGCTACTGGGGGATGGTCGTTATTTCAAGAACAGGGAGCTGACTCACCGCTATCAGAAATTGAGACTACCGAAAGTCCTGCACAAAGTGTTGATAATGACGTAAGTTTTTTAAGTGTCTTATGATTGTTTTAAAATAGTATTGCAGTTGTGTACATGCGTTCGCACACACATACACCAATTACACTCACATATTTGTGATCGAATTACCCACACAAATATTATTACAGAATACCATCATCATCATTATCATCATCATCATCATCATACAGCCCTTCACAAGTCCACTGCTGAACATAGGCCTCCCCCAAGAAATTTCACAAAGCACGGTCCCGAACCATCTGCATCCATTGACTTCCTGCCTGTCTTACCAGGTCGTCACTCCATCTAGTGTGGGAACGCCCTACACTTTGCCTGCCGGTACAGGCTGCCGCTAACCTCAGAATATCATATGAATATTAATCTACCGTTGTCGGTATTTGCGCTAGTTACATACTTTTATCATTATAATATTTATTGTATATTCAAACAATTCAATCTCTTTACAGCCAAAAATAGAATCGGATATTGTGCAGCCTAAACTAAAAAGCATAATTGTGACAGAAAGCCGCATTCGCATTGGTAGCCAAGATAGCTCAGAAAAACCAAATACTTTCCAGGAAACTGGAAATAGTACTGAATCGTCTGTAAAAGCAAAGAAGGTTAAATTTGCAGAGGATACTGTTTTCAAACCGGAAACAAAGGTCAAAAGAGGTACGCCTAAGTGTTTTAAAATATTTTTCATTTTTGCGTGCTACAAAAGCGTTGGATCATTTGCAGCCCTGCGCCAGGCAACCAATGTCTATTGCATTAGAACGATGTATTGTAATATTTACTGTTCCAGGTTAGAACTGAAAGTCAGATTTTGAACTAAACTTTATTTTTGCTGCCAAACTATGGGATTTGTATTTTTATATTAGTCAGATTCTTCCTTATTAGGCCGTTAGCAGCTCATCATCAAACATGGACTTTTCCCGTAGTAATTAATTCTCTCTATATTTACGTAATTGCTACGGAGATGGAGAATAATAATAATGATCTCCATTTTAATAATTTACGTAATTGCTGAGATTTGATTGGATAATGAAAATGATTTAAAAAAAATTACATTTAACAACCGAATTTTTATTTCTTACATCAAAGAAATAAAAACATTTCATTTCATATTATAGCTTTTGAAAAAAATAACTTCCATTTTTGTCGCTTTTGTGGAGAAATAACCCTGCACATTGCAATATCCTTAAGGCAGAGCATCATGTTGAAAAATAAAATAAAATGATGTAATGTTAAAAATTGAACTTTGTAGGAAGGAGACAGCAAAGAACTGAAAAGAATAAAATTCATGTAATAATGAAGTGGGGCTTTAATTCTTCTATACATAATGTCTTAGCACTGAATACAGAAGCTATTGTATGGAAATGATTGTATCACTGGCCTCCATATACGAGTACTCTATACTCGTATACTAGTACGATAGACTGGTTATACCCTACAAAACGTTTGTGCCGATTTAAAGTGCTGCTAATGAGTGTACCGGGAACTAAGTTTGACATAATTTTCAAATGGCCGTTGATTTTTTTTAAACGTCTAAGAGTATTTTTAAAGTTTTAAACGAGAAATAGAGTGTGTCTTGTGAAGTTCGGTTGTTTCATGTTAGTTGTATAATAAAAAACATTTTTAGTAAAAATGATAGTTTAGCAATGAAAGTCATGACAATAGATCATTTTATTAATTTATAGGTTTCAAGTTATTGTATACTAAAACTGTATATATAATATATATATATATATATATAAAGTATATTATTTATACAATATAGTTGTACATACAGATATTGTTGAAAGAGGAATAATATTTTGGCAGCTTATATTTTCTCTATTACTGGTACTAATAAATGAATGCTTAACAATAAATTCTTTACATGCCATACTCGTACATGCCGAATGGTGAAACCGGAAAAAAAACCCATTCTATAGTTACGAAGAAAATTGTGACATTATATTAAAATTATACATAAATAGAATGGTAGGCCTGGGTATAGAATTTTTATTGATATATTTTGTCACACTGTCATATGTCCATTATTAGTTCCGTGGACGCTCACTTCTGCTATCAGCGGAAAAATGGCAATAATCAAATCGCTTCATTATGTCCGGTTATAGTCAGTCTAGCACACTTGTATAATAGAGGTCAGTGGATTGTATTCGTTTTAATTTTCTGTTTAATTTTTTACCCGACTGCCCCACAAGTTGTTTTTCGGGTGCATGTATACTCGTATAGCATGCATGTAGTATGTCTATATCTTTGGCACGCTCTGTATCCTAAACGGCCTGATGAATTTTAACATACATTCAGTATACTTTTTTATGCAGTCGGGTTTATTATTGTTTTAACCTCTAAGCTTCTCAACCCTTTTGAGAGGATTTAGAAATGTCTCAAGCTCAAGGTACACAACTAGAATTTATCTAGATAGTTACATTAAAGCTTCGTCCCCAATTATTTTCCAAATGTATTATTGGATTTTTTTCAATATCTATATTGAAAATCTTTTATTAAACCTTACTTAATATAATAAGAATCGAAACTCATTAAATTTGGTTCACAATTGTCAAGAATCTCGCATGGCATCCGCACAAAAAAGAAAAAACATCAATCCGAATCAAGAACCTGTCCCTTTTTGAAGTCGGCTAAATAGTTAATTATTTGTTTATACCAAATTCTTGTTTAATATATACGTAAGCAACATATTAAACTGACGTATTAAGTCAGTAGTTTCTGATTAACAACAACAGTAAGTATGTCTTTAAAATTTGTCACACTACATTACCTACGAACCACAGGTTTGCAAGAGATACTTACAAATATGTTCTTTTTTACTAACCGACTTCAAAAAAGGAGAAGGTATTCAATTCGACTGTATTTTTTTATGTGTACCTCATAACTTTTTTCTAAGTAAACCGATTTTGATGATTCTTTTTTTATTTGAAAGCTGGTGCTTTTAATGTATTCTCAAATAAATTTGATCAAGATATGACTAGTTGTTTTTGAGTTATCCTTAATAATGCGTATTTAATTGATTTCGACAACATTGATGCTGTTCTCATTTTATTTATATTGAAGTCGGTTGTACAAAAATTTTAATTTTACCACTAGTCTCTTTTTAACAAAAGAAATCAGTCGGTGCTTTCTTTGAAACAGTACATTTACAATGAAACTACTTTTTTCATATACGTTTTTATTAATTCATCATTTGGATAATTTTTCAACACGATGCTCGAAATGAAATTTGAAGTTTCTCTATGAATGCGTTTTTTCTCCCTCGCCCATGGAAGGCAGGGATTAGGTCATGACTCAAAATGTCATTGTATCTCTATATTATAAAACAAAGTCGCTTCCCGCCGTCTGTACGCTTTCTATTTTCATTAATAGACAAAATGATTCAAGACGAAGTTTTACATTTATAATAAATGCATATTATATATTATATAATTCTTCTGTCCGTGTGTATGTGACTGAACTCCTCCTAATGAAACGGATTTGTATGAAATTTTGTGTGAGTGATTAAGTTGATTAGGGAATGGATTAGATTCACAATAGGACCCGGTAGGTGGCATTATTGTCGAGATCCAGAAATCAACCGTGTGAAGCCAGGGCGAATCGCATTTGTATTTTGTCAAAAAACTATATTAAGATAATATTAACTCCAGCTATCAAATGGTTCTGTGGTGCTGCGAAACAGGAGTTTATTTTTGCACGATACAAGCATTTGTATGTAATGTAGGTCTTACATTACATTCATATGTTCGATGTCTTCCACGACACAGTAGAAATTCTTAAGACCGCATTGACAATATCATAATATTATGTTCAAATGTAGGTACTAGTCCAGTGGGAGTCGGCGCATGAGTACAGAAAACTATTCCAACTCATTTTTTAATGCGATTCTCTTCAAATTGTGCTACTGATGGTAGATGATACAAACTAAACAGTCATAGTTTTCTCATATTTATATTTATTATATTATATTTATGATCATATTCACATTATAATGTAATAGTGGTATTTATGCAGGGATAACGTCAACGAAAATTGTTCTGTTTTAAGCGATTTATCCCTGTTGATACACTCTATAGAATGAATGAAAATGCAGAATGTAATGATAAATTTACTTAATAATTTGTAACACGCCACTTAATGGCAAATTAAAATATTATAATGCATTTGAACTTATATTTTATTATATTTTTGCTAAACAATAATTAATAATAATATCTCGCAAATAATATTCTCGTATAGATTTCTTTCTAATGTTCCTATTTATACACTAAGTTTATACGTGGTAGAGCACGCTTTAACTATATTACGGTTGTTGCAAGAAGGGGTCGGCTCGACCCGGATAGAACCACGCTCTCACAGAATAACAGGGTAATATAACAGCCTAATGCTGCTGTGTTTCGTCTGGTAAGTGTAGCGAACTGGAGATCCTATTAACTGGAAACGAGGCAAACCATTATAGTTTTCAGTTGTTACAACGCATCTGCATTTTGATTCTTAATCGAGGATAAATGTAGATGCCTAAGAGCCGCAGCATTCACTTACCATCAGGTGGACTGTGTGCTTGTTTGTTATAATTATTCTATTAAAAATAATTGAATTTTACATATTCTAACTCTTTTTATTCTTTATTTTAGTGTATAGAAAACCCAAGAGAATGTTAACTCCAGGCCCCCAAAGGCCACGATTTTGTCACAATCCTCGCTTTCAAGCGCTTATTAATCGATTCGAAAGCCAAGCCAGGACTCCAGTGCAAACAAAACGAGAAAAACTTTCTGAAACAACACCACCCGTCGGTGAGCACAACATGCAAGCGAGGGCAATAAACTTTAAAGAAGAAAGCTCCGCTGTTGAAATAGAAAGTCACTCAAGAGAATCGAATGAATTATTCAGCACTTGTATAGATACTCCCGCCGAACCGATCAACAACGCTATAACAACCCTGACTGCAAACATTGCTGGCACTTTACAAACATGTCTCAACTCCGTTTTACGAACAACTGATGACGAAACTGAAATACAATTCAAATTTGTGATAACGAAAAAGAAAGTCAGTGTGAAAAGGATCGCAGATGATTGTGCGGGTGTGGAGGAAAAGAGAAATAAAATTGACACAAAATCGGAGACAAATAAAGAAAATATTTGGTCATCGGTAGCGAGGGCGGTCAAAAATGTATTTTGGAGCGATCAAGGTAATCATAAACAGTTTATAATATTAGAGCTACAAAACATTTATCAACTACTGCATTGCTTAGTAGTGGGATTATTTAACTATTCAGTCACGATTTCCATGTTTTAATTCATAGCCAAGCCGATGTTTGTGCAATAACACAAAGTATCGGTGGGTCCGTAATAATGTGCTTACCATGTCTCCTGCACTAAAATACCTACGGTACTATTGTACCGGTCGGTACGGTTTGGCGTGCATGACGTACACGCTCTTGTTCTGAGCTGCGGCCGCTCGCGATGTGTAGGAAACGCGGCGCAACGCCACACGTCCCGCCAAACGCTCACCACTCGAGTGTTAAAGTAAGGCCTCAGTTTCATGCTCACTGCGTAGAGCAGAACGTGCATCGTAAGGGCATGATAATCACACGCTTATATATTACAGTGTTAATGTGACGGCTTGAGCTGTATGTGAATTAATTTATTATAATATCGTCATAAAAATGGGGCGTAAAAAAATCCACCAACTCATATCACCATCCCATGGGTGTCATAAGAGGCGACAGAGTGAAACTGAAACAGGAGATGGGTTGCAGCATTTTCCTGGTAACAACTCAATAATAATAACGGAGGTTGCTAATTGTAGCGAGTTTTTTTATGGAAGAAGGGTAACGAACGAGCACACGATCCACCCGATGGTAAGTGGATGCTGTGATCCATAAACATCTAAATCTATCCTCATTTAATAATCAAAATTTAGATGCGTTGTCAAATTGACATCATTTGTCATCCTTGAGGTCTAATTTAAATTGCCTCGTTTCCAGTTAATAAGTTCTTCGGTTCTCTACACTCAACATACGAAACACAGCGGCATTAATCTTATATTTCACGTTGACATTCTATGAGAGCGTCCTTCTCTGATCGAGCCGAACCATTCGTATTTTATGGTTGTACCATAAAATAGCTGCGGCATGGTTATATACCACGTATAGCAACTATGGCAAATTGAAATATGAGGCAATCTAATGCTGAACGCACATTTGTCAGCACCGTATGCGCCGCACGCGCCGTACTCGTCGCATTTTAGAATTCGTTGTATGAAATCATATGAAACCTCTCACATTACACCCGCACGGTACGCGCCGTATTATATAAAATACGGTAGGTATCCGAATATTGAAGGAGGCATACTGATGATATAATAAAACGCGTCGCGTTCGGCGCTTGCCGATACTTAGTGTTGTCTAATGTTGCCAACGTAGTGGATTTTCTACTTAAAAATTGTGGTTACGACTTTCGCTTCGAAATATATTTTATATAGGTCTTAGTATATAAAGCAATTCTTGAAATTTCTTGTATTCTCTTTCTTCGAATTTTATTTTCTTCTTCCTCTGCCAATAAGCAGGCTATTACATTTTTTTTCCATAGCGATCCGAGCTATTCCGAGCGATCAATATCACTGTACCGTTTCATACCAGTGATTGGAAAAAACTGCAAAAGTTATTGGCAATACAATAAATAGATTTGCGTACGGCGCGTGCGGCGCGTACGGTGCTGACAAATGTGCGTTCAGCTTAAAGAGAAAGCATATGTTGAGTGGTGAACTTTTGATTGGCTGTACTTAACGAAAAAATGAAAAAAATCATGCATTACCCTTTTGAGTACTCTGTTGAACACAGACAAAGAATTAAAAATGCAATAGCTGGAATACATGAAGTGGAAAAGTTGTCCATACTCCCAAATATTTTACGAGGTAGTAGGACTCCTGTTTCTAATTTGCCTAGGAGTTCGCCTGGGTAGGTACCAACCTCTTACCAACTTTTACCGCCTGATAGTATTGCTTGCACTATTGTTTGTCGGTCTGAACTGGATAGATAGCCAATATAATTACAGGCTAGTATAATTACAGAAATTTCCGTCTTAGTCCTCAGCGGTGACAACGCACCTGTAGACTTCTTTCTTTGAATTTGGCTGTAGGTATCCATGGACTGGTTCGTTTGTCACTTCAGTTTAATAAAAAATATGGGAATTTTCATAACTTTTTTTTTATTTGAGATATATACCTAATCGTGCCGTGTAGTGGCAGTGTAAGAATATCCACTACCCCATATCATCCCGTGGGTGTCGTAAGCGGCTACAGAGGGAAACAAATCCGGAGATGGGCAGCATCGTCTTCCTAATAACGACTAAATATAAAAAAACTGCGGTTGCCAACCCGCTTACCTACCGCGGCAACTATAGGAAATATCCTCCCTATGAGATAATCTATAAGGGAGACCTATGTTCAGCAGTGGACTTTAATAGGCTGTTACGGTAACGGTATATACCTAATCACTGCTTTTGTCTAAATCTAGCATTTTCTTTGTACCTCAGTATATAAAAAAAAACATTTAAGATTCTAAATTACCTTGCGAGAATCCTGAAATTTCTGGAAATGCTTTACATTTATAAACTTACGTAGCATTTTTTGCTACTCCAATCACTTTATTTTACACAGAGGGTCGCCTTATTTTATTACATTTTATTTCTTTCCCCTTTTTACTTCCGACACTGTAGCACGCATTTTAGGGTGATGGATCGTAATTTTGTCCCTACTTGCTTCGTTCCCTTGCGCTTTTACATTGTATATTTTGCGAAAGTTACTTAAAACGTGACCTATTAAATTGGACCTATTAAGCTCATCTAAATTAGAAGATAACCTGTGATATAAACTTTTTATAGCGTTATTTAAAGTTTATGAAGAATTAAAGTTTCTTTAATGTTGCAAGTATTACACCGGCTTCTAATTAAACTGCATGCCTTACTGAATTAAAAAAGAACGACGGTGCTAACGCTATATACATTGTACATAACGAGTTCCTTGACCTGTACAACCGAGAGAGAATAATAATTATAATAAAATTATTACATTAAAATTTCTTAGTTCCATCCTCGTACTAAGTTTTTATGGTGGTGAGTGCAAATCTAATATTGTAAGATGCAATTGAAGGACATGCCCGCAATGATAGAAATTATAATCGTTTCGTATACCAAATGTTAAATACCAAAACCGATGACAGGAAGCGGATAGAGCATAGATGGAAGATGTCTGTCCAACTGTTATTTAGTTAATTATTTATGATTTATTGCTATCACTTTAAATAAAGGGGTCACAAAGGGCGGCCTAAATTCCTTTTGGCTTTCTCTCCCAGTCAATCCTTGCGTAATGAAATATCATAGTTTTCGCAAAAGGATAAAAAAATTATGACCATATATATATATAATTATATTAAAGTAAAATCACGAAAGAGGTTCTATGGGCAGCTGTACACATCATCGTTGAAGCCACACGCAAGTGTGAGTAACGATCCAGCTTCTGAAAACCGATACTTAAAGTCCTTCAGAAGCTCTTTAATTCCGTACTCCATGATGGGACTACTCCGTAGGCGTGGAGCAGAAGTTTGGTGGTCTTGTTCACCAAGAAAGGCGACAACGCTCTCTTGAAGAACTACAGACCGATTTCCTTCTGAGCCGCGTCTACGTGGTATTTTTGAGAGTCATTACGAATCGTCTCGCACGCAGACTTGAGGACTTCTAGCCTCCCGAACAAGCCGGTTTCCGAAGAGGCTTTAGCATAGACCACATACACACCCTTCGGCAAATTGTGCAGAAGACAGAAGAGTACAATCTGCCACTTTGCCTTGCGTATGTGGACTATGAGAAAGCCTTTGATTCCGTCGAAATTTGGGCGGTGCTACAGTCCCTTTAGCGGTGCCAAGTTGACTGTCGGTATATCGAAGTACTGAAGTGTTTGTACAGCAGGGCTACGATGAATATCCGAGTACAGAATATATCCAACTGCAGAGAGGTGTAAGACAGGGTGACTTATATCCCCGAAACTCTTCACCGCTGCATTGGAAGACGTTTTCAAGCTACTGGACAGAAAAGGATACGGTATTAACATCAACGGCGAGTACATCACTCACCTTCGATTTGCCGACGATATAGTCCTTATGGCAGAATCGCTGGAGGACCTAAGCACTATGCTCAATGACCTCAATAGTGGCTCACAACGGATAGGTCTCAAGATGAACATGGACAAAACAAAGATCATGTTTAATGTCCATGTCACACCTATGCCGGTAGTTGTTGGGAGCACTAAGCTCGAAGTTGTTGACGAGTATGTTTACCTGGGACAAATAGTCCGACTAGGTAAGTCCAACTTCGACCGAGAGGTCAATCGACGGATTCAACTCGGCTGGGCAGCGTTCAGGAAATTGCGACACATCTTCTCGTCAGGTAACCAGTGCGTGTTGCCAGTGATGACCTATGAAACTGAGACGTGGTCCTTCACAGCTGGCCGTATGAGGACGCTCAAGGTCGCTCAGTGAGCTATGGAGAGAGCTATTCTCGGGGTTTATCTATGTAATAAACTTAGAAATGAGGATATCCGCAGTAGAACCAGGGTAACCGACATAGCCCAACAACATTAGTAAGCTGAAGTGGCAATGGGCCGGCCATATAGCTCGAAGAACCGACAACCGATGGGGAAAATGGGTTCTCGAGTGGCAGCCTCGTATCGGTAGGCGAAGTGTAGGGCGGACCCCCCCCCCCCACTAGATGGAGTGATGACCTGGTAAGACATGCAGGAAGTCAATGGATGCAGGTGGCTCAGGACCGTGCTTTGTGGCATTCCTTGGGGGAGGCCTATGTTCAGCAGTGAACTTGTGAAGGGCTGTAATGATGATGACAATCACGAATAAAAGGCAGACTTAATCACCGTCATCATCATTACATCCTTTCAATAGTCCACTACAGCTGAACACAGGTCTCCCCCATAGGTTATCCTTATAAGGGAATATGTGCCATAGTTACCACCGTTTGGCAAGCGGGCTGGCAAGCGGGCTGGCAAGGCGGATGGCACCATCTGCACTACTTGAGGTGTTTCCTCCTCCACTTCATAAACGTGTTTATTAAAAAAATATAACGCACTTTTTTATTTTCAGCTTCTCTTTCGCCGCTTAAATCGTTCGGGGACAATGATTCTACAACATCGTCCGCATCCAAACGTAAATATGAAGAGATGTCGGACTGCGAGATCAGTCCGCTTAATCACAAACGTCATAAATACGAAGGACGTATCCGTGGCCGTCCGCCCCTGAAGAGAAGCAAGTCTTGGGGGGTGTCAGGCTTGAGAACACAAACAGTAGAACAGTCGGAAATGAATAAAACAATATTGAATGATGACACAATTAATCAAAGCTTTTAATTCTGATTTAAAAGAAGATAAAAAAGCAAGAAGTCATTATGCATAGATTAAAACCTTTTGTAAGTTCAAAGATTTTATGCGCGCCACAGGATTGCAGCGAGAGCTTAAAACGTATTAGTAATGTATTTAATTAATTTTCACTTTATATAATTTATAAAAAATCCGTTGGAACATGTTGAAATAAATGAATATCAAAAATCTTAAAACAAACTTGATCCTTGGCTGCTAATTTGTGTATTTTGTGATTGTTTTCTTAATTATACGATTAAAAAGTAAGAATTTATCGCCTTTTGTTTCATTTATAAACCATCACCGTATTTATATGGTTTTCGCAAGACCAGCTTTAAAAATGATCAGGAAAATATAAATAGAATAGAATAGAATTGAATCATTTTTCAGTCGACTTCAAAAAAGGGGGAGGTTTCAATTCGACTGTATTTTTTTATGTGTTACCTGAGAACTTTTTTCTAGGTGAATCTATTTTGATGATTCTTTTTTCAAGATCTGAAAAGTAGTTTTTGAGTTATCCTTAATAATGCGTATTTAATTGACTTCGACTACATTGATGATGTTCTTATTATATTCTTATTGATATTATCAGATAATGATGTCGGCTGTACAATTTTTAATTTTACCACTTTTATTCAATATAGATTACATACAATAATACTACTTGAAAGTCGTTAAAGTTTTACCACTGGTTCAAAAAAAAACTCTTTTCTGGGAAGAACCAGCTAGAAACCCAACGAGACTTTTTAAAAGTTAGTTAACAAGATAATATTTTATACAATTAAGTATGAAAACATTTAGAACAGCAATCACCTTATTACTATGGGTTTATTAGTCATGTTGGTACTTTTTAGTAGTATAATAACCCTTGTTAATATAAATTTTAAATTTCTGATAGATAGGTCCTGCGTCTCATGGCATCTCGTTTATTACACGAGGTTTAGAGACTAAAGCTGGCGATGTGAAACAGTGTCAGAGGAGTGATACATCTATGATACTGTGATCACCATTCCATCTACCAGTCTTGGCAATTACGGCAAATATTTACTATAGTATGGGATGGCCAAGTCCAGTGCTGAATTATTACGGAGCGGTGAAGAACAAGAAGCAGCAGTATATATTAGTATATACCAACAATAATTTAATTTAAATGAAAGTCAAATACTTCCTTGTTTAAACTGAAGTTACTCTATGTTAACCGCTATCTATGCTATGCGTGTGGCTATGCTATGTGATGATGTTGGCGACAGAAGGAAACTGAATCAGGAAAACTGCTGATGCATTACCGCCCGCCAAGCCTATCAACTAAGGCTAGTTATCCCTCCATGAGACAATTTATGAGGGAGGCTTATGTTCAGCAGGGGATAGGTTGTAATGATGATGAAAAAAATGTTGTGCGAATTTGATTTTGTTTACTTTAGGACTAGGCAATTTTTACAGCGAAACTGGTATTCAAGATGTATTAAAGTTTGAAATCAGTATCTCTTTTGACTTTTTAAGAAACAAAAAATGTTCTTACTATGAGACTTGAATTTTGAATAAAAACGTGAATAAGGAGGAATTAGTTAACTTGAAGGCATGGTAGTACAGTGGCAAGGCGTTTGGTTACAGCCCTGTAAGCTCTTGTATCTGTTTGACTGTCACGTTGTTCAAGTGGTCGTAAACGCAGTTGCTGATCATCATAATAAAATTGACTAATATAATAAAATGGCTCGAATCCCAGGTAGGCCCAAAATCTGTTATTTGGTATATCCGTAAAGAAATTCCCAGTAGTAGCCCCGAGTCAGAAATTTGGCGGTGTTTCAACCCCGTGCCTCGAAAGCACGTAAAGCCGTTGGTGCTACGCCTGCTTTCTCTCCGGTCGTGTCGGACCGTCCCATCAAACTGTGAGAGTAAGATAATAGATATTGCACCTATGCTTGCACATACACTTGGGCCCGTATTAATAAACGTTACTCAGCTCAAGTACACGCACTTGAGTACAATGTTGAGGTTTTTTTTTATAGCATATGGTTACAAACGAGCACACAGTCCACCTGATGGTAAGTGGGTACTGTGGCCCATAGACATCTACATATATCCTCAATTAAGAATCAAAGTGCAGATGCGTTGTCACCCCTGAGAACTAAGATGGAATGCCTCGTTTCCAGTAAAAAGGGTCTCCAGTTCCCTACACTCACCATACGAAACACAGCAGCATTAAGCTGCTATTTTACGCTGGTATTCTGTGAGAGCGTGGTCCTACCCCGGTCGAGCCAAACCATTCGCGCTACAACCTTAATATAGTTGCAGCGTGGCTCTACCACGTAAATAAGGTTTATAAGGTTTATTAATAAGGTTATGATCTTATTAATAAACATATGTCAAGATGCGGTTTAGGTTTACGATATCAGCTGAGTGCCACACTGATTAATAAACGAAACTCGACTCTCAAGTGTGTATACTTGAGTGCAAGTCACAGAACAGTATTCCTAAGTACAGCGTTTTGACATACTGTTTTTATTTGTTTATTAATTAGCAACGATCTTGAGATGCTGATTTCGTAATGAGGGCGTATCAAATGATTACGCACTTGAGTTCGTCATTGAGTAACGTTTATTAATACGGGCCTTGGTCACTATAATCCTGTCCTGCGCAGATGGCTAGTCTCCGTTGAGACTGGCCGCCCTGACTGAAAATCGGTCTGTATAACATTATCATTATTGTTACTTGTATCCTCAAGAAATCTCTAAACATGTTTCAAATCTATAAAACAGATCACTGATACTAACGAGAATGTTTTGTAAGGCTATACAAATAAAAAAATAAAACTGAGTTAAATTGAGAATTATCTGAAACATGAAGAAGATAGGCAGCTATTTTTCTGCCTACCAACTGAAAATAAAAAAACTGCGCTTACCGTCTATCACCCCTGTGAGGCGATATATAAAGGAGTCTTATAGTTTACTTCATAGCTACAGCAGTGGGCTTTTGATGGGATGTAATGTAGGAATGAATGGCCCGTGATGAACGGCAAAAAAACATGTTGAGGAAATCTGCTTGTTCAAGGAATTAAATTTTACTCTGCGCTAAAAGTCCCTGGGTTTTGACATTCAAAAGAGCTAATAAGCATAAATTGCATAAAATTTTTACTTTTACTTTGGTGTTTTTCTTTTCGGTTTCCGATGGAGGGTACACACCCCCCGGGAGTATATTGTCCATTTTCCACAAACATTTTACAATGGTCACACAATTTTCGTAAATTTATTACACACAGAGTAGAGAAATAATTTACGCTGTTTGATACGTAATTGTCTTCCACTCTCTATTACTACGAATTCTATTTAAAAGTTGTTTAAAAAACATAATGGTGATTACATAATTTTCTTCTATTTTGCTTAACATTTTGTAAGTAATGGTTTGAACAAATTCAATCGGCGCCTTGGCTATGCTCTAATATAAACGAGTGTTTACTAAAATTATTAATGCAAAGTGATTATCGTAGGTTTATATAAAATGAAATTATATAATAAGTGTGTGAAAGTAGGGTGAACTATTCTTACTTTGGTATTAGAAATAAAAGACAGTTATTTATAAATTTAGACTCTCTTCTGGTTATTAACGCAATAAATCCTTAAAATTATTTTTATTCGATGTAAGTTTAAAATTCCCTATCCTTTCGCACAACGGAATGCATTCAAACACTTTTGTTAAAATCTAAAAAGAATTATTCGGATTCCACTTCGGGATATTCCTATCACGATCGCAGTTGTACGTGACGATATTATTCCGAATTCAAAGGGTAAAAAGCGGGTGCTGTATTAAAAAGAATGGCTCTCAGTAATAGAACCTTCTTTCGAATAAAATGACTGCCGACATGACGTTGCAATACGACTTATGTACGCAATGGGACGAGGCCTCGTCTGGTCTCCTTAATGATAGTTTTTTTTTTAAAAGTTTGAATTTTATTTTTATTTCTAAGGGATTTTAGGACACACAAGTTTACCGTTACATCCTATTAAAGTCCGCTGCTGAACATTGGCCTCCCTCATAAATTTTCTCATAGGGGGATATTTGCCATAGTTTCCACGCTTAGAAATCAGGTTGGCAACCACAGTTTTTTTTTATAAGCTATTAGGAAGACGCTGCTGCCCATCTCCTGATTTGTTTCCCTCTGTCGCCTCTTACGACACCCAAGGGATGTTATGGGGTAGTTGATAATCTTACACCAACGCTACACGGTAAACATATAAGTTTACTTACGATGATTTTCTTCAATGACGAGTACGTGGTAAATCGGTACTTTAACCCTTTCGCTGTCCCGTGCACTATATACGAGTATAGGTCATTGTTGCCGTCTTACTATTGTGTTTAAAAACCGGACAGTGAAAGTGTTAAATTGTAATTGACAAATGTTTTCTTTACGCGAAGACTACACATTAAATGAAACTAATTTTTACGGATTATATCGCGTTTAATTTTAACTTTTTAATTCCCGACGTTTCGGGTGCTTTAGAGCACCCATGGTCACGTGTGGGACTGAGGTGTTTGACGTCCCGATGTCATAGTTAGACCGGCTACCTTCAGTTTTTTGAATATTAATTTTTGGTTCGATCTACGCAGAATGAGCTTACAGTATCTTGAAGTCTAGCAGTGATATACTTGGGTTTGGATTTAATTTTATTAATTATAGGATCCCAAGCAGACCCATCCATCTTCTCTATTGAAATTAGGATGTTTTTTAATTTCAATAGCCTCGCGAATCATCCTTGGTAGGAATCGGTGTTCTTTTGCGAGGATTTGTGGTCTATCAAATCTAATGTAATGGCGGGGACGATCTTGAACATGTTCACAAACTGCAGACTTCCCGATACGTCGGTGCTTCAAGTCAGCTATATGTTAAAAACCCACGTAAAATAACATTTCACAGTCTATTACCTAGGCTGACCGCGGTCATGGCGGTCTATTTTTAAACTTTGTTTCATTTCTTTTAAAAATGAAGTCATTTATGTCTTTCTCATCATCATCATCATAGTCGTTACAGCTGAAGTCATTATTGAACCCTTCGCCGTAGCCACAAAGCATACAGCCACCTGCATCTATCAAATGTATGTTTAGTCATACGTTCACTCCATCAATTAGCACGCAAAGAAACTTCGAATAACCCTCTCTCGCTCGATGAATGACCTTGAGCTTCCTCATACGACCAGCAGTGAAAGACCACATTACAGATCCATATGTCATCAGCGGCAACTTGCACTGTTTGTACAAGAGTGTACACTGTACAACAAGTGTGTGTTTCATAGTTTTGAGGTATTCATGACTAGAGGATATAGCTGATCTTCCGAACGCTGCCTAATCGCATTGGATCCGTTGATAGACCTTGGTAAAAGTGGACTTACCTAGACGGCCAATTTTCCCTATTAGATCGATACTCATCAACAACTTTGAGCGTTATGCAACAACTACCGGCATAGGTGTAACAAGGACTCCACAAATGATCATGTCTTGTCCATGTTCACCTTAGGACCTATCCTTTGGAAGACACTATTGAGGAGTTAGCCTTAGCAAAACTAAATTAGAAGAAATGTTGTAAATTCATACATAATTCAGTCATCAATATCATACATATATCAAAGATGGCTTCGTGGCGCAGTGGCTTAGCAATGAGTTGTTGCGCTGGGGGCCGCGGGTTCGAATCCCGCACGGAACAAGTATTTGTATGGCCTACAAAAATAATTGTTCCGGATCTGGATGTTTGTGCTCGTGCAATTTATGTTTGTAAACTGCCTCCACAATACAGGAGAAAATCCTAGTCTGGGAGTAACGTTTAAAAAAAAAATAAGAAAGTCCACTGCTGAACATAGGCTTCACCATAGATTACTTAGACGGGAGATATTTGCCATAGTTGCCACGCTTGTCACGCGTGTTTGCAACAGGTTTATTTTTATTTTCTGGATTATTCTAGAACTTATTAGGAAGACGCTGCTGTCCATCTCCTGATTTGTTTACCTCTGTCGCCTCTTACGACACCCAAGGGACGATTTAGGTTAGTGGATATTCTTACACCGACATTACTGATTAAAAAAGCGGACTACTAATATGTTCATGAACATAATAATTTAAAATTACCAAAATTCTTGGTAGATAAGAAGATATACTTCGTGGTTAGTAGTACTACTATGGTGCTGAGGGTCGCGGGTTCGTTTCGGTACGGGCAAGATTTAAAAAGTTTTTTTTTTTCCTTTATATTGATAGAATAAATACAATGAACACGGGAAGAATTACCCTTGAAACACTACAGTGGGATGTAATTTTTGTAATTGTGATAATTAAGTTCATTGTTTATCATTCCATTTAAAAAAATAAAACTAAATGAATGTTGCATGCGTAAATTAAACAAATGTTGAATATGCAAAATTTTAGTTGGACAGCTTGTTAGCTAGGAGCGGATTATTAAATAAAACCTTAATCAAATTGATTTTATAACTCGGTACAGTTTTCAATTTTAAAAATCTATTTAATCGTATGATATGTATCCAGAAAAGTATGTTCATTTCATTTTATATGATGCGATTGTGTGATTTATTTTCAAGTGCTCTTAACTAGTTTTAAGATGATTTTAACTTGATTTTTTTATAAGTTCGACAAATACAGAGTAAATGAAAAATAAATGTTTGTATAATTTGTTAATAGGATATCCGCAGTAGAACCAGAGTAACCGACATAGCCTAAAGGATTAGTAAGCTAAAGTGGCAATGGGCCGGCTATATCGTTTGAAGAACCGACAACCGATGGGGAAGAAAGGTTCTCGAGTGGCAGCCTCGTACCGGCAGGCGAAGTGTAGGGCGTCCCCCCACTATATGGAGTTACGACCTGGCAAGACATGCAGGAAGTCAATGGATGCAGGTGGCTCGGGACCGTGCTTTGTGGCATTCCGTGGGGGAGGCCTATGTTCAGCAGTGGACTTGTGAAGGGCTGTAATGATGACTTTTATAGGACTATAGCTCATAATTGATTTTTTTTGTTATTACCTAACATGGTATATAATATTGTTTAATTTAATTTTCTTTATTTGTTAATTATAATATTTTTTTATAATTGTACTTTTGATATGTTTAGAATATAATTGGATGGATTGTTTGTTGTTGCTAATTTAATGATTTAATAATGATTGATTTTGATGTGTTAATTTTGTATAACTATAATTTCTAAGAATAAATAAATTTGCATGTCTCCATTAGGGACTTAGTATGTATACATAGTATTTAACAGTATCTCATGTAACATACATACTAAAAAGCAAATAAATAAATAAATTTGCAGAGAAGGTTCAGAATAAGTAATATAGGCAAATGGTGATGAAAAATTAATAAAAAAAATCTCAAATATTCTGACATTTTTAGGGTTCCGTAGTTACACAACAAGGAACCCTTACAGTTTCACTACCTATATTCAGCAGTGGACTTGTGGAGGGCTGTAATGATGATGATAATGATAATTTGTTTTTATTTATTCTTTTTTAACTAAGTGACTAATATATCGGTCCCATTGCACCTTATAACTAAAAACAAAAATACATTTTATTAATTAGTTTGTACAATATACTGTATAAACGTGTATTTCTGACTAGAACGAAAAAAAAACTGATAAATATGTGCTAGGGGTAAGTTTCCAGAGAATTTTGTCTGAGTTACTACCTCCATCTCTCCTATTTTATTAATTAATCAACTTCAAAAGGGAGGAGGCTCTCAATTCGAGTGTATGTTTTTTTTTGTACGTATGTTCCGCGATATCATGGCAGATTGTGAACCAATTTTGATGATTATTTTTTAAATAATATAGGTTAGACTTCAAGCGTGGTAACATACAAATTTGGAGAAAAAATTCCGCCCCTAAGGGTAGCAAATAAATAACTTCTTTTTTAGCAATTCAAAGTGCTAAAAAAGAAGACTTCAAAGTTGGATTTTACTTTTTGTTTAAAGTTATAATTATTATTTAACAATTAAATTTGTAGTATAAAGTAAAAGTCCATTTCAAAAAACAAAAAAATTACGACTTTCTAAAATCGGTGACAAGCTCATTTTTTACCCTTTTGTATGGGCTTAAGGGTATCACAATTTCTATTTAACAACTAGAATGTAGCCTATAATATTTAATATTTGGGCCGCATCATCCACTTACCATTGTGGACTTGGTGTGATTGTACCAGGTGAATTATGTGTTCATAATATGGCAACCTTCATTATAATCATCATCATTACAGCATCATCATCTATTGCCCAACGTAGGATACCCCATTGATTGCCATACTTAATGGGTCCTTAGCCATCACAAGTATATTTTATCAGGTTTTCATTCCATTTATTGGGGGTTCGCCCAACACTGTGCTTGCCAGTGCGGGGCTGGTACTCGAGAACTTTTAATAACCATTGCTTGTCTTCGAGCTATATGGCAAAAGATTACTCATATAATAATTAAAAATTATTATTTTTTACAACCGACTTCAATATAAATTATTAAGAATAACTCAAAAACTATTGATCAGACCTTGATCAAATTTATATGAGACCACATGAGAAGCACCAGATTTCAAATGAAAAGAGAATCATCGAAATCGGTTCACCCAGAAAAAAGTTATGAATGTTGAATTGAGTACCGTATCCTTTTTGAATTCGGTAGAAAAGTAAACGTAGCAACTGGACCGTGTACTGGCAGTGAAAAAATATCCACTACGTAATATCACCCCGTGGGTGTCGTAAGAGGCGACAGAGGGAAACAAACCAGGCGATGAGCAGCAGAGTCTTCCTCATAACGACTAAAAATAAAAAATAAACTGCGGTTTGCAAGCGTGGCAACTATGGCAAATATTCCCCCTATAAGGTAATTTATGAGGGAGGCCAATGTTCAGTAGTGAACTTTAATGGGCAGTAATGGTAACGGTAAGGGTACTAACTTAAAGGAAGAATTCCTTTTCTGTATATGGGTCCGTCTGTGTAGGTATTATACTCTTACCTATTCCTATAGCAAAATATCACTTTTTGTTTGGAGTTAAGTGTGACAAACGAGCACACGGTCCACCTGATGATAAGCGGATACTGCGGCCCATAGACATCTACATTTATCCTCAATTAAAAATAGGTCACCCTGAGGGCTGAGATAGAATGCCACGCTTCCAGTAAAAAGGATCTTCGGTTCTCTAAACTCTAATTACTCGTTCCTAACTGGTTCTCTAACTACTTGCACTGCTTTGTTCCGGTCTTAAGCGTATAGAGAGCCAGTATAATTACAGACTATAAGGCATTCCACCTAAGCCTCAGATATGACGACCCATCAAGATGGTTGCAATTGTCTATAGTATCAGAACAAACCATTACAAAATAACTATACGAACGAAAGAGTTATATTTGTTTTACATTGTCCGCAGGTTAACGGCTCGTGGGGTCTCCCGGCGTTCATTTGCGACGTTTACATTGCCATGGACGTCACGTCTTCCACTTCCAGTATATTCAACCTGGTTGCCATTTCCGTCGACAGGTAATATTTATTTAAGTTCAGTGAGAGTAGTATTTCAATAAGTGAATTCATCAACAAATTTTCACCATCAATGTTTTTTTGAGGAGGCAGCGTTAGAGAACAATCATCCTATTCTTTCCCATGGGTATCGTAGGAGGTGTCTATGGGAAACGCCAAATCTTTTCACTTTAGATAGATGGTGGTATAACCAACTTCTTACAAAAGGTGTAAAATAACCAGATCAAAATAACCAGAAGCGTCAAAGGTGCGAGACGTCTGGTACCGACGTTTGCAGTCCACCTACCTAACGATTATTAAGGAAAACCCTCCTTACAAAGGTCGAGGCTCGTCTCCAGCTCTGGACTTACTACTTTACAGACCAATGATGATGAAGAAAAAGAAGTTGTAGGAAGTGATTGAAGGATGCCGTTGCCGTTACAGCCTATCAAAAGTCCACTGCTTAAAATGGGCTTTCGCCATAAATTTCTTCATAGGGGATATTTGCTGTAGACGTCACGCTTGGCAGGTGGGTCGGCAACCGCAAGTTTTAATTTTTTAGTTGTTATCAGGAAGACGCTGCTGATGATCTTCTAGTTTGTATTCTTCTGTTATCTCTTACCGCACCCTCTTGACGATATGGGGTCGTAGATATTCTTACACCGCCACTACATGGTCCAACGGTCGGTTTAAGGATAATGCCGTAAAATTAGCGCTACCTCTTTTTTATAGAAGAAGGACCCAACGAGGATGTGGCTCACCTGATGGTAGGTGTTGACTACCGCCCACGAACAACTGCAACACCAGGGGAATTGCAGGTGCGCTGCTGGCCTTTTAAAGAGGAGAAAGCTCATTTCTTGAAGGTCCCTAAGTCGTATCCGGTCCGGAAAATTTGTTAGGGGTAAATGACTCCAGAAAGATGTCGTACGACGAAGAAAAATCCAAGAATATCGCACAGTGGTGAACCGCCAAGCATTGAGATGGTGTGGATAACAACAATATAATAACATTATGCTGTCTACTGACAATCGCATACAATGTCTATAGCTAAATAAGGGCAAATTCTTTTGTCTTATTTCTGCTCTTGTTTTTTTCTATATCATAAATTTGTTTGACCTTGTTTATAGTGTTTGTAAGCAATTAATAAAAATTATTCTACTAGGGGGGGAGGCTCGTTTACATCGGACTGTTTCCGGGATGTTGGGTCGATGAAATATTAAAAAAGATTTTCCTTTTAAGATTTTAATTATGTTAATACGTTACTTTACATAAACCCAGGAAATAATAAATTGCTTCTTATTCCTGTAGTACCTTAATTGAAATTTATGTAGTATTTTTTGTTCATTACATTAAGATACTTTCGTTGTGTACAAATAAAAGTGAAGGCCACACTTTTGTTGTAACAATTAAATTTTTCTTGGTAAGCGCACGCTCTTAAATGTTTTTATTTTTATTTTCGTAATATTACAGTAAAAACCGAGGTAACAGTCCGTTTGTAAGTGGGTCCTGCAATCCACGGACTTCCATAAACCATCACCACCAACTTCTAAAAATGAAGAACACAGCACATGCCGCCTATTGAACGCTGGTATTCTATGAGTATTTGCCTGTCGAACAGCGAAAACTACTCTAATTATCTTTCTGTTCGTACTCCAGTATATACATCCTTCTTCTTCAATAAATAATTGTCGGTTACAGCTGTATGCTTGTGGAACTCCTTGTCTTACATATTCGACTTGGTCAATCTATTTTTTTTCTTCAAAAATCTTTTCAAAGCTTATTTCTAGCAACTCTCATATTTCCCATTATCTAAGAACTAAAATCAGTAAATGAGTTTTTCTTTCAAGAACGGCACTTAATAATTGCAGCCCGAAGGAAGGAAGTTTCACTCCCGTGCCTTGGAAAGCACGTCAAGCCGTTGATTCTGCGCCTGATCTGTATCTGATGGTGTCGGTTTGTCTTCCCATCTGACAATAAAAGTGGGGGATTAGAGAGTGCACTTGTGCTTGCGCATACCCTCAGGCACAAATAATACCTTCCGGGAAGTCTGCAGTCTGTGAACACGTACGGGATCGCCTTCGCCACTACATCAGATTTGATAAACCACAAATCCTGATTCCTTCCAAGGATGATTCTCAAGGCTATTGAAATCAGAAAACATCCTAATTTCAATACAGAACATGGCTGGGTGCTACTATCTGCTTGGGATCCTAATTAATCAAATTAAATTCCAATCCAAGCATACAACTGGAAGAGCTCAATATACTATAAGTTCATACTGCGTAGATCGGGACAAAAATTAATAATTTTTATCTGGAGATAGTCGTGGTTAAGTATGACATTGGGACGTTGAACACCTCAGTCAACCCCTTGAACATGAATGCTGTAAAGTGCTCGAAACTTCGGGAATATAAAATAAGTTAATATACGCGATAAAATCCGTAAAAACTAGTTTTATTTAAATGTGTAGTGTTCGCGTAAATATTATAAATCACTACACAGGGGCTGGCTACACTAGGCTGGCTAGTCTTCGTCGAGACTGGCGGCCATGACCGAAATTAAGTCAGTAGAGGACATTATGAAAATGTGATCTTTCTTTGGCCCAGACGCCCCATTCGTGCTGCATTCTCAAAATGCGGCTAAATTGTTTTATCACGCACAAATTTAGTGTTAAAACAAACAGAAACATTTACTTTTAAAATTACTCTTGTAACATTCCTTCTTATATTATTCCTACTTCCTAAATATATTACTCGCTTTTTGACTTCGTACATCTATTCCGTATACATTCAAGTTGACACCACGCACAAGTATGAGTAACGAGTAACGACCTATTGTCGTGTAAAGTCTTAAACCAGATTATTGTAGACGGGAACTTCCGGAGCATTAAAAGCTATAAAGCACTGATAGAGTATGAAAGTATAGCAGAGCTGACATTTGGAAGGCAGTATTTTCCTAAACTCTTCAGTGGCTCTTTAATCCCGTCTTTCACTGTGGTGATACGACAGTCACAGGATTGATAATCGCAATATGTTGCAAATGCCATCTAGCGACTTTGGACTCAATGGAAAGGCGTTCTAAGAGGCAAGTACCAATCTTATACGCCTGGAGCACAGGCGCAAAGCAGCACATTGCATGACTTAATTCCTACCTCTACATTCCATCATCGAACCACCAGAGTCGTTCATAATGCATACAGCAAAGGAGTGGAATAAGCTGCCAGCATCTGTATTTCCATCCGATTATAATGTGGGTGTCTTCAAGGCAAGAGTGAATATGCTTTTGTTAAGCTAAGTCAGTGCATTTTATCTTCGGCTGCATCATTACTTACCATCAGGTGGGATAGCAGTCAAGCACTGGCGTATAATTGTAAATAAATGTGTGAATATACCACCATATAAAGCATTCGTTTTATCTTTCATTTTCCATAGTCGCCTCTTATAACTAACACGGAACAAAAGGGACGATGGATTCAGTTAGCGCACTGCCATCACGCGGCATTTATTCATTTCTATATAATAGAATAAATTAATATAAATTCGCCCATACCATCCCGTGGGTGCCGTAGGAGGCGAAAAAGAGAAATAAAACAAGGGGTGGGCATCAGCAAATTAAATTCTAACCCAAGCACACCACTCCATAACTTCATCAAAATCTTAAATTGAAGTTAGCTGTGGTTACTTTTACATAGGGACGTCGAACACCTCAGTCTCGCTGTGACCACGGGTGCTGTAAAGTACTTAAAACGACGGAAGCATAAAATAAGTTTATAAAACACGATAAAATCCATAAAAACTTCATCAAACTTTCATTCAAAGCGTCAGCATTATCTTGATAACTCTCCGAGATTCAAAATAATCACACGAGTCAAAATAATAAAAAACCTGCGGTTGCAAGCCCGCCTGTCAAGCGTGGTAACTAGAAATAGAAATATAAACTTTTTTTTATTCAATATAGATTATAAATAATATTTATTGAAAGTCACTTTTATGTTCAATTTACCACTGATTCAGAAAATGCCTCTGCCCTGTTAAGAACCAGAAAAAACCCAGCGGGTGATTTTTTTCAGGAAAAAAAATACAGTCAGTTAAGTTACATAATAATTAACAACACAACTTTGGCAAATATCCCCCTTATGACGCAATCTATGGGAGAGATCTATGTTCAGCAGACTTTGGTCTGTCTGACTAAACGAAACAATATTTTTTTCGTATTTTAATATTATAAGCAATAGCAGTCAAGTTATTGAGGATAAAACTGCGAGACTATTGAATTGTTTACCATTCTACTAATTATTATTAAAAACTTCTAGTACATACATGTATAGTACCTACTCGTAAAATGGCATAAGTAGTGTTAAGCATTATTAGTTTTCTCTATTACCACTATTATCTTTTCTGCTCGTCTGTGGTACAAATTTTGCAAATAATTTTATACTAACTTCGTAATTAGTTAGAGACTTGAAACATTAAATAAAACTCTGAACTGGTTAACAATGCAATATAATCTCACTTTCTATCTGTTTGTTTATCTGTTCAGTGAAAATCTTGCAATCGATTTCATACTAACTTCTTGATTAGTTAGAGACTTTAAACTTTAAATAAAACTCTGAAGTGGAACACAATGCAATATGATATCACTTTCCGTCTGTTTACTTTTTATATGTTGGGTACAAATTTTTCAATCGATTTTAAACTAACCTTCTGGTGAGATAGAAATTTGAAACTTTAAATTTAGCTCAAAACTGGAAAACGACTCAATATAACCTCACTTTCTGTCTGTTTCTTTATATGTTGGGCACAAATTTTCCAATCCATTTCAAACTAACTTCCCGATTAGCTGGAGACTTGAAATTTTAAATTTAGCACATAACTGGATAACAATTCTATAATATAACCTCATTTTCTTTTTGCTTCTTTATATTGGGTACAAATTTTTCAAACGATTTTAAATCAACTTCTCGATTAGCTAGAGACTTGAATCTTCAAATAGATGAACTTGATGACAATGCTAAATAATCCCACTTTCTATATTTTTTGTATATGTATATGGTGCAAATTTAGTAATTGGAAACTAACTGCCCGGTGAGCTAGATACTTGAAACTTGAAACATAGCTAAGAACTAGAAATGTGCTAAAATATGTAACTATTTCAGAAGAAAATGATAATAAATACCCTTTTTATGATTTCAGGTATATCGCTGTAACACAGCCAATAAAATATGCAAAGCACAAGAACAATAGACGTGTGTGGTTCACCATAGTCCTCGTGTGGCTAATTTCTGCTGCCATCGGCGCCCCAATAGTACTAGGTCTCAACGATACACCCGACCGCAACTTCGATGAATGTCTCTTCAACAGTCAGAACTATGTATTATATTCATCAATTGGATCGTTTTATATTCCTTGTATAATGATGATGTTTCTGTATTACAATATATTTAAGGTAAGTGTTCAAGTTAAATAATAATTTATTGATGGTAAGTGGAGACTGTGACCAATAGACATCTACATTTATCCTCGATTAGGAATCAAAATGCAGATGCGTTGTCACCCCTGTGGACTAAGATGAAATTCCTCGTGTACAGTTAACAGGATCATACGAAACACAGCAGCAGAATAAAGCTGCTATTTTATGCTCTTATTGAAATTATTGTAGAAGATGATGATATAACATATTCAAAAAAAACTTTTTGTACTAATATCGAAAAAAAACACTCAACGTAATTGTTTCTTGGGTCGGCCAGGAAAAAATCATAAATTGTAATATTTTCCGATAGCCTTGTTTCAAAGAAAATATTGTTTTGCTACAATGCCAACAAATCTATGTAGATATCTATACTATGGATCCATATGCTATTGGAAATATCGCATATGAGATAGTTGCGTAACAGTACCTACTTTCGTTACATAATTACGCAAAACAAGAAAATGATTAAGAAACATGAAGATTTTTAGTACAACATGTCTTTAGATTTACATATGGTCGCTAAAGTTTTATTAAACAAAAAAGAGGAAGTGGTCATTACAGTAGTTTATAAAACCACAGTGAACCCAAACTACCATGTTAATATATATCAAATGACAACTTACTATTTGTTTATTTATACTTTATTGTACATCTTAATTAAAGAGGATTACAAAGACACCTTAATTAAAGAGGATTATCCGCCCTTTGTAATCCTCTTTAATTTTCAACCAGTCAACCCGGAACCTATGGAAATTATGTGACAGGTGGGAAAAATAAAAAAAGGAAATCTGAAAGAAAACTACTCACTTACTTCTAATTGCAAATAAAAACTAATAATATTGATAATTAGAAAGTAAGTTTAATTACAACCTATAATATAAGTTCCACCGTTGAGCACAAAGATCTTTATATTTTTGAGAGGGGTATGCTTGCTTACATAAATTATATTCTACAACTACCGACTTCTTTCCGACGGCTCGACCGGGGTGGGACCACGCTTTTACGGAATACCAGAGTGAAATAGCAGAATAATTCAGTAATTAATAGTTAGGCGCTACTTTGCGAAAAACCATCATATTAAAGATGTTAAAAATTAATGACCTACGATCTGCGTAGTAAAATTAAATGATGTGTCTTACTTAGTTTGAAGAGCACCTTCAGCCCTCACTCGATTGCATGCACTATCCCCGTCACCACTACACTAGAAAAGACACACCACCGTTAATAATATGACACGTGCAGTGCATCTAAACGAAGCATCCTCAGGTGAAATAAACTCTGCATTGGCTGACGTCTACGATTCAACGTGAGGTGACGGTGGTAATCGTTAGACACATCATTTTATTTTATTACACAGATATTATATTCATTTAATATAATATGTTCAGCGAAAAAATGTTTATTTATGTACAATAAAGTGAAAAAAATTTGGCCACATTTTTCCTTTTTAATATGGACATTCGTATCGAGCAATCCTTTTAATATAAAACTTGTGTCGGCCAGTAAATAACGTCTTAGTATAACCACATGAGTAAAGAAACCGTACCGTACATGTGGTATATACTACATAAATCATAAACGACGTATGTAAATTCCCAGACATTATTTATAGCTAGTCTCAAAAACACATTTTAATCTATCTTCATATTCTACGGTTTTACGTGGTAAGGCCTTGTTGCAGCTTTATTATGGTTGTAGCACGAATGAGTCGGCTGGACCGGGGAAGGACCACGCTTTCCCAGAATATCAGCGTAAAATAGCAGCCCAAGGTTGAAATTTTGAATCGTTTGGCAGGAGGGGGGCAAGGGATGAGGTGAGGTAAGGGGGTGAGCGTCCCCTTACTCTCGACACCACTCCCATTAAAAGGTTCGTACACCGTTCTTGAGAAAAATCAAAAAAAAATCCCATATACCTAACCTCAAAATGATAACATTTATAGTCTCCGGCAGGAGGGGGAAGAGGAGAGCAGGAGTGTGCCCTATCAGGGAGAGCCCCTCTACCCTTCCCTCCTTGCGGAAAATTATAGTTTATGAGTAATGGTTTTTTTGTAAAATTTAAACCTCACTTTTTATACACAGGAATATTGATACGGCGGGCGGGGGCTGCTTTCCCTCCGCGCCTACGGCTTTACAAAACACTCTAGGAGTAGGGCAGACAAGATTACGTGGAGTCGGGGCGTGCTGATTCCATTTTGGTACAGATTCGATCTGATCAGATATCTTATCTATAAAGTCAGGTTGCCTTCGCTCCCGCCACAACATTCTACATATTCAACTTATCACAACTGAAAGTATTTCTGGGTGTTCAAGTATTTCTGGGCAGTTTAGTCTTATGTCCTTGTCGCACTTACACAAAATTCTGTATGCTATCCAGCTTTCACAGTAATATTGCATACGTTTTTCCATGTTTTACGCATTTTAGGTTATAAAAGTTTTTATTTATTTTTTCGATAACAGTGCATTACCTTTTAATGTGAGTGGTATTATTATAATCGAGGACCAAACCTCTACCAAATAAAACACCTTACTCCCCAAATTCCTGCCAAACGGTTCTAAATCCAACCCCAGCACAATGCTGCTATGTTGCGAATGATGAGTATAGAGAACCGGAGACCCTTTTTACTAAATACGAGGCATTCCATCTTAGTCATCACTGGTGAAAACGCATCTGCATTTTGGTTCTTAAACGAGGATAAATGTAGATGTCCATGGGCCACAGCATCCACTTACCTACAGGTGGGCTGTGTGCTCGGTTGTCACCAAAACTGTATTTTATCGACCTTAACTATTATTTGTTTTTAACAGGCGCTTAGAAAACGAGCGAAAAAGCAACGAGCTGCTAAGAAGCCTCCCATTTCCGGGGATCCTCTAACCGGTGTGACGACTGCCGTTGTCATTGAGAATGTTGCACAGACGAGGCAACTGGCAGAAACTGCCTTACACGACGACCGGCCCACCAACACCGGTTCAGGGAGCAACGAGGATGATCACGATGATAGGTATCTTTAAGTTTTTTTTTCGATTTATTTTTAAGCGTTACGTTGTGTGTGTGTGTGGCGGGGGCACACACACACACACACACATACTAATTGCACAAGAACAAACAATCCGGAAACGATCCGGAACAATTATTTGTAGGCCATACAAATACTTGTTATATGGCATTGTAGCCAACGCTGCATTTTAACCGACTTCAAAAAGGAGGAGGTGCTCAGTACGACTGTATTTTTTTGTGTGTTACTGCAGAACTTTTTTCTAGGTGAACTGATTTTGATGATTCTTTATGTGGCCCCATGTAAATTTAATCAAGATCTGACTTGTAGTTTTTGAGTTATCCTTAATAATGCCTATTTAATTGACTTCGACTACGGTGATGATGTTCTCATTTTATTTATATTGTAATCGGTTGTAATTTTTTTAATGTTACCACTTGTTTAACTGTTTCTTCATAATCAAGATCAAGACTTCATTCAAACCTTAACGCTGTCCACTAACATCTGGAGACCTTGCTATTTTTAACCGAGACTCAGGTATCCTCTCCGGCTAAGACTTCATATCTCTCCTACCCAGGGTACAAATTAGAACACTCCTTTGTGCCCCAGGCTGGCGTTTGCGTATACGCAAGAGAAGACATCTGTTTTTGGCAGTCATCAAGGTACGTATCTATCCATCCTATGGCTGCACGTAGACAGCGACGACCATTGCCGCGTCTACGGGTGCTTCTTTAGGTCCCATAGCGGTAATACCGAAACAGACCGACTCATCGACCACGTCCAAATGGCTACAGATTCCTTGCTACAGCAGATCCCATCCGCAGGGATCGTGATCCTTGGCGATTTTAATGCCCACCACGCCGAATCGCTCGGTTCACGTTTAACCGATCATGGGGAGATCTGTTTATAACTTTTCTTGCCGTATGGTCTTCCTTTTCACATCTGGTTACTTCCTTCAAAAGAGTCATTGCCAAGGCAAGGTCAGAGCACATCGGCAGAATTGGCGAGAAGCTAGTTCGCCTTCCTTCGGGAACCCGTGCATTCTGGTCTCTTGCCAAGGCTGTCCAAGGGAATTTCTGTCAGCTGTCTCTTCCATCTCTGTACAGAGAGGATGACTCGCTGGCCCATGCCGCAAAGGTAAAAGCCGATCTGTTAAGCTCTCTCATAGCGTCCAACTCGACTCTTGATGACGGAGGGAATACACCGCCGACCATGCCTCGATGTGAGTACTCCAAGCCGGATGTGCGGCTTACACAGCGCTCGGTTCGCAAAGCACTCCTCTCCCTGGACGTCGATAAGTCGAGTGGGCCTGATGGAGTCCATCCCATTGTGCAGAAGACGTATGCTCCACAGTTGGCACTGGTTTTAACGCGTCTTTTCTGGTACTCCTACTCCCAAAGCGTAGTCCCGAATTCATGGAAGACAGCTTTGGTCCACCCGATCCCTAAAAAAGGCGACCGCTTAGACACGTCCAACTACAGGCCTATCGCCATCACCTCCTTGTTTTCCAAAATAATGGAATCCATTATAAACCGCCAGCTCATGAGGTACCTTGAGGATCACCAGCTAATTAGTGACCGCCAATCCGGTTTTCGTCGGGGTCAATCAGGTGGTGATCTCCTGGTCTACCTAACTCATAGATAGGCGCAGGCATTAGAGTCAAGGGGGAAGCATTGACCGTTAGTTCGGACATAGGGTAGCCTTCGATCGGGTCTGGCACAAGCGCCTTTCAGAAGCTTCCTTACTTTGGACTTCCCGAAATTGTGCAGTTGGATCACCAGTTTCCTTGCTGATCAGACATTAAGGTCGTAATATATGGTGCATTTTCTGATGACAATAACTTTTAAAATTTTTAATTTTGTATAATTTTTATAACTTTTTAACTTAAAAGAAAGATAAAGGTTCAAAGGAAAGAAAAAGTAATAGGAAAAGTGAGCCGTTGATGTCGATTTCCATTTTAAGTATAACACGAATCCTTTTTGGATTTTAGTACATAGTTATAGCTGAGTAAGATTAATAGAAGTGATTTTAATAGTACGACTCTTCGCTTAAACAGCTTTTAGTACTAAATAGTTAACTCATCATCATCATTACAGCCCTTCACAAGTCCACTGCTGAACATAGGCCTCCCCAAAGAATGGCACAAAGCACGGTCCTGAGCCACCTATATCCTTCGACTTAAAACATGTTTTACCATGTCGTCACTCGAATAGGGAGGGTCGCACCACGATTCGCCTACCGGTACGAGGTTGCCACGCGAACCTTGTTTCCCCATCGGCTGTCGGTTCCCCAGCTATGTAGCCGCATTGCCACTTCAGCTTACTAATCCGTTGGGCTATATCGGTTACACTGATTCTACTGCGAATGTAATGTTTTTTTAAGTTTATCACTGTTAATCGTCAATTCATGTAAGCTGATATAACGACTTGAAATCAAGAAAGCGTTTAAAAATATCTACTTTTATACGTCCTTAGTATCCGAACGATATACAGTCCTTTATAAATATTAATGCTGTTTTTAATTCACAAGCATTACTATGTATCTCAAGTTATTACGATTCGCACACACCACACAGCTTCATGCATATTCATGACACGGTCAATCCACACAACATTTACCGGTCTCTTTTTTTTCGTTTGGGTGACGTACTTTCCATGTAATCTGTCTCCTGTCAATGTTTCATTTCGTTTGAAGGATTATTATTCCACATGGTTTAGGGCCAAACCTGGATTATACTTATAAATATATATAAATGAAAATGAAGTGTCTATCTGTAATATTGTAGTAACTGGCATTCTATTTAGCTCAAATCCATTTGCATGCTATTAAGACATGAATAACCATTTTTAATTTGTTTGTTTATCTGTCTGTTTGTCTGACTTTCGGGCTCAGAATAGCTGAACGGATTGTAAAGAAACTTCACGAACAGATAGAGATCAATGCCAGGAGTGATCTAAAATTTATTTTATGCGAATAACTTGGAGACTATTGGGAGACCAAAAAATTTATAAATTAAATGGCATTTGATGATTATCTTAAATCTAAATAACACCACAGGCGAAGGCGAGACAGATTGCTAGCTAATTAATATTTGAAAAATCGAAATATGCATATTTCGATAAAAAAAATTCTACTTGATTTTTTATAAATAGAAGATTGACAGATATATTTTCAAAAAGCTTATTGACTTTCGTTGGTATCTGGTAAACAATAAAGATTTTATTAACGAATTTGAATAGGGTTCAACTAAAGGGTAATTGGAAGCTTTTGTTAAGATGGCTTTAGTTGATTAATTGTTTTTTTTTTTTTTTTTTTTTTTATAGGATAGGGTGACAAACGAGCACACAGTCCACCTGATGGTAAGTGGTTGCTGTGACCCATAGACATCTACATCTGTCTTCAATAAAGAATCAAAATGCAGATGCGTTGTCACCCGTGAGGACTAAGATGGAATACCTCTTTTCCAGTAAAAAGGGTCTCGGTTCTCTACACTCACCATACGAAACACAGCAGTGTTAAGCTGCTATTTTACGCTGGTATTCTGTGAGGCGTGGTCCTCCCCAGTCGAGCCGACCCATCTCATTACTACAACTATACTACTAATATAGCTGCAGTGCTCTCACCAAAAAAATTTATATATCATCTTGTTAACAAAACCTCCAATTGACAGTAATTAATAATTTAATCGCTTTTCTCAACATAGAACAGACACTCAATCAAAAATTATTAAATTGTCTACACTATTATTAAAAGAGGAAAACTTTGTTTGTTTGTTTGTTTGTTTGATTGTAATGAATAGGCTCATAAACTACTGGACCGATTTTAAAAGTTCTTTCACCATTCAAGCTACATTATCACAGTAATATAGGCTATATTTAATTTTGAACAAAAATAGGGTTCCGTAAGATATTAGGGTTTTCGGACACAAGTGTAAAATCAACCAAAAAAGTTACTTATTTTTGTACCCTGCCTAACTATTAAAGATAGAACCATAAAATGTTCTAAGTAATTGTAGATCTTATAAATATCTACAAAAAGTCCGCGACACACTATACCTATCTATGTCGAGTGAGGCACAATAACCATTTTTTTTATTGAAAATCTTGATTTTTTGGACTACATTTAAACGCGTTTATTTTACTCATGCTATTAATCCTTATCAAAATAAATTATTTCATCACTAAGTACAGTTAATGTAGATAATATTTGGTCTTTGAATGATTAAAATTGGACGTTTGGTTCTGAAGTTTTTTTTTTTTTTATAGGATAGGGGGTGAAACGGCACACAGCCCACCTGATGGTAAGTGGTTGCTGTGACCCATAGACATCTACATCTATCTTCGAAGAATCAAAATGCAGATGCGTTGTCACCCGTGAGGACTAAGATGGAATGCCTCTTTCCAGCAAAGGGTCTCGGTTCTCTACACTCACCATAATACGAAACACAGCAGTGTTGTGCTATTTTACGCTGGTATTCTGTGAGCGTGGTCCTTCCCAGTCGAGCCGACCCATTCACTACAACTATACTACTAATATAGCTGCAGCATGGCTCTACCACGATGTAAGTTAAGGATGATTCACGCTACAACGTGGGCGGCCGCCAGTGCCCGGCTGTCAGGCACGTCCACTGTGCGCTGGCCAATCATCATCATGTTACACCGGGCTGTTTGCACGACCGTGGCTTATGCGACTCTGTGTTATGTGGTTTGGTCAGTGATTTCATCTGTCGATAGACTTCACGCTTACGTAAATATGTATATATTTCTTTTATGAATTCAAAACATCATATTATGGTATTATGCAATAAATAACTAAAATAAACAGATTTAGTTGTTTCAACGCTGGTGAGACTTCTAATCGTTTTCACTGCATATGCTATAAATCTTAGCATGTTTGCTAGTTTAGATGAATGGGAGCCCCATTGAAAGTGCGTCAGGAGCGAATGGAAGAAAAATGGCAGTGAGACTCAAATCTTGTTGAAAATCATTTTGGTATTTTACGAATTTACCTAAGTTATACATAGCATTATATCAAGTTGTCATATTTTAGTAACTGTTGTTGCAGTGTGAAAATCAGTAAACTCTTTTTTGTCTGCCAATAGAACTACAATATCATGTCTGTCACTTACTATGTAAGCAGAGTCTTTAATTTAAACAAGAAAAAGAAAGGTTTGGAATTGAGTTGAGTTTGCTCCTATTTGTACTATCGACCAGGAAGAACTCTTACAGTTGATAACAACAGCTTAAGTTCTGTTACTTAATTATGAAATAATAAATTTAAGACCCACACTGCTTACAACATAATGTCGAAGTCTCTTAATTAATGTCTCATGGTAAATAAAATCAAAGGCTTTGAATAGGTCACAAAAAATGCCCAAAACTGACTTATCCATTGCAAATATATTTAATCAGGCCAACACCGCCATTTAAAATCTGTCAATCCACACTTTATAAAACAAAATTGACCTTTAAAGGGCAAGCAAGTTCAATTACATTAATAAAAACAACATTTATTCTTAAATTTTGTTTCAATAAATTTGTACAGAAATAGATCTTAAATAAAAGGGTCCAATGAATTGACAGATTAAATAAAGGTATTTTTAAGACTATGTTTAATTAAATCAGGAAACAGACCAGATTAATAATCATCATTACAGCCCTTCACAAGTCCACTGCTGAACATAGGCCTCCCCCAAGGAATGCCACAAAGCACGGTCCCGAGCCACCTGCATCCATTGACTTCCTGCATGTCTTACCAGGTCGTCACTCCATCTAGTGGGGGACGCCTACACTTCGCCTGCCGGCACTGAGGCTGCCACCGAGAACCTTTCTTCCCCATCGGTTGTCGGTTCTTCGAGCTATATGGCCGGCCCATTGCCACTTCAGCTTACTAATCCTTTGGGCTATGTCGGTTACTCTGGTTCTACTGCGGATATCCTCATTTCTAAGTTTATCACGCAGAGAAACCCCGAGCATAGCCCTCTCCATAGCTCGCTGAGCGACCTTGAGCTTCCTCATACGGCCAGCAGTGAAGGACCACGTCTCAGTTCCGTATGTCATCACTGGCAAGACGCACTGGTTGTACAACTTAGTTTTGAGGTTTTGAGGTATGCCTGACGAGAAGATGGGTCGTAATCTCCCGAACGCTGCCCAGCCGAGTTGAATCCGTCGATTGACCTCTCGGTCGAAGTTGGACTTACCTAGTCGGACTATTTGTCCCAGGTAAACATACTCGTCAACAACTTCGGGCTTAGTGCTCCCAACAACTACCGGCATAGGTGTGACATGGACATTAAACATGATCTTTGTTTTGTCCATGTTCATCTTAAGACCTATCCGTTGGGAGACACTATTGAGGTCATTGAGCATAGTGCTTAGGTCCTCCAGCGATTCTTCCATAAGGACTATATCGTCGGTAAATCGAAGGTGAGTGATGTACTCGCCATTGATGTTAATACCGTATCCTTTCCAGTCCAGTAGCTTGAAAACGTCTTCCAATGCAGCGGTGAAGAGTTTCGGGGATATTACGTCACCCTGTCTTACACCTCTCTGCAGTTGGATAGGTTTCGTACTCTGGTTCTGTACTCGGATAGCCATCGTAGCCCTACTGTACAAACACTTCAGCACCTCGATATACCGACAGTCCACTTGGCACCGCTGAAGGGACTGCAGCACCGCCCAAATTTCGACAGAATCAAAGGCTTTCTCATAGTCCACATACGCAAGGCAAAGTGGCAGATTGTACTCGTCGGTCTTCTGTACAATTTGCCGAAGGTATGTATGTGGTCTATGGTGCTAAAGCCTTTTCGGAAACCGGCTTGTTCGGGAGGCTGGAAGTCGTCGAGTCTGCATGCGAGACGATTCGTAATGACTCGAAAACAGCACGTAGACGCTGCTCAGAAGGAAATCGGTCTGTAGTTCTTCAAGAGAGCGTTGTCGCCTTCTTGAAGAACAAGACCACCGCACTTCTGCTCCACGCCTCCGGTGTAATGCCACCATGGAGGACGGAATTAAAGAGCTCTGAAGGACTTCAAGTACCGGTTTTCCACCCGCTTTCAGAAGCTCCGCTGTAATTCCATCCTCGCCTGGGGCCTTGCCGTTTTAAGGTGCTGGAGAGCCATTCTAATCTCGCTCAGACTTACGTCCGGGATATCATCGGAATAGTGTCGGATAAGACTTGCTCTTGGATCGTTACTCACACTTGCGTGTGGCTCCAACGATGACGTGTACAGCTGTCCATAGAACCTCTCAATCTCACTCAAAATCTCAGGTGTCTCGGAAACGATGCTGCCACAATCGGTCTTCAGCTTCGACAGTTGGCTCTTTCTGGCAGACAGATCTCTGGCAAAGACTTTGGAGCCTTGGTTCCGCTCGATCGCTTCTTCAATACGAGCTGTATTGAAGTTGCGCAAGTCCCGCCGCATGCATTTGGAGATCTGTCTGTTCAGTTGCCTGTATACTGTCAAATCTGCTGAAGACTGCAGCTTCATCTCCCGTCTAACAACCATGAGATTAAGAGTGTGATCGGAGAGTTTTTGTGTTCTTCTGCGACGGATCTTACAGAACTTAGCTCCGACCGCATGGACAGTTTCCACAAGCTTGTCATTCATATCGTCCACTTCATTGCAAACTTCTAGGCACTGAAAACGATTTTGTAATTCGAGCTGAAAGTTTTCGGGACTTGGATTAGAGCACGAGGGGGACGGAGCGTTGACTTTATTAGACGTGACCTCTCCAACTTAACGTTTAGGTTCAGTGTGCCTCTCACCATTCGGTGGTCGCTGCCAGTTTTCACCCTTGCGATCACTGAGACATCACTGAACAGTTGTCGTCTGGTCGTCATAATGAAGTCAATCTCATTTTTTGTCGAACCGTCGGGGCTCGACCAGGTCCACTTTCTGTGGGGCCGCTTTTGGAAGAAAGAGTTCATCATAGAGAGTCCCTCTTTCTCCATAAAGTTGGCCAGCTGCTGGCCCTTGGGTTCCGTTGCCCTATTCCGAATTTCCTACTTTCAGCTCACCGCCTCTCTTGTGCCTAGTTTTGCGTTGAAGTCTCCCATTAACACCGTATAGTGGGTTTGGAGAATGCATGGCTCTAGAGATATCCTCATACATTCCTCCACCTCCTCATCGGGGTGTGCCGAGGTTGGTGCGTAAACCTGTATGACCTTCAGCGAATACCGTTTGGTGATTCTGAGTATAAGGTACGCAACCCTCGTCGACACTCCCGATCTTTACAACGTTGTTAACGAGAGACTTGTGGACGATAAATCCGACACCTCCTTGGGACAGATGGTCGCCCTCCCGGTGATAGAATAAGTTGCCGGAATCGAGGATTACCGTGTCCTCCCCCTCTCTTCGGACCTCGGATAGTCCTATTATATTCCAGCGTAACTTATCTATCTCTTCTTCCAGCTCCAGGATCTTCTCGTCAGTCCTCAGGGTGCGTGCGTTATATGTTGCTAGGTCGAGTCGTCGTAGGTGGCAACCGAACCTCCACCGGAGATTCTTAGCACCCCCTGCCCCGCCGTTACCATGGTCGCCACCGTAGCCAGGAATAGCGGGGCCGCCGGGGACTGGGGGCCGTTTATTTGTGTCGTCGCTCATGGGGGGTATATTGCCATAGTTGCCACGCTTGGCGAGCGGTTGGCAACCGCAGTTTTATTGTTTTTGGCTTTTATCAGAAAGATGCTGCTGCCCATCTTCTGTATCAGTTTCCCTTTGTCGCCTCTTACGACACCCACGGGAAGATATGGGGTAGTGGGTATTCTTACCCGCCACTACACGGGAAAGTTAATAATGTTTTAACAATAATAGCTAGTTAAGGTGCAATTTGTTTAGTAGGAATTCTAATGTGTTATCACCAATAAGAACTAAAGTTCCACTGCCAGTAAGGTTAATTAATATGATTATTTTCATTTGATAATAGTAAGACGTTTACTTTTTTCTTGGAAAACTAACAGCTAACATTAGACAGAATTAAATGAATAATAATCAGAAGTTTTCACCTATAGACGATATGATCTTGGAAACAATCATTTAAGCTTTGCTATCCATCTCCTGGTTTGTTCCCTCTGTCGTTTCTTAACACCCACGTACTTATGGCGCTAGCACTGAATGGCTTCCCATAGTTTAACATAGGGCATAATATAGTCGGGAGTCTACCTTATGAGACGCGACAGACTCCCCAAACGGACTCCGGTAAAAATGAAGTCTATCACCAAGTAAAAGTGATTACGGCTCCATGGCGCAGTGGGTTAACATAGAGTTGCGGCGCCGCGAAACAAGTATTTGAATGACCTACAAATAATTGTTCCGGGTCCAGATGTTTGTCCTTGTGCAATTTATGTGTGTAAACTGCTTCCATAATACAGCAGAAAATGCTAATGTGGGGGTAACTTTAAAAAAAAAAGATAAAAGGTTCAAAGAAAAGAAAGAAGTAACAGGAGAAGTAAGCCGTTGGTGTCGATTTCCATTTTAAGTATAACACGAATCCTTTTTGGATTTTAGCCTTAAGTACATAGTTATAGCTGAGTAAGATTAATAGAAGTGATTTTAATAATACGACTCTTCCTTAAACAGCTTTTAGTACTAAATCGTTAACTCATCATCATCATCATTACAGCCCTTCACAAGTCCACTGCTGAACATAGGCCTCCCCCAAAGAATGGCACAAAGCACGTTCCTGAGCCACCTACATCCTTCGACTTAATGCATTTTTACCATGTCGTCACTCCGAATAGGGGAGGGCCGCACCACGATTCGCCTACCGGTACGAGGTTGCCACGCGAGAACCTTGTTTCCCCATCGGCTGTCGGTTCCCCAAGATATGGCCGGCCCATTGCCACTTTAGCTTACTAATCCGTTGGGCTATATCGGTTACTCTGGTTCTACTGCGAATGTAATCTTTTTAAGTTTATCACTGTTAATCGCCAACTCATATAACGATTTGAAATCAAGAAAGCGTTTAAAAATATCTACTTTTATACGTCCTTAGTATCCGAACGATATACAGTCCTTTATAAATATTAATGCTGTTTTTAATTCGCAAGCATTACTATGTATCTCAAGTTATTACGATTCGCACACACCACACAGATTCATGCATATTCATGACACGGTCAATCCACACAACATTTTCCTGTCTCTTTTTTTCGTTTGGGTGACGTACTTTCCATGTAATCTGTCTCCTGTCAATGTTTCATTTTGTTTGAAGGATTATTATTCCACATGGTTTAGGGCCAAACCTGGATTATACTTATAAATATATATAAATGAAAATGAAGTGTCTATCTGTAATATTGTAGTAACTGGCATTCTATTTAGCTCAAATCCATTTGCATGCTATTAAGACATGAATAACCATTTTCAATTTGTTTGTTTATGTGTCTGTCTGCCTGACTTTGCGGGCTCAGAATAGCTGAACCGATTGTAAAGAAACTTCATGAACAGATAGAGATCAATGCCAGGAGTGATCTAAAATTTATTTTATCCGAAAAACTTGAAGACTTTTGGAAGACCAAAAAATTTTTAAATTAAATGGCATTTGATGATTATCTTAAATCTAAATAACACCACAGGCGAAGGCGAGACAGTAAAGTAAAAAGTAAAGTTACAGCCTATATACGTCCCACTGCTGGGCACAGGCCTCCTCTCATTTCTAAGAGGGTTTTAGGGCAAGGAAATGTCCGCCGCGCTGCCCCAATGCGTGTTGGCGAACTTCACATGTCTTCGAAATATTTTTTATTTTTTTATTTTGATTTCTCAGACATGCAGGTTTCCTCACGATGTTTTCCTTCACCGCCGAGCACGTGGTAAATCAGCACTTAAAATTGCAATTAACAATTTCATTGGTGCCGGCGGGGATCGAACCCGGGTTACTCGCGTACTGTGAAACTTACAGCGAGCGCTAACCATCTGAGCTACCACGGCGAGACAGATTGCTAGTTAATTAATATTTGAAAAATAACCATCCATTATCTGGGCATTTTTAACAAACATACGTAAATACAATAGTCTTTTCGAGCGGCATCCTACTGTAGTGCATTTGGCCGTTCATCTAGAGAACGGTCAAAGGTGTATTACACCAGGGACAGCTCATCAAGTTGTCCAAAACCACATAATACCATTACTGGCATTTTTGCTCTCTGTAATGAAGATGAATTCATGAAAACTCTTCTGTATCATGAAGTCCCGCAATACTATACATGGGCAAATAATACATTCACTAGAAGGAAGCGTGGTGAAGATGTAGTTGGACATCCGGGGATAAAAAGATGCCGCTTTAGGTAGAGTCTACAGGATACATCCATCCCAATCAGAGTGTTTTATCTTGAGTTCTACTGCACCACATGCACCTCATTGCATACCTTAAAACTGTAAACAGTATTGTCAAAGAGACGTATCAAGCAGCTTGCCGTGACCGAGGTTTACTTGAAAACGATGATCATTGGGGTAACACTTTAAGCGAAGCTTCGTTATCACATTGTCCAAAAAACTAAGGAGTTGTTCGTAGTCATACTTTTATTTTGTCAACCATCGGAACCATTGAAGTTATGGGATACTTTCAAAGATCAGTTCTGTAAAGATATTAGACATCGTATCAGACAACAAAATCAGGATAACACTTCACCCTTCACTGAAGTCATTTATAATGAAGTATTAATTGAAATAGAAAACAAACTTCTAGAACTAAACGACAAAAATTTAAGTGATTTTGGATTACCTTCTCCCGTTCGTACCCAGAATAATACTATTGACACAATGGTACAACAGTATAACAGCAATGATCTAACAGCGTTTGTTAATGACAATGTGCAAAATTAGTACCAGATCAAAGACATGCTTATGAGACTATTGTGGACAGCGTGAACAATAACATGGGGAGATTATTTTTTTTGGACGCACCAGGAGGCACCGGAAAGACTTTTCTCGCAAATTTGATACTTGCTAAGATACGGCAATCAGGGAAGATAGCGATTGCAGTTGCTTCGTCAGGAATTGCTGCAACTCTCTTGAACGAAGGAAAAACTGCTCACTCTACGTTTAAACTCCCGCTATCCGTATCTTTAGATCAACGGTCTACGTGCTCTATTCGGAAAATGGGCCTCTTGGTAAGTTGCTGCAAGACGCGTCGTTGGTAATATGGGATGAATGCACCATGGTCATAGAGCTCATGTGGAGGCCGTGGACCGTACTTTAAAAGACCTCCGGCTCTGCTAATGTCATGGGTGGTATCACTTTTGTATTTGCTGGAGATTTCCGACAAACGCTTCCTGTCGTCAACAGGGTAATCGAGCAGATATTATGAAGGCATGTTAAAATCGTCTCACCTTTGGACATCTGTTCAACATTTGAATTTGCGTACTAATATGAGCTCATCTACATGGAAATACGCATAGCAATTTTCACAACAGCTGCTGAAACTGGGAGAAGGAATTTTCCATCTTTAAATTTGGGCACCGATTATGCGGTTACTTTGGATTAGTCTCTAGGGCAAATAGTCTATAATTTAGATAGTCTGATAGATGCTATATGTCCTGACATCGAAAACTTACATCAAAATGATTTTCGTTGGCTGTGTTGTAGAGCAATAGTTTCTCCCAGGAATGAAACAGTCAACGAAATAAACAATTTAATTATGCAGAAAGTACCGGGTGAAGTTAAGTGCTATAAATCCATAGACACCGTCACTAACATCGAGGACGCAGTGCACTACCCCAGGAATTTTAAATTCTCTGAACCCCGCTAGCTTCCACCTCATGAACTGTCGTTAAAAGTTGGCACGCCGATAATGCTTCTCAGAAATTTAAGACCCCCAACATGTGTAATGGCACGAGACTTCTTATAAAGGAGCTAAAGATAATTTAATATTTGCGAAGATTATCACCAGCCCTGCAGCTCGTGAATTAGCTCATATACCAAGAATACCCATGATCCCTACTGATTTGCCTATACCCTTCAAGGCTCCAATTTCCAGTAAAAATTTCTTTCGCACTCACGATAAACAAATCCCAGGGCCAAACATTCAAATTAGTAGGAATTGATTTACGAAAAGAATGTTTTACGCATAGGCAACTTTACGTTGCCCTATCACAGAATCAGGGCTCCCGACCATCAGTATATTTTGTTACCAGAAAATAATATAACGTCAAATGTTGTGTATAGAAGCTCTACAATAATAGTTTAAGTTTTCTATCCTAAAACAACAGGTTGCACTCCGGGACTTAACAATAACATCCACAGAAAGAAAATCTGTTCAGCCTGCGGATAGTGACTGCTTCGTCGATGTTAGTGTCGGTGTCTGTGAATTGACCTGGGAATCATTTTGTTTGCTGACCGTGTCTTTCCTGGTAGGCTTTTTGCAGCGGTAACCGACATCCACGCAGGCGGAGCCGCAGGCGACCACTAGTTGGAAAATAAATTATTTTAAAGTGGAAAGTACTCATTGATCCTCTAGCAACACTGATTACAATTTGAGAGTGAATGTTTTTACATGTAAAACTGTGGGTTTAGTAGTAAAGATACCAGCGATCTGTCCCGGATAGTATCTGTTTATGTGGAGTTATTTGGTTTTAAGATAATCCCCAAATATCATTTATTTGAACAATTTTTTGATTTCTCAAAATCTCCAAGTTTTTCGGATAAAATATAGCCTCTTCTGACATTGTTTGTTAGTTCGTAGTTTCTTAAGAATCGGTTCATCCATTTTGAAGATTAGCCCGGGCAGACAAACGGACAGACAGAATAGATAGCTAGACAGATAAACAGGCAAAAGTTTTAAAAATGTTAATTCATGTCATAGCATGCAATAACCCAAAAAGGCAGTTATTTCTATATTACTATGTCAACCGCTGAATGTAGTCCCCATAGATTATCACATAGAAGGGTTTTTGCTATAGTTGCCGCGCTAATACCCTTACACCTTTAACTGAAGATGTTAAAGAAGGAAGAGAGGTGTGTCAAGATCGTGCCAAATGGAATTCTTTATTATCTGTAACCCTCTGTGTGATAGTTGTGAGAGTTTATGCTGCCACGCTCGGCTTGAGGGTTAGTAGTTGTTTTATTATTTTAAGTTATTATCAGAAAGATACAGCTTCCCATGCTCTGTGTCATATCCCCTGTCTCATCTTACGACACCCACGGCATGATACCCCATGTCATCCCGTATGAATTTCCTCACACCGTCATAGATAATACAAGTCGTAAATTTAAAATGTTGTACAAACAACTTCAATATGGATATCATTTGAAGTTTTTTTTTTTAAAAAAACCCCTAAAATTTAAATGGGACCACCTGGAAAGTATACCCTTTGAAATGAAAAAGGAATTCTCCAAATCGGTTCAGGCGTCTCTGAGTAATCGGTGAACATACATAAAAAAAAGATTCCGACGAATTGAGAACCTCCTCCTTTTTTGAAGTTGTTTGAAAATTGTGAAAATGTCTCCACGCTCACCATATACCATACTTAATGGCTTCCTTAGTAATATAATCTACTCCTCTTTGAGTTCCTATACATCACAAAATAACATAGTTCACAGAATCAGTAAACTATTGTGGCAATACGACGGCCATATAACTCGAAGAACCGAAAACATAAGACATGAAGGAGGTCGATGGATGGTTGGCTCTGGACTGTGATTTGTGCCACGCCTTGGGGTAGGACTATCTTCAGTAGTGGACTTGAGAGGAGCTGTAATTGTGATGATGTTGATATTTTACACTAATAGCGTTGAAATGCTTTAATTCTAGTCTAACTCTAATACGGTGTCAAGGACATGAGTGTGACAACGCATCACGTGGGCTTTGTGCTCGCTTGTCAACCTTACTTGTTTAAAAATCATAAAACATCCTGACTTGGTTTTAAAAGATTTGCGATTATACACAAATGTTCGCTCCACCTGCGATTTGAAAAATATTAACATTTTACAAAATATTTTTCTTAATGATATCCACGAATCGAACGTGATGATGGATCCTCCATGATAATCCTTTAATGATTTCTTTGGTTTTGCTGTTTGTTTTTAGTTTTGACAAGAGATCTGGAGACTTGGAGGCTGATGCGGATGGATGCCACGTAATCCCAAATGATAAATCCACAGAGTTCATGCTAGCGTCTGTTACTGAGGAGAAAACCAAGTAATTATTGCACCCTAAATAAAAAATTCCGCTGGCACAAATGAAATTGTTAATTGCAATTTTAAGTGCTCATTTCCCACGTGCTCGGCGGTGAAGGACAATATCGTGAGGAAAGAACGTGAGAAATGAATAAAAAAATATTTCGAAGACATGTGAAATCCGACAACACACATTGGGGAAGAGCGGCGGACACTTCCTTGTCCTAAAACCCTATCAGAAGTGAGAGGAGGCCTGTGCTCAGCTATGAGACATATATTGGCTGTACTTTTATTACTTTAAATAAAATTTTATTGCAGCATCTATGAATTTCAAACTAAATCATTATTTTGGCTAGTATTTCTAAAACTTCACATCAGTAAAGTTACAGGCTAAATACATACTGCTGGCCACAGAATTCCTCTAATTTCTTCGAACTTAGACAATTCAGGGACATGTCTCTGAATTTTATCCCTAGTCTATCTACTAACACAAGTCAGGTCAAGCGATAACCTCAATTTGGTGAGTGCCGTGCTGGCACTATATTTCCTGTATAACCCTCTACCTCTCATGGCTTCACCAACCTTACGGTTATACGGGTCAAATCTCATGAAATGCACACGGTAATTGTACATGACTCTTTCTCGCTCACTTTTCAAACTCCCTCCAATATGTTAAATCTATTCTCTGTCCCTTTTTTGCCAATCTCCCATTCTGGATATTATGACGTTACATGAACAGTTTCTCGATATCGGGCAGAACTGATCTACAGTTTTCTGCAGCCGGTCAAATTTCTCCTTTTCGTCTTTCAGGTCTAGGCAGTAAACCGGACCCAACTTTCTACGAAAAGTCTGAACTGTCATCATATAATATCCTGTACAATTGATAGCTTCTTATTATATCTAATGGAAAAGGGAAGATCCGATGGGCAAAGTATTCAGCCCGGGGAGCGTCCAACGCTCCGTGTGGTTTTTTGTTCTAATATAAAGAGTACGTATCAGAGCCGCATCTGTAAATGGTCTGCATCTTTTGGACTATTAGTCAATCCCACGAAATCGCAGGCCATCATAATAGGCAACAGGCATTTGCGTAATAAATTAGAATTTATATCATAACCTCACGTCTGCTTTAACTGCGTTCCTATAGCCTTTGCCGGTACTGTCAAAACTTAGGCGTCATATTTGATCACCATTTATCATGGTCACGCACATTGCTGACGTTAGTCGTAAGGTCCACCTTACCTTGCATTCATTTAAATGTCTTCAAAATGTCTATCCCTAAAAGCTAAAATATCACTCGTGTTCACTCTTCTCCTACCACTGCTTGATAATGCTGCAGAGGTGAACTCCTTAACAAACTCGAGCGTTTGCAAAATCAGTGTATCCGCTTCATATTTGGGCTCAAGAAATATGACCGAATATTTCAGTTTCGCAAGCAACTCAAGTGACTCCCAATTTCGACTTCATAGGAACTCTCGATTGTTATGTCTAATCTACACCTGCATAATCCATCCTCTCCCTCATACCTCAGAAGCCGATTTTCCTTTACCCATTCTCCGGATAAACTATGCAGATCCCTTGTTAAAACTCTTCTTAACTTTCCCGTCCATAATTCCGGTTTTTACTCCTACTCCTTTTCCGTCCACGCGGTTCGGTTGTGGAACTCACCGCCTAATATAAATAATACCGAATCATTATTGGTATTTAAAAAACGTGTTAGAGATAATTTGCATCCTGTTAATTAATATTTATTATTTTATTATATTAGTATTAGTTTATATATATATATATATATATTATATGCAGCTATTGTATGTATTATTTTTATAGGATTATTTAATATAATTTACGTAACATTTTGTATATTATTTATAGTAGTAGTAGTAGTATTGTATGCACTAAGTTTGCCTTTTTTAATATATTTTCATCTGTGGGTCTACTGGAAGATATTTCAGCAAATTATGGAATAAATAGAACCTTTGTACAAACTCACTATAAGACTGTTTCTATATATTGTTGTGTACATAAATAAATAAAAAAAAAGAGTCGTTTGGAAAATTCAATAACGTAATACAGGCTTCGTTTTTATTTGCAGTATTATTTTTATTCAAAGACACCGTTAAAATTAATGTTACATGTCTTGACAATATGAATACAGAAATAGTCATATGTAAATAAGGGACACAGTTACGATCACTGTACATGACTCGATAAGCAAAAAAATCACAAAAGTCACATATTAAATGATAATACGAATAATAGCAGAAGCATTCATGTTTTCAGGACACCCAAGAAAGGTCTTAAAATGCAAATTATGCCCGACCCGAATGGAAATAACGATTCGGGTTACGCAGCTTCTAACTTAGAAGATACGATACGGGAACACGTATCTCCACCGGGATCTCCGGGATTAGGGGGAGCCACGGTTTTACGGAACATGTCTTGCGATTCGAAGTGGAGGAAAAACGGAAAAATGGCAAGAATAGATACAGACTCAAGGTAAATGTAAAATAAGTTAAAAATAGGAATATTTTCTTACAAGTTATAAAAGAAATTTCTTGGTGGTAAGGCTTCTTTTTTAAAACATTTATCACCAAGCAACAGCGCAAACCAGATAATCCAGGTTAAACGGCAAAGACAGCCAGTGTAATAATGGAATATATTGATAATTTCTTCTGTGTCCTCAGAACTAATGCCTTTTATTCATGTGGAGGACTGTAATTCATGTCACTTACTATCTGTAGGACTGTATGCATATTATATACTCCGAATTTGTAAATTAAGGAAATAAGAGACCGTCACCGTTACACTCTTATTAAAGTCCACTGTACAAGATAGGCCACCCCCATAGATTGCCTCATAGGGGGGATATTTGTCATAGTTGCTACGCTTGGCGAGTGGGTTGGCAATCACAGTTTATTTTTTATTTTGAGTCGTTATTCGGAAGACGCTGCTGCCCATCTCCTGATTTGTTACCCTCTGTCGTATATTACTACACCAACGGGATGATATGTGGTAGTGGATATTCTTACACAAAGTGTGTTAGTACTTCGTAGGTAATCAGCTTCTAAATATTTATCAAATTAAAGTCCGATCGTATATAAAATACTGTTTCAATTTTTGGAATAGCGCTGCTCAGTATGTATTATGACTTAATGGAAAGATGAATGACGAAACATATAGGTGATTTTTGATTACCTAAGGCTAATATGCCGCTAATATACTTTAAGGCTAATAAACTGTTATACGGATGTTTCGCACTCTTCACTTTTTCCAGGACAACGCGTATTAAACAGGTATTACTTATTATGCGATTTTGGTAAAAAAATCTATAAGTGATATAAAAACAGCTGACCATTTATAGGACATGAATCAACTGCTTCATGAAAAATTAAACTACGCGCGTATAAACAAATCACATCACAACATTATTGTATTTCCGAACGGTTTGTTAACTCCAGATAACCGCCAATACGCGGTAAAAATAAGAGACTTTTTTATTCAATTTTGAGGTAAGCAAGGGTGATAAATAAACAAATAATTCACCTGATATGTAACAACTTGTCACTGCAATCATATTCAAGTATAGTTCACCTGCCAAACGAGGGTGTTATGATGTTACGTTTATTTTATTTTAGTACATATAATATAAAGGTCTTCTCTTATCATGACCTCATCTTCTTGTCTTATAAAATTAGACCCCCTTAAGCTAAATCGAGGACTTTACTTCAATGCAACTTTAGTCAGTTGAACCTTGGTCATTGATTGGAATTTTGTTGTGGATACTCCTACTGTCGACGAACAGGTAGCCTTATTCAATTCGTTTTTAATTCAGTTATATGATAATCATGCTCCTGTTCGACCAGTGCGCGTTGAGCATCCTCCATCTCCATGGTTGAATGACGAAATAAAACAAATAATTGATAAGAAAAATCTAGTTAAAGCAAAATACAAGTCAGATCCTAGTGATGCAAATAAAGAGAAATATAGATTGATACGGAATCGTTGCAACAACGTGTGTAGAAATGCACAACGACGCCATATTCATGAATCGGTTCAAGACCCTGACCCTGCTAGGGTTTGGAAGTTTCTAAAGTCCTTAGGAGTTGGGAAGAGGAATGAAATACTAACACACCATAATATTCACCTCAATCGGCTTAATCAACACTTCTCCTATACGTCTTGTATTGATTACCAAGCAAAGCAAAATACTTTGAATGTCCTCTCTAATATTCCCACTCTGGACTCTTCTGCGTTTCATTTTAGTCAATTTGACAGCCATTCTCTCCATCCATTCGAATTCAGTAGGCGGTGCCTGTATTAGTCGTATCATTCCTCTTCTGGATCTTCTTATCCCTGTAATTACTTCCATCTTAAACAATTCCGTGAAAACTGCTTCTTTTCCCTCTGCTTGGAAAGAAGCCGACGTGATTCGTCTTCCTAAAAAGACCAATCCGAAATGTTTTTATGATTACCGGCCAATTTCTTTACTTTCTTTGCTATTCAAAGTATTAGAACGTCTAGTGTCCAAGCAGCTAAGCTCTTATCTACGAAAATATAACCTCCTTAATCCCTTTCCATCCGGTTTCAACCCTGGTCTTAGTACCACTACAGCACTTTTACAAATTACTGATGGCATTCGTTATGGTATGGGAAATCAAAAATTGACTATATTAGCTTTGTTAGATTTCAGTAATGCGTTTAATACAGTCAATTTTGATATCTTGTTAAATATGTTGCGCTACCTCAACATATCTCCGGCTGTAGTTTACTGGTTTCGTAGTTACTTGTTTGGACGCCGACAGCGTATTCAAGTACGGGATGTGTATTTCTCTTGAACTGCTACTGTTGCGTCCCACAAAGTGGCGTGTTGTCTCCTCTCTTATTTGCAAGTTTTATAAATTCTATAAGTAATCTTCTCTAATAAGTCTTCTTCTTACCACTTGTACGCCGACAATCTCCAAATTTACACTCAATCTACTCTTGGTGGTTTACCGAAAGCTATTGATACAACGAACGCTGATCTGGCTTGTATTTTCGACTGGTGTTAATCTTATGGATTATCCATTAATCCCACTAAAACTCAAGCAATAATTATTGGTAGTTCGAGATTAGTTGCTAGGGTTGACTTTTTCTCCATACCACCTCTCATCAATGGCATTCACATCCCTTATAGTGATAAAGTTAATAATTTAGGAATATATCGACTCCTATCTAACATGGTCACCACAAATTAATGAACTTAGTAGGAAAATGTTTGCAGCGCTAAGCTCTCTGCGGAGACTTAGAAATTTTCTCCTACTGCCACTAAAGTTGCGCTTGCTCAATCCCTTCTGCCTATTCTTGACTATGCTGATTCTTGCTACCTGGACGTTACGCAGTTAAACGCAGTTAAATAAACTTGAGCAATTCAAAATTTATGCTTACGATTCATATTTGGACTCCGTAAATATGATCGCATTTCAAATTTCAAAGTGGCTGCCGTTCGCCTTCGCTGGAATACTCATATCCTTTCTGCTTTATGCAACATACTGTTCAATCCCTCTATTTCACGTTACCTGAAAGACCGCTTTGAATTTATTTCCTCCTCTCACGGTCGTCATCTACGTTCCAATATCAATCTTTAGCTTCGTATTCCAGCACAATAAATCTTTTTCGGTTACAGCTGTACGCTTGTGGAACTCCTTGCCTTTATATATTCGACGTGCTCAGTCCCTTTTTTCCTTCAAAAATCTACTCAAAACTTATTACTTTGAACTCTAATATTTCCATCATAATTCCCGTCCTTAATTGTATCTATCCTACCTATCCTCAACCTTCTTCGTCATCAACTTGTGTGTATTTATATACTTATAATTTTTTTAACTTGATTGTCAAATTTATGTACACCTTCCTTATTTGAAATTCGCTGTAAACAACAGTTCTTTGCTAAATAAGGGTTGCCCATAGACATCTCATACCTATCCTCGATAAAGAATCAATATCTAATACCTTTAAACGAGCAATCTTAGAAACGGCTCCAACGATTTTCATGAAATTTAGTATGCAGGGGTTTTGGGGCGATAAATCGATCTAGCTTGGATTCATTTTGAAAATGTTTAAAAATGAATACAGTAGTAATAAGTAAAACTTTGTGAGAAAAACTATTAATGGGAGCCCTTTATCAACGCATCTAATTTGTATCTAAGTATTTTTTAAAAAAAAAACTAATACGGTAGTAGTAAAGTAAGTAAGAATACAATAGTAAAGAAACCGACATTGTGCAAATATTTTTATCCTATTGGCGAAGTTTCGGTACAAAGATAACTCTTTATCGATAATCAACTTAAACATAAACTGAAAAATATGACTCTTCCTGACATCTATTGGCGAGTAGTAATACTATTATTTTTTTAATTGAAAAATAATTTCCAAAAACACGATTTCCAAAAAAAATACAGGTACTTATGTAGAAACGTTGTCACCACTGAGGTTTAAGATGGAATAACTGGTTACTTGTAAATCGGTCTCCGATTCTCTGCACTCACCGCACGAAGCACAGCAGCATCATGCTGCTGTTTTACTCTTGTATTCTGTGCTTAGTCCTTTCCCAGATTCATTCGGAGTACTGCGAATAAACAGCTGCAGCGTGGTACCACATATAAAACATTAATTTCTTATGTTTCTCTCATAGAGCAACATGGGCCACCGATGGACTAGAGAAGCCATAGCGTTTTTTCCCGATACAGAACTGTCTGTAATTTTTGGGGGAAATCTGCGCACACAAAACCAATCATCTGTCACTACGAAACTCATAAATAACAATTAAAATAATAAACTAACAATTTCACACACACATAGATACGTTATAACAGTATTGCCCTGTGACAGCGACAACTTAGATACAGACTCGAATCAGTCGCTCAACCGATCCGCATATTGTATGAGGGCGAGCGGTCTGTGTTGTTAAATAAATCCGAAACAACACGACCGTTATTATTGTATTTTTTTAATTTAAAAGAAGTAACTAGTTATAATGTGAATAAAAAGTTACTTATATATGAAAGGTAGCGCCATTTTTTTGTAAATTTGACGTGAAAATCTCATTTTACAATAAAAACTGAACAATTCAGTATTTTTGTAGGACGTCGATTCAACCGCGCAACTAGATTTAATCTAGTGAACAGTGCGGTTGCAAATAGTTTTATAGTACGAACTATCTGGGTATGGCTACTCCCCTCCGCCCCACCGGTGGCACGTGCTGCTCTATAGTTTCTCTCGTTTGCGGAAAAGTTAGTAGTAAAATAATTTTGCCATTTATAAAATGTACAATTTTTTATGTCTTTTATTAATTTAAGCAAAATAAAACAGGAAATATGCAGCAGCATCTTCCTTATTACAATTCAAAATTACAAAAATTGCAGTTGGCAACCCGCCTACCTAGCCTAGCAACTATGGCAAAAACCTATGAGGCAATCCATGGGGGAGGCCTATGTTCAGCTATGGACTTTTATTGGCTGTAATGTACAATAAAAATATATTTGTTTAATTGATTAATTAAATGGACATACGGGATTGGTTTTAGAAACGCGTCGCTCGCTCTACGGTCTGATGATGATCATGAAGCTAGCCAATATGATCTCCGCGACGGTTCAACCTCCAAAAAGGAGAGAAAAGCCAGCGCTGCAACAGCTCGTTTCACCATCTACAAGGCGAATAAAGCTAGCAAGAAGAAGAGAGAGAAGTCCTCAGCCAAAAAGGAGAGGAAAGCAACAAAAACATTAGCCATCGTTTTAGGTAAGTCATTTTTTTACTCCACGATCATTTTAATCCAAACGCTTTGTTAGGGTTTTCTTTAGAATAAAGGTAAAAAACGAGCACAGTCTACCTTCCTGATGGTAAGTGAATGCTGTGGACATCTATCCTACATATATCCTAGATTGGGAATCAGAATGCAGATGAGTTATCACCCCTCAGGACTAAGATGGAATGCCTTGTTTCCAGCAAAAAGGATCTCCGGTTCTCTACACTCGCCACACGAAACTCAGACAGAGCATGTTGCATCCCAGTAGAGCCAACCCATTTATGCTACAATCATTATAAAGCTGCGTGGATTAACCTCGTTAGAGTCAATTATGTGGATGATTAGAAAAAAACATAGCCTTCGGTTGATTCCACAATACCATTTTCTTTCTTTTTCTTATCAGCCTATAAAAGTTCACGTGGATATGGGCCTCACCTTGTGGGATTTACTTTAAGCGTCACGCTTGACAAGGTGTGCGTAAGTACCAGACATCTCATACCGTTGACACTGCTGCGTCCACTGCTGAACATAGGCCTCCATAAAGCACGGCCCCGAGCCACCTGCATCCATTGACTTCCTGAGTGTCTTACCAGGTCGTCACTCCATCTAATATTCATAACTTATATTTATTTATTTTATAGGAGAGGGGCAAACGAGCATGCGGCTCACCTGATGGTAGTGACTATCGCCGCCCATGAACAACTGCAACACCAGGAACCAGAGGGTGCAGATGCGTTGCCAGCCTTTTAAAAAGGGTAGGCTCTTTTCTTTAAGGTCCTAAGTCGTATCGGTCCGGAAAAATGGCTGCTGGTAAACTATTCCACAAGGAAGTTGTGCGAGGAAAACATCTTCTAAATCGCACAGTGGTGGACCGCCAATCATCCAGATGGTGTGGATGGTATCAGGAGTTCTGCCGCGATGTGCGTTCGTGAAATTTGGCGACTGGGATTAATCCGAACAATTCCTCAGAGCACTCCCGTAGTAAATGCGAAAGAAAATGCAAAGAGATGCAACATCTCTTCGCAGCGCCAATGAATCGAGCCGATCGGAAAGGACTCGGTCGTCGACGATTCGAGCCGCTCTGCGCTGGATGCGGTCAAGTGGAAGGAGCTGGCACTGGGGAGCCCAGCCAGAGATGGGAACAGTATTCCATGTGAGGCCGAACCTGTGCCTTGTAAAGTTGCAGGCGTTGTGCCGCCATGAAATACTGTCCCGCTCTGCTGAGCACGTCAAGCTTTTTTAGAGGCCAATTTGGCCTTCTCTTAAGTGACCGCGAAACTGCACGCCACTTGATATGTCGACGCCGAGGATTCCGATACTAGCTGAGGCAACAAAGGGAGTACTGAAACTGAGGAGATACGACAAAGGGTTCTTTTAGCGGTAAACGCGCAAACTTGTGTCTTCTGAGGATTAAACTGGACTAGATTTAGTCGCTTCAATCCGAGACTTTGTTCAGCAAAGACTCGACTTCAGTCTAGTTGTTCCGGTACTCGGCGACGTTTTCCGAGAAATATTCGCACGGCCGGCGTATAGAGCATCACCAGTGCTATCATCCGCATAGCAATGAATGCTACCGGTTTGCAACATATCATTGATATGCAGAAGAAACAGTGTTGGTGATAGCACGCAGCCTTGTGGAACACCAGCGTTAATAGGCTTGTAGTCGGGCATGCCGTCTACAACGACCTTGATGCTCCGATCTGCAAGAAGCTGGTGATCAATTGCACAATTTCTCAGGAAGCCCATAGGAAGGGAGCTTCGAAAGAAGCGCTTTGTGCCAAACCCGATCGAAAGCCTTTATCAATGTCAAACTAACGGCCAATGCCTCCCCTTGGACTCCACTGCCTCCGCCCATCTATGAGTCAGGTAGACCAGAAGATCACCAGCTGATCGACCCCGACGAAAACCGTGTTGGCGGTGCTAATCGCTGGTGATCCTCAAGGTACCGCATGAGCTGGCAGTTTATAACGGACTCCATTATTTTGGAGAACAAGGGGTGATGGCGATAGGCCTGTAGTTGGACAGGTCTGAACGGTCGCCTTTTTAGGGATCGGTTGGACAAAAGCTGTCTTCCATGATTTCGGGACTACGCCTAGGAGGTAAGAGTACCGAAAAAGACGCGTTAGAACCGGTGCCAACTCCGGAGCACGTCCTCAGCACAATTGGGGATTCCGTCAGGCCCTCGACTTGTGGATGTCCAGGAGGAGTGCTTTGCGAACCGAGCGCTGTGAGAACCGCACATCCAGCATGGAGCACTCACACCGCGGGATGGTCGGCGGTGTGTTCCCCGTCATCAAGAGTCGAGTTGGACGCAAAAGTGAGCCTAAAGGTCGGCTTTCTCTTTTGCGGCGTGGGCCAGTGAGTCGTCCCCAGAGATGGCAGAGATGGTAGTGATGGCACAGAAATTCCTTGGACAGCCTTGGCGAGAGACCAGAATGCACGGGTTCCCGGTGGGCGAACTAGTTTCTCGCCAATTCTGCCTATGTGCTCTGACTTTGCCTTGCAATAACTCTTTTGAAGGACCTGAGGCGAAGTTATACTTCTTTTTAAGCATGCTGGTGTTTACATCCCGAGCCGCCGAAGCCTCAGCCCAGGCCTGATAACATTCTGCTTACTGCGTAATGCAGTCTTACAGTAGCGACCAAACCAAGGCTGCGATCTGCCTCGATGGGTACCACAGATGATGGAATAAATAGTTCCATTCCTGTAGCACCACATCAGTGACAGAGACAGCAACAGCGCTGGGATCATCCGGCGAAGCAAACCCGCCCCCATGGGTGGGATACAAAGAAGACCGCATTCCGTCCCAATCCGCCGACCTGTAATGCCAAACACGGCGGCAACCTGCAGAACGCAACCGCGAGGGGAGCGTGAGTGGCACCACACTCCGGATCAGACAATGGTCCGAAGAGCCGAGAGGCATCGACGAAACCTGATATCCGTCCGGATGAGAGGTCAGCAGAAGGTCCAACAGGGAAGGTGTATGATCCTTCACATCTGGAATCCGCGTAGGCGACGTAACCAGCTGTGTCAGACCATATGCCAAGGCAAAGTCATAAACAGATCTCCCGCATGATCGGTTAAACGTGAACCGAGCCATTCGGCGTGGTGGGCGTTAAAATCGCCAAGGATCACGATCTCTGCGGTTGGGACCTGTTGTAGCAAGGAATCTGTAGCTATTTGGACGTGGTCGGTCTGTTTCGGCATTACCGCTATGGGACCTATAGAGGCACCCGTAGACGCGCGGATGGTCGTCGCTATCTACTCGTAGCCAAAGGATGGACAGGTCCGAACCTTCAAGACTGCCGAGGCGTCGAGAACATATGTCCTCTCTGACGTATACGCAACTCCAGCCCGGGCACAAAGGTGTTGTACCCCAGGTAGGAGAGATACGAAATATCAGCCGGAGAGGACACCTGCGTCTCGGTCAGAAAGAGCAAGACCGGCTTCGCCGTCTCGAGATAGTGGTGGACGGCGTTTAGGTTCAGTGAAGTCCCGTGATGTTGCAGAAATCCACGGATAGCGTGGCGGGGTCATCGCATCTTGTTGCTCAGTTTGCCCCGAGCAGTTATTGTTTTGAGCGATTTGCCCCAGAATACGCGGGGCAGCCTGAGCACCCACGCTCAGGAGTGGAGTAGCATGGTCGTGGATGCTCAGTGAGGATTCTCCAGGGTGCTGGTACCTCCTGGGGTAGTCTAAGATTTAATTCCGCTACTATGTTGATGGGGGAAGAGGGCTCCGGTCACCTGCACTCACCAGACGAAACGCAAAAGCAGAGCTTCTACTTCACGCCGGTATTCTGTGAGGTCGTGGTACTAACCTGGCTGAGCCGGCCCATACGTGCAACAGCAAAAGCTGCTGCGTGGCTCTACCACCGTATAATAACATTTGTTAAACTTCATCTTTATTTATGTATATAAAATATAAACCGATGTGTTTATAAAGAAAATAAAAATTATATATGAAATAAGTACATGTGTCAACACTACTACTAAGCAATATTTTAAAGAATTGTAAGTAAAATAATTATTAGTGTCAATCGTATTATTTACACAACATGTACTTATTTCACTTACAATTTTTATTTAATTTAAATACCAATCGCTTTCGCTATACGGAAAATTCAAGGTATATAAGTAAAATAACTACATGGATTCTACCAATAAATAAATTAAGAAAATGGTGTAATAATAATAAATGTTAATCCTAAATAAAAATAGGAGTTATTAAATTTATATTTATTTACCAGGTGTATTTTTATTTTGCTGGGCTCCATTCTTCACCTGCAACGTTGTAGACGCCATATGTGGGAAGTTTGGACTACAATTTAGTCCTGGTGTCACGGTCTTCATTCTCAACACTTGGCTCGGATACATCAATTCGTTTCTCAATCCTGTCATCTACACAATATTCAATCCCGAATTTAGAAAGGCGTTTAGAAAGATTCTTAAATGCAGTACCTAGCCCATAGATTATTTGGTCGTTTTCACTCAGTAGGTCTTGAACTTTCATGTGTACATATTATCTTGAAAATTCATTGGATTATTTGTAACTCCATTCTAAACTAATCTAATGACAACGAATTGAATAAATTAAAAATATTGTTTCACTTTTTTACTCAACTGTACTTGAAATCTACTGAAACGACCAAATATAAAGTTAAATACATTACAATATCCATAAATATATTAGAAATGTTCGCATTATATTGTGATAATTCAATAATAGTTATACTCACGCTTAGTTTTAGCCTATTAGCATATCAAATCTAATCATAACCTTAAATAGATAATTATACAAATTATTAGTAGTCTTTTATATAAACATGTTACGTGCTAGGTTAATTCTGTGTCTCATGATAATCCCTAGTCATATTTCAGTATTACTAACATTCCTTTATTAAGAAATACGCCAAAATAAAAAGCTACAAAACGCTATAGTTTCTTAAGGTTGTGATATTTTATGATTTAATTTGTGTGTGACTTTATTTCTTATTGCTCACTTAGTTCAAATGTAAGTATTTTAAATATTTAATAGTTAATAATTGCAAATAAAAAGTTATAAGTGGTAAATAATAAAATAAACATACTAATAAGCTATTAAGTACCATAATGAAATAACACCAAACATCTTAAGCAAATTAGTAAAAGTTTGAACATTAAACTATCGTTTATATTAGTCTTGATTAGAAATATTAATATTTATTGGCAATATTCAATTCTCTGCCTTTCCGTCCAGGAGATTTGATTTCTATTACGCTTAAAATCCTACTTTTAGCTATATAATATAATAACTTAATATTAACTGTAACAGATCTTGTAAAGCACTAGCCCCTCATTCTATCATAGACATGTATATTTAGAAAGTTATACAGTATTTACCGTAGTTCATACCGCTGTTCTGTAGAATGACGGATTCTATGCGTTCTGTGTAGAGATATTAATTCTTGTACAATTTGAAATGTCCTTAGGTGACTTAATGCACTGCGCGATTTGAAACCATAGTATGTAATTAATCGTCAAGTAATAATTTGACCATATCAGCAATTGTAATAACAGAAATATATTATTTTCTTCAATAGTGTCTTCATTGACACCAGTAATGTAAATAAATTATAAAAATATAATATACACAAGGAATCGATCTCTTTGTTTTTATGTTTCACACTCACTATATATATATTGAAAATATTTTAAGACACTTAATATGTTTAACGTCTGTAAATAATATCCTTGCTACCTAGTGTTTAAGCTCTGCTACACTGTTTGTATGTAGATTGCTTTTAAAGTTGTGTTTAGTGTTTCATGCCACATTCAGCAGAGCGGAACATAAGGAATCAACTCGGTGGTTGTCTGTCAGTCTGTCTCTCTACCTGTCGCAATGATTTTTCTCCAACATTTTTCCACGTGAAAAACTGAAAATTGGCATACACACTTGAAATGAAATTTAAAGTTCAGTGGCACGGAACACTCATAGTGCGTAGTTTTTGTTAGGAGGACGATTTTTGTAACATAATTTTCTTTTAGAAATTTATAATGCAATGCCTACGGAAAAAAAATTGTTTGTAAATAGCAGTTATTGGGGTAAAGCTAGCACCAACACTTTAAATGATTCTAACTAAGGCAATATATTGTTTCATTATTATTTATTCTCTCAGCTCAAGATGACAATGATAATCCGATACTTTAAACATTGTGATTTATATCGAAACAACTAGTCAATTTTGTTTTATTGCTCAATTGTATCAGTATTATTTAATTAATATTATAAAATCCTAGTGAAGAGGTTGATGTGAAACAATTGAAATTTATCCTAAATTTTTAACAAAGTTAAAATGTGTTTTATCTTGAAAGTTGTTTTATGTGAACAATAATACAACTTGTATTTTCTTCTTTATGTTTTATAGCCCTATAATTAAAGTGACTGATAGACTCATTAAATGGAACTAATTTTACGGATTTTATCGCCTTTAATTTTAACTTTTAATTCTCGACGTTTCGGATGCTTTACAGCACTCATGGTCACGCACACATTTAAAAAGTTAAAATTAAACGCGACAAAATCCGTAAAATTTGAGTCTGTCCAGACCGATAGATTCATTTTAAGCTGCCGAGCATGCAACCTTGATAACAATTCTCTATACCTACTCACTACGTGTGACAAATTAGTGAGAGCAAGGCAAAATAAAAGCATGATATTCTTGGCATTGGCAATATTCCCCATAACCAATCTGTATAATATGAGTTCAGCATATTTGAATAGATTTTCTGCAATCAGTTTGATTGCGAGAACCTGTTTATTTTATTAGCATGGACACCGCATGCAGGTAGTGATGTTGGCATCTGGCACTTGGAGTGCAAGTCCGTAATATATTTCCCCTTATACCCTCTTCTTTTGCATCATGAAAATTTGTTTCATATATTAATTGATCTCATTTTATAAGACGAAGACTCCACCAAAGCAGCCATTTCTATATTTTTAATTTATATATAACATAGTGAACGCTCAATCAAATTAGTTGTTTTAGAATTTATTAAATATTAGATATTATTATTTTTTAAGGTTCATAAAATTAACTTTATTAGATTTGACTTCTTGGCAGGCATATTTATATTGTTACCTTGTTATATAGTGAATATAACAGGTTTCCTTAAATGCATCTGACATAGTAAATTCGTTGCGTAGGAATAAAAATGTAAATTAACAAATTTAGAATGATAATAATTAAATAACCTCCAGATTATCTTTTTATTTTCCTTTATTAAACGTAACATAATATTATATTATATAAAACTAAAGGTCAAAATGTATCTCGTAGAAGCGTGTATTTATAAGGAATAAACTCAATAGATATCAATTCATAATGAAACAAATAATTATATTTAAGTACATAATTTAAAATTAAATTAAAATATAAATAATGTTAATAATATAATATGCCAGATGATGCGCCAAATTAAAAACTGATAATACTCTTTAATTAATTTTAAGGCAAGTGTAAATATTGTAGAAATAAGTAATTAACTAATTATTATAACTATAATTAAATTTTATTAAGCTAATGACATGATCAGGAAAATACTTTCTCAATCTTTAAGTACAATCATGCACAAAATCGTAAAAGTAAAATAAATTTCATGTGTATGAAAATGTTACTCAATATATTGCTTTTATGTTTCCTATGTAAGGTAGTGTTTTATTTTTTACGCAAGTTGTGATGATTCTTTAAATAATATTGATTAAATAATGATTCTGTTTATAAGTATTTCGTTTCATTTTTAGCCCCTTTTCAATTCCGTAAAGTAAACAATACTATAGTAGCCACGTGGTGATTTCACGGTGGAGCCACTACAATAGCTGTATTAGACCTTCAGCACAAAACTGTCGGTTGGAGAGACCGCTACTACAAACAATGAACACCAATATGAAATTGCGGCATGATAATGCTATCTTTCGTATGGTAAGTGATGAGAACTAGAGACTTAGAGACCTTTTTATTGGAAACAATGATTTTATACTTTTTCCTATAAGATCATTGATTGGAAACGAGTCTTTTCATCTTAGTTAGTTGGTTAGCGCTCGCTGTAAGTTACACAGTACGCGAGCAACCCGGGTTCGATCCCCGCCGGCACCAATGAAATTGTTAATTTCAATTTTAAGTGCTGATTTACCACGTGCTCGGCGGGAAGGAAAACATCGTGAGAAACCACCGTATCGGAGAAATCAAAAAAATATTTCGAAGACACGTGAAGTTCACCAACACGCATTGGGGCAGCGCGGCGGAGATTTTCTTGCCCTAAAACCCTCTCGAAATGAGAGGAGGCCTGTGCCCAGCAGTGGGACGTATATAGGCTGTAACTTTACTTTACTTTTACTTTTCATCTTAATCCTAAAGAATAATAGAGACTGCTGCATCTTGTTCCTTAATCGAGGAAAGGTGAAGTTTACGCGAAGTTTGTGCTTGTTTTTCAAACTTACTTGTGCAAAAAACCATTGGCAGTAAATCCATACAACATTCTAAAAGGACCTTTGTTTAGATACAGTTGTGTCTGAAGTTATAGTTTTAATAATATTAGAAAGATAAACGAGCAATAGCTGAACCAATCCTAACTCACATTATCTGCAACCAATAAAAACTACTCAACTGAGGGTTCTTTAGGATTCCGTAGTTACACAACAAGGAACCCTTATAGTTTCGCCATGTCCGTCCGTCCGTCCGTCTGCGGTTTTGCTCAGAGACCCTAGGTGCTACAAGTCTGTAATTTAGTATAGTAATAGATATTAATCACGCCTAGAAAATTGTGAAATTAAATGTGAAGGTGAGTATGGAAGTACCCAAAATAAAAAACATTTTAATGGAGGATGATTTTTTTTACCCGTTTATTCCATCATGTGGAGTATCGTTAGATGGGTCTTTCAAAAACATTGAGGTGTGGAACAACATCTTTTCGATTCAGGGTCCGTTTGTGAAATATTTAACTTTAAAGTGGGATTTTTCATTGGAGTCATGTGTCCCCCCCTCTACCAACTAAACAGTTGTTTTTACAAATTTTTTAAAGTAGTAGTCGACCAACATGAAATGCACTTGGATTAGTAAAATTTTTACAACTCCATAAAAATTACCTAAAAGTAGCTGCATTAATAACTTTGTAATGTTATTGTAAACTGTTAAAATAAATGAAAGAAACGACTTATATGCATTAGTACTATTAGCTTTACTTTTCATTTGCGGGATAGATAGGGTATTATTAACAAAATCGAAAAGCTTTTTAATCTTTTGAATAACACTCCCTATAAGGCTGATTTGAAAATAAGTCCTTCAGTTACGATCTTCCTATTTTGGTCCATTTTAGTCGTTATAGCGGTCAAACCGCGAACTCACTAATATGCTCATTATCAAGGAAGCCCGTATTGTGACGGAACTACTGGAATTACATTGTGCGTGGCCCGACACACTTGTGTATTTTTATATAGAATAAGGGCGAAAATTTGCTTACAATAATGTCCGCCAGACTTTCGGCCAGTGGCCAGTTTCAACGGAGAGTAGCCATCTGCACAGGACAGGATTATAGTTCCCGAGTGTATACACAAGCACATGTTTCTTTCCTCGCTTTCATATTCCGATAGGACAGCAATCCGACACAACTGGAGAGAGATCAGGTGCAGGACCAACATTTTTACGTGGTGCATTCCGAATAAGAAAGGTAAAACACCGCCAACATCCTCAATCCGGGCTAACAATCTATCTGATAGTATGTGCCCCATAGACACTTATAACCATCCTCTCTAAGAATTAAAATGTAGATGAGCTGTCACCCCTAAGACTTAAAACAGAACGCAATGTTGCCAGTAAAAAGAGTCCCAGTACTTTACACTCACCATACGAAACACAGTAGCATTATTTTGCTGCTTCACGTTAGAATTCTGTGAGCAGTAACTTTAAGTTATGACATCTGCGGTTGCAAATTCACCTCCTAAGCGTGGCAACTACGGCAAATATCCTAGAGGCCTATGTTCATCAGTGGACTTTAATAGGCTATAACTGAAGAGATTTGACATTTTACAAAGACAAAAGAAATTGACAAGACGACAAGAAACGAAAGAAACTCCTATTGGTTATGGCGATCTCTTTTATTCTTAGCACCCCCAAAGCCTTTCACGAAGTATAATCTGCTTGTGTTGACTTTCTGCGTATGTCCTAACGCCATCACTATGTCTAGAAAGGGGTAAACTTGCTCTAAAAACTTTTTTCTCCGTTGATCTTTCTTTCCTAGTCTTTATTGGCCTTGGCAAGTAAACAGTCCTCCGCTGACTGTAGGTATTTCCCAAAGCAGGTAGTAATTAAAGTTATGTGGCGAGTCAATTAGTAGTTAGAACGGTCCTTATGATTACGCTACTACTATATGTCATACATCGCGTGATGTCTTGCGTCACCGATTAGCATCGTATATTTGAATATCGATCGCAATATCAAACGTTTCATAGTATTGACTCTGCTGCTCAGAGCGGCGAAGGGAAGCACTATAAATGGTATGACAATTACGAGTATATAAAATGGTAAGTGACTACTGCAGCCCAGAGACACCTGCAGCCCACTTCTTACAAAAAGAAGGCTACATATGCGTTATCAACTCTGAGGGCTTACGTGGAATGCCTGACAGCCTGTAGCCAACACATCAGTGCAGGAACTACTACTTAAAGGCACCATCTAAATTATATAACTACATATTAAATTTTAGTTGTTCACTGAGCGTTTACGTAGTTTACCGCACGACTGTACTGAATGAAACAGCGTGAACAGGAACAGTGCAAACAGTATATTATTTAAAGTAGCTAGTCGCGTCAAACACTTTTTGTTGGTTATTGTACTTGCATGTCGTTAGCTTTCAGTCACGGCTACAGTTAGTGGAACACGAGTTAAATATCCATGTAACACAAAGGAAAAACAATGAAGTTTGCTCATTTATTTAGACTATATAGACGTGTGACGGGGAGTAACAAATAACATTAACAAGGGAGTACAAAGGTGCGAAGCGTCTATTTACTGAATTTGTCAATTTTTATACAATAAGGGTAACAAACGAGCACATAGTCCACCTGATGGTAAGTGAATGCTTCGACTCATAGACATCTACATTTATCCTCGATTAAGAATCAAAGTGAAGATGGGTTGTCACCCCTGAGGACTAAGATGGAATGCCTCGTATCCAGTAAAATGCCGCTACTTACGACACCAACGGGATCAAATGCGATAGTGGAAATTCTTATGCTGCCACTATACAAAAAGACAATGCATATCCATTTTGATTCTTAATTGAGGGTAGATCTAGATATGTGTATATGGACCGCAGCATCAACTTACCATCAGGTGAACTGTATGTTCATCTGTCACCCTTGTTCTGATGAAGAAAAACGTTACGCTTGGCAAGCGGGATCGTATCACAAGATATCTGGCACATTTTACGCTGTTCGACGTCATCAATTTAAGTATTACCTCTGAGCTAAGATAAATCATTAACCATCCCGATTGATGCATTTACCGAATTTTTTCAGAAGCAATAATACTCTTTCAGCATTTCCTATAGTCGTATCATACTTCTATATCCCTGCAAACGACACGAGAATTACCTTACGTAGCCACCACAAATGTATATTTCTATATTTTTAATGTGAAATATTCACTCAAAGACAAATATTTAAAAAGTGATTTATTAAAGATTGAAGTTAGACCCGTTGCAGCGTTAATATATAATTCATTAGATTGTGAAGTGCAGGTGTAGTAAAAGAAGGCTTATTTCTTACCACAATCGGAAACTATCGTTTACTTAAAATTCTCAGACGCCTTAGATATAACACTGAACCCGAGCAGACTTTTTGAATTAGTAAAGTCACGTTACCAGTGATGTATGGCTGCAGCATGGCTCCACCGGGGAAATACCACGCTCGAACAGAATATCAGCAGATTGAGCAGACTCATTCGTACTGCAGCGTGGCATTTCCACGTACAATTCTAAATTAATTCAAAGACTGGTGTTGGGGACAGCTTTACCAGTCCATAATTTTTAAAATTTTTAAAATTTTGTCAAAATTTTCAACTGTCAAAGCTACGTATATTTAACTTATTTTATTTTGTTATTTAGAGGCCAATTCTATTACAAATTTCAACAAAAGATCAGTAAATATATAAGACAGTTATTGTAATAATTATTTTATGATTTCAGACATAATACTCATTTATAAAGGAAATTATTTCTACTGCGTCGTTGTCAACTGTCAAAGCAACAACTACATACAATTTTATCAATATGGAATAAATCCAGGAAGTAATGTGATAATATTTTATTTATAGAGAAAGTGCTTTTATTTAGGCCGTAAACGATTGTGTTTCAGGGAAAGATGCGGGGTACAGCAGATTTCAAGTCAATATGAAGTTATATAATATAAAGACTTTTTGAGTGCTGTAGAGATCTGTTTAGATTTTTAATGAATATCTCCGCTCCGCTACATTCACAGCCGGATTTCCTACAGTGTCAAAATTGTACCGACGGTAGGCTGTTTAAAGGTAAAGGATTAAATATACATATCAAACGATGCCATAGTAAAAGTATTTCGGCTTCACAGCCTACCGTAGGAATTCATAACCTATTAGTAATTCCTCTAATGACACAAATTTTTCCCTTTTTCGAGCAAATTTACAATTATCATCGTAATGTACCAGTGGTTAAAAGAATTCCTAGAGGTGCGAGGATGGCTTGCTAAAGCATTGTCATGCACTATTCAAAATTGTTTCACTAATAGTGAAAAGAGTGGCAAAAATTATTTACTTTCGCGTATTCTCATTTTCATTTTGATAAAACAATAAATAAATCAATTACGTCTCAACTAAAGAGACATCTTTTCAAAATTTAGATTACCCATTAATACTCATTTATCTCGACCACGTCCTAAATTTGATTTAAAAAAGTAGTTGAGTCGAAAGTAATGATATGACTTAAAAATGCATCCCGTATTTTATTCTCAGACGATATCCTGGCTCGTAATGTCGAAACTCTTGAAAGCCTTCGTCAGAAGCATCCTTCTCGGTCAATCCTTCTCAGGGTTTACCGCTGCCTCCAAGACTTCTATGCAACCTTTACAAATTTCTGAAAAGACACTTTAGAAGCAATTATGTCATTTTCGAATGGCTCTGCTGGCGGCATTGACGGAATTACGCCTCAACATCTTAAAGATCTTGTAAGCGCTTCTGCCGGTGACGCTGGCGGAGTACTTAATGACATTAAAATTATGTAACTTTATGCTTGGTAATGTTAATCCAAATTTCATTCCATTCTTATATGGGGCAAGATTATGCCTTCAAAAAAGGATAACGGTATCCGTCCTATTGCCGTTGGTTCCATATTTCGACGCTTAACTTCAAAATTAGCTTGCAGGCACAATCTCTAACCTTAAGACAAAATTTCAGCCTACTCAACTAGGCTTTGGCACTAGAGGTATGTGAGGGCGGCATACATTCCAGTGCGTACTTTAACAAACTCTGATGATGTTCTTGTGAAGGTTGACCTAAGGAATGCTTTTAACTCTATCGATAGGGAACCCTGCTGGAAGAAGTGGCTAACAATACCCCGAAATTTATCACTACGTTTGGCAATGTTACAGTCAAAATACTAACTTGTTTTACGAAAACCATGTTATTGATTCTGCAGTCGGTGTTCAGCAGGGTGACCCACTAGGTCCAGCACTTTTCAGTTTGGAATTCAACCCATTATTTCAAATTTGAAATCAAGCTGAATATCTGGTACCTGGACGACGGTACACTGGGAGGTAGAGCAGATGACGTCCTCAGTGATCTTACTTATATTTTTCGAAATTTTAAAAATATTGGTCTTGAACCAAATAGCAATAAATGTGAAATATTTTTTTCCAATAATTTATCTATTTCTCACAGAGACACTTTAATTCAAAATTTCAATCATATTTCTCCAGGAATAAAAACTGTCAATACGGAATCACTATACCTGCTAGGTGCCCCGTTGTTTTTCGATAGTATTAAACCTGTTTTAAAACAAAATTTGATCAGTTTTAAACCACGTTGATAAATTGTATAAATTAAGCCTCCACATTGCGCTTACTATCTTAAAATATTGTCTCCTTGTACCTAGATTTCACATACTTACCCGCTCGAGTCCAGTCTGGAAATGTTCGGATATTTTAAAAGATATTGATAATAATCTTAAAATAGCTATAGAAAAATTCTAAATTTAACTTTAAATACAACAGCCTGGACTCAAGCTACTTTACCTATAAAATTTGGTGGTATTGGTGAAATCTTTCTAGCGTTGCATTGCCTGCTTTCCTTGCTTCCGTGCATAGTGTCAGTAATTTATGTAACATAATTTTAAATAATAAAGTAGACCTGTGCTTTGCTACGGAGGCAGGGCAGACATGGCAAACGCTCTGTCCCGGCGAAAATATTCCATTGAAGTTAACCAACAAAAACAGTGGATATTCCGTTGGTACAGAGGGTGCAGAAAGATCTGTTTCATAATTTCCATAGTAACCAAGATAAGGCACGCCTTCTAGCTGTTTCGACTAAGAATCTAGTCACTGGTTACACGCTTTACCATCAAATAATCTCGGCACATTGCTTGATGGGGAAAGCTTGCGCATCGCTGTAATCCGACTAGGAGCGGCGATTTGTCAACCCCATCAGTGCCCCTGTGGCAGCGCGTCGACAAGTTTGGGCTCCACGGACTTTCTTGTAAGAAAAGTGCTGGTAGGTTTTCACGGCACGGTTCTTTGAACGATGTCATCGAAGGACTCTTGTCTCTATAAATGTTCCCTCGGTTTTAGAGCCTTGTGGAATATTTAGAGACGATGGAGGAGAGACCGACGGTATGACATTGGTCCTTGGGAGAGAGGTAAAGCCTGTGTGGGATGCTACTTGCGTAGACACTTTGGCGGCCTCTCATCTCAGGGAATTGCCTCGTTCAGAGCCGGAGGCGGCATCAGAGGCAGCTGAACTGAGTAAGTGGCGCAAATATGAGTCTCTGAGAGATGACTACATATTTGTGCCATTTGCTATAGAGACTATCGGTCCGTGGGGTCCACGTGCGATGAAGTTCTTAAGGAACTCCATCCGCGGCTGGTTGTTGCTGCTGGTGATAAGAGGCTGGCTCTTTTCTCGCTCAAAGGCTAAGTATAGCCATTCAGCGGGAAACGCAGCCAGCGTTCTTGGCACGATACCGCGTGGAAGGACTGTTTGATAATTAAATTACTAGTTTTAGTTTTTTTTTTTTTAATTATAGTTTTTTATTAATATGTCGGTAAAAGTGGATAAAAAGTAAGAGGAGAAGAAAAGAAGTGGGGGTAGTTCAGGAAAACTCCGTTTATGAATTCTTTTAGTAACCATGTAGTGGCGTTATAAGAATTTCTGTTTTCCTATATTATCGTCTCGTGCATATCGAAAAGGTGACAGAGGGAAACATACCAGGAGATGGCAGCAGTGTCTTCCTGCTTCCTATCTTCTGTTTCAATTATCCTCTGTCGCCTCTTACAACACCCACGGGACGATATGCGGTAGTGGATCTTCCACTGCCACTACACAATATTTTATTATACGAACCAACAAAGCATTTTACTTGTTTTCTTCAAAAAATTTTTGATTTCAGGCTTCCTCACGATGTTTTCCTTAATAGTCAAGCATGTGGTAATTTAGACTTGCAATTTACAATTTCATCGGTGCTGGCGGGAATCGAGCTCGGTTTTCTCACGTTAGTAATACGTATTTTACACCGAGACAAATTTTCTATCCTTTTCTCAATATATAAGATGTATTTTAATAAAATATTTAGATAAATGTACTTTTGTTCGTTACTATATATTTAAAAGAGCACTTTTAATATACATCCAGCATATTAAAATTAAGTATGATATTATTAAAACAGAAAAATGGCAACTTCAAACAGCTTGTAATAATAAAAACACCATAAAATCAAATTCTTTTACCTCTGGAATAGCCGCCTCTTTTGTAGAGCGAACCTTATTTTTATCCTTTAGAAATAATAGCAACTCGAATCCAAACCATTTTGAAGTAAGTTCTTCCGCTCCTGCCCCCGATCTAGGCTTTTTTAATTATCTGTGAAACTGCCCAATTAAACTTCGCATCTTCTTTTCGATAGCACTCTCTTCTGTATCAAACTTGTCAGACAAATCCATCCATGCGTCATGTTTTTTGTTGCGATCCTTAAAATGTACACTTGTCGAATCCCACAATTCTCTTTTTTCTTTAAAGTGCTCAATTAGTAGAGCAGTGTTCTCTTTGTTCCACTCCATTTTAGAAACAACAAAATGAACACGTTCGTTCTCGTCAAAGCCTACTTAAACACTGCCACCTTCGCCGCCCCGCGCCGCGTCCGTCGCATCTCGAGTTATATAACATTTGTGTCACGTTATATAACACGTTTTATAACATTCAGTCTCCACATTACTGAAACATGCTATATAACAACGTTTTATAACATGTTATATTATATAATATGTACGCACCGTAAGAAACAAAAACATTTATTACTAATTGCACTATCACATCATTAATATGCACCATGTACAATTCAGCTAACTTATGAAAGGTGATTTAGAGCCAAAGGAGCTGCCGCGCGCACGGTGATTCACACACGCGTTTAAAGTTTAAACGTGGGTCCAGTTGACCAACATCTCCAGTTAAGAGTAAATACACAAAATCGCACTACTTGAACATGTCAAACTCCTCTACAATTCCGTTTTTTTACTACAATATATTTAGCATTATTAAACTTA